>OX384031.1:35763144-36355644 GCA_947534325.1 Agonum fuliginosum | reverse complement strand
AGTATTACTAATATAAACGTAATTTGAAACTAGTAACTAATACAAGATTGTGCACATCCGTTAGAAAATTCATGCAAATAAGAAAATTGTACAAGAAAATACTGTGTGAAATTACTTATTTCCTACGATATGTTATGTTTTTATACAAAAAAATCTTCTGTGGTCACCACTGTACTTTCCCGACTATAAGTTTTAATAACTTGCTTTCATAAAGGCTTTAATTTTATACTTCATTTCGAAAAATTTAAATAACCTTTTCTTTTCCCACTTCGGCATAATTTGAATAACATGAAAAAAACAATTTACCATTATACTTATACCTAAATATTGTTTTTGATTCGTCGACTAAAATTCTTTAATTTTAATACACTTGACAATGTTTGAATCATTTTTTGAGAAACAATTGAAAATCGCATAAATGTCATATTTTACATTTCTACTAAACTTGCGTCTCCATGAAAGCCTTAATATTCTTGTACTATAGAATTCTTGTCCCGAGAGCTTTAATTTGATACCACGCTCGATAGTATTTTAATAATAATAAAAAAGTTTATAAAGCTCATTACCAAACTTTAAGTCAGATTTTGGCTCAAGATCTTATACCCAGAGCTAGGAAAATTACTCAACAAAAGTAATTAATTACTTAATTACCATGAAAAAATGTAATTCAATTACTTATAGTAGTTTAATTATTTGCCAAAAAATGTAATTTAATTACCTACTAATTACGAGTAATTTAAAATATAAATTTAATTACATTTTTAACTACTTACTTGCCTTCTTTTTATTGTGTAACATAAAATTCATATTAAAGGTGGCATATGAGTGACTTGAAAATATATATAGCTCCAAAAATTTTCTAAAAACCGTCTTTGTCAAATAGTGTAATATTTGAGAAATCAATTAAAATTTATATTAGGGCATGAATCGGGCATGAACATATAAAATGCCAAAATGTTAATAATTAAGAATATTTATTAGGTACATAAAACAACATGTAGAGGTGTTTTTCTGAAAATATATGGACATTTTAAGTAATAAAAAATAAATGTAAGTTTAAAACGTATATTTATAAGTAATAGAACAATTAAAAGTAATTACTTTAAAAAATAATTAAATTATTTGAATGTAGGTAATTCAAATACTTATTAGTAATTTTAAAAACAATTCCTTTTTTGAATTACTTTTATAATTTTTGTTTACTTACCAATTACAATTACTTTGTTTTAAAAGTAGTTCAATTAGAATTACTTTATGCAGAAAACTAATTAATTAGTAGGTAATTTAATTGCTGAGGTAATTAATTACCGCCTAGCTCTACTTATATATAATATAAAATTTCAGTCCAAAATTCCACCACGTTTTTAAGTTATCCCAACCATGGTGAGAATTGCCTGTCAAATAGTGGCGCCACTAAATTGAATCTTCAATGAGCCTTGAAAAAGAAGAATTGCTAATTCACTGATAGCTTCAAATTAGTAAATTTATTTTTTCCAAGATTCATACAAGCGAAAGAATCCATGTGTGAACGCTAGAGCTTGAGATTTGTGTGATTAATTTTGGATATTTCTTCGTTCTTTCCTCCCGGATTTGAATTCTTGTGAAGTAATAAAACCATCAACTTTTCGTCGTATGCTTAATCCGTATTTCTCAATCTCTCGGCTCATTAGCAGTCCTCAGTAGAGGTACACATCCTACATACATACATACATACATACATACATACATACAGACATACCGGATGTAGGTACTACAAGAATCCGCTTACAACAGAAGATGTTGAGCTACCCTCAGACACAAAAGTGAAAGTGACAACACAGAAGAACTCGAGGAATTCGAAGAGGTGTTTCGTTTTTTATAGCAGCTTATTATAACAGGATATTAAACATCAAACGAAATATATTATTTTTTAAACAGATTGTACTTTTATAGTTCATAATATTATTCATGAGAATGAAAGTTTACTCCACGAGCCGTAAGCGAGTATCTTAATTTAATTATTATTCAAATTAATAAGTGACATATTAAACCATTAAAACCATTTTTTATACTAGGTACTATAATTAAATAGTAATTTTTTTCATACCCAATTTGGAAACAAATATTCTTAGTTATTAGTATACAGGGTAAATCACAACTTCCCGTATATAATACCTATTCAACTTACAGATCATGAACAAAAATATATTTTTTAAATCCATCATAAGTGGCCCGTCTACGTTTTTCCCGAATTCTTAGAATACTGTCGATTTTACTTTTTTTCTATTCCACTCTTTTTCCCACTACTACGGCTGCCTGAAACCAGTACGAAACACATGCTTTACCGCATCCTAGCAATGTAATGTCATTTTGAAGTTGAAACATACTGTAAAATTGTTTTCGTTGCGAGTAAACTGTTATGCCTAGTGCACACGGGGAAACTTTTCACAAAGTTTCCTGAAAAAAGTTTGCAGAAAATGGAGATTTTTTTTTAAAAACAATAAATATGTTTATGATCACATGTCACATTTGACAAATAAGAAGTTAGTTGCACTTCACAATGTTTCCTGAAAACGCCTCATTTTTATAGGCGCCGTTAAAACTTTGAAGTTTCCGGAAACTTTTTCCAGGAAACATGTCAAAAAGTTTCTCCGTGTGCACTAGGCATTACATTATTATTGACTGCAAGATGTTTTTATAAAAATTTAATAGAGAAAGAATGGATCTAGAGATGTGCCTTTTTCAAATTTTAAAAATAAATTTTTATCAGGAGATATAAACGTGTAAAGTTTGTATAAATTGGAAAGTTTTCGGAATTTTTATAATCATGTAGGTAAAATTTTTTTATTCAAATTTTAAAAAGGCACAACTGCTAATTGATAAAATTTTACCATTCTTGTAGGTACTGGCCACAAAACACTCGCTACGTTAGTAAATTTTATGCTAGATTTTAGGAGGTAGACGGCCTTGATGCACATTTTTGAAACCACTGGATTGTTGATTGTATAATGGATATTTGATTAACTATGAATGGAATAAAATTAAATTTAATTAATTGTGCATTGGCAAGAATAATAAATTTATGGAATTCCATTTGAAAACAGTGACCCAAAACTGTTTGATTAAAAAAGCTGGAAACTAAAATTGCAAATTTTGAAAAATTCTTTCAGTTCGCTGATAAGTGAGTGAATCACCCTGTATATTTTACCATGTGTGCGGTTACCAGACGTCTGGTGACTCATGGTTGCTACTTACGTATTATAAAAGTATAAAAATTCCGAAAGTCCATGAATCCTATTTATGGATATCGAACTAGATAATCAAAATAAAATTTTGTGTTAAGGACATCTTATTTACACAGAATAAATTAAATAGTAATTGTAATTTTCCATGAAATATATTAAGTAAATATTATTATCGATACAGTTTACTTTCTATTTCAACATTTTGTAACATGTTTCAATTTTCAATGAAGCATAAGAGTAAATGAAGCATATAATTAAATTAAATTACATAAAGAATATTGAACATTACAGCATATTCTTCTTGTCTTGGATTAGAAATGCTTTCACTAACTCGAAGAGATCCGGTTACACGTAACAAATGACCTGTGACCTCAAACACCGCACTCTGGATAATTGGATGCGTTAGATAAAATCTCAGCTAAGGTAAATGCAATCTACAAGGGATTGTACTCGTGTTTAACCAGCAGATTGCTTTCTTGATTGAATGGGATTACGATTTTGGAATTGTGTTTATCTTGTTAAAGTATTTGTTGATTTGTGAATAGTAATAGTCTTACGCTTAGAAGACAAATATTAGATTTGAAGTAGGTAAACTAATAATGTGTTTTTGTATTAGATTTTACAAATAACATAACTGTTTTTATTATGATTTGTTTCTTTATTTTTTACTTCCCCGGCCTATATAATAGGGGAAGTATTGTAATCGTGATATTTTGACAGTTCGAGATTTTGATGAATCTGCATGTTTTAGACCTGGGTTATTTCATGATTTGCCCAGCCCAGTGGGTTTTTTCGAAAAAACCCAGCCCGCTACTGGGTTTTTTTCAAAAAAGCAGCGTTTTAAACATAATATTTGAAATAAATAAAAACAGTATATAATGTGTGTTTATTTATAAAGCTGAAGCCTTAACGGAACTATCGGCTAGTAAATGGTGACAGATTATGAAAATTAAAGCCCAAAAAAAATCATCATCCACTGAAGAATTTTATGATTTTTTGGTTCAATTACACAACTGTCCTGCCAGTTATGCAGGAATTAAAAGAATTTTTACTTCCTACGGACTTATTTGGTCCAAGTTGAGAAATATACTTGGAGTAGAAAAGACCACAAAATTGGTAAAAATTTATAAATTTCACAGATCTGCTGGCGATGATAATAAAGACGATGAATAATATTCTGTGTATAATAAATAATTAGTTATAATATACGTTTTTGTATAATACATTTTTGTTTTGTATATTTTATAAGTTACCAATAAATATTTATTGAATTTGTATTTTCAATTTTATTATTCATTTATTTATACGAGCATATATACAATTTTCAAATAAAATGGGTTTTTTCAAGGGTTTTTTCAGGCGGGTTTTTTCCGAAAAAACCCAGTGGGTTTTTTCGGGTTGGGCAAAATCGCAACAAGCCTGTTTTAGACCCTACTGAACCCAAGAAACATAATTTTTAAAAAGTCGGTCTGTCTGTCTGTCCGGAAGCACGATAACTTGAGAACGCATACGAATTTTATATTTTAATTTTATACAATCAGAGGTACCAACTTTATGAATTAATTTTTTTATAATTATTATGAACTTGAAATGATGAAAATATAGTAAACATTTGCACTTTCACTTGATTTAAAAACTAGGAAGAGCAATAATTTGAAGTTATCTCGCTGAGCCATATTTACACTGGTGTAAATACGAGAAAATTATCATTCGATTTTTTTACGGCAAAATTAAATTTGACATCTCAGCGTGAAGATCATCTTCACTTTTATTTTATAGCTATTGTCTGTTAATTAACCACAAATATTATTTTAATAACACAAATTAATTCATTATATAATTTATTACCAAAAAAACCACGGTGAAACGAAAGTCACTGACACTCGTTTGTTTACTCGTCTATACAAAGTTTGTTTGGTGTAAAACTGGTGTGACATCAACCAATCAAAAACGATCACTTTATAAGCACTCCAACTTCAGATTGCTCTTCCTAGATTTTACAATCAAGTACCTATAGTAGGTACCTACCTATTATTAATTAAATTTACATATTGCTCGTATTATGTATAACTTATAATGAATGCAATTAAAAACTCGAATTTTAAACGTCACTAAATAACTACTGTTACTTTGACATTGGCAACAGTAACTTTGATAACTGTCACTTTGACATAGACGTTTGTCACTTTGACACCGCCTAAATTCTTTCGAAATGAAGCATAAAATTAAAGTCTTTATGGTTTATGAAAGCATGTCATTAAAACTTATAGCCGGGGAAGTCCTGTGGTGGCCGCAGCAGATTTTTTTAGATTTTATTTTCAACCCACTCAACAGGATTTACTCTCAATGATAGAATGGTAGATGTTATTACCTATAGTGGAATCCAACCACATCGACCGATTCGTCTTGGGGTAAATGTGCAGTCAGAATCTCAATCCGTGTGACGGCCTTTGAAATTCAAAGCAGTAACGGAGAGATTATTTTTGCAACCAGGGCTAAGACGATCAAGTAATCAGCATGATTTAATTGTAAGCTGGCTACATTTAAGACGATCAAGTGATCAACATGATTTAATTGCAAGATTCATACGTCATCACATGCAGAGAGCTGTGCTTAAACCAGTGAAGCTACTGCCTCGATTTATTTACCCGTGTGTGCGGTTACCATCTGTCACCATGTGTACCTAGTCCAGTCCTGTATTTGGTAACTTTTTTTTCATGTCAAATTAAATTAATATACCCTTGTGCAATACTAATCATAAATGGACTGTTAAATTCTCAATAATATGACGTTAAACTAATAATGTATCTTCCTTGAGTCGTCATGCTCTCAAAACGGTCTATGAAACTAAACTACGAGCTAAGCTATGAAAGTTAGTTGTTGTTTTGCGGTCAAATAAGTCACGCCTAATGAACTGTGTAAAAGCTGGGAATCTTTCTTAATTATTGTTATTACAACATTCAATTACTTTCACTATATCACTGCAGTTCTGAGATTTCAAATCACGAGAAATAATAAAATTATTGTTTGGTAACATGATTCATATTCATACAATAGGAGAGATGAATGCTAGAGCAGGAAATAAATAAATAAATAATACACCATAATCTGGTTTAAATTAGCTATAGTTCTTTACATAAGAATAAATTACTTGTTTTATTTACAGGAAGTTGAAGAAAAATATACATTTCTAAATTATTTAACGCATTTCAAAACGAAATTACAAAATTGATTTCCTTATTCAATATTAAAATTTCGTTATATTTTATACAAAACGATAAAATTATATTTTATCGACGAAAAAGTGTTAATTCACAAGCGACTAAGGAGCGAGTGAATTATTTTTCTCGAGTCGATAATAAAATTTTATCGTCGTTAATTTTTCTATAGCTCATGTTAAAGATAAATATAAGAAAACCAATTTCAAATTAAATTATTATCAAAACGAGTTTGTAATGCTATTCATCATCCTACTATTTTCACAGAGAATGCAGAAATGTGAAAAACGAATTTGAAGAAAAAATGTAAAAATATTCTTATTTTACTTTATCTACACAAATTTTACTTTATCTACTCAAATTTTACATAGCATGTCATGGAAAAAATTGTTTTTTATCATAAGTAATATAATAAGAGCCATAAATTTATCGGTAAAATTTACGAATAGTTGTTGCGTAGAAACTATGAGTAAATTTTACCAATTAAATTTATGACTCGAATTATATTTGCTTGATTATTTCACGAACGATAATTATTATTTTATTTTTGACGTTTGCAACATTAAAAACATTTAATAAACAAAATGTAACCATGGTTACCCTACTGTGGTTTTATCAAATTTTATCGCTGAAAAACTGGCCTCTTCGAAAAATTTATGCATTCTTATTGGCCAGAAATGACGTGTGTAAAATAATCACGAAAAAATATTTCTACTATGGTGATGACCCACAGAATAAAGCTGCCACGTCCAAGTTGGGTATAAAAGCTAAAAGGACATGATAGATACTATACGATATTGCGAGGATTTTAGTAACTTTTGGATGAAAATTTACCTTTGTCACATTTAATGACATCATACATCATTTTGAAGTAAACACAAAACACAAATACAAAACACAGAAAACTGGAGTGTAGCCAATAGTAATACAACTTGTAGTATCTAATCAATAAGTTCAGTATTAAGTTCAACAAAGTAACAACGAAGATAATACTCTTCAAAGGGAAAAAGGGATGAATGTCTATTTAATGACAGATCATTTATTTCCCTTTGATACAAAGTGATTAATAACAAAATATTCACTGACGTTATACCGCCTTGTACATTACTCATTTTTGTTGCGCAAAAATTAGTTTTCGACGCCAAGTTTCTTAGTAATGGTTTGATTAAAGTGGGAAATTAAAATAGGTTAATAGAAGCTAAAACAGAGCACTTCATTTAGGTACAGATCATTTCTTTATTCGATATAGTAGAGACTAGGTCAAATCGAACTGATGCCAAAGTTAAGATGTATAGGTAAGCGACTCGTCTGTTTTTTTTTCGAAGTCCTGGAATACTATCGATATTACTTTTTTATTTCACTCTTTTCCCCACTAACGGTTGACTGAAACCAGCCCGAAACTCGTACTTTACCGCATCCTAGAAATGCAATGTCATTTTGAAGTTGAAAAATACTGTAAAAGTGTAGGTAAAATTTTTCTATTAAAATTTTAAATAAGCACATCTGTTAATTGATCCTTTAGGTATTTAATTCTTGTTGAAATAAAATTTCACCATTCTTGAACTGGCCACAAAACACTCGCTATACGATAGTACATTTTATGCTGTATTTTAGGAGGTAGTCGGGCCTCTTAAGAAAATTATAAATTATGGTACATAAAGTTACATTCAGACCTATCTAATTATAAGTATAAGTGCTAAATTAACCAACCAGCGCTTACACAATATTCCAATTTAAATTATAAGTGCGAATGTTGAGCGCTATTCGGTTAAATTAGCCACTTACACTTTATAAGTGAGTTGGTCTGAATCTAGCTTAAGTCTTAGAGATGTTTACCGAGATCTACTGATATCTGTAGAGTTTTAACTTTAAGTGTGCAATCATCCGAGTGAATTACATGCGAGTCAAATACGACGTTTTATCTACGACAATTTAAATAAAACATTACTTTACAAATTCTTATTCAAATGATAACAGATGACAGTAGTGTTGAATAATGGACTCATAATACAGTAGTGTTGAATTATAAATTCATAGCACAATACTGTGTCTTATAAACACGTCAGTGATATAATATTCATTATTATTTTCATCATTTGAGTGAGGTATAATATGATGTAAAATAAGATTTTTGGCAATATTTGACAGCAGTATTGAGGTTTATAATATACTTGTTTACCTATTTATTCCTTAAATGCTTAAATATTCTTGGAATAAATCAATTTTGAATTACTGTCCTATAATAAATAATTTATAAACGAATAATAAATCAATATCACGTAGGTATAAACTTTATTAAAAATTTGTTTCAAAATAAAATCGAGAATAAAACTGACAGGATGGCCTGCTTTCTTTCAAACATATTGAAGCAACAGGGTGCTTCGATTTTAAATCAATATTATAGAAGCGACATCTATCAATTATTGTCAAAAAATTTAAAATTTCAAATCTGATATCAATTTATAAATATATCAATTTTAATAATTTTGAGCAGTCGTGGATAAAATTTTGTATATCACATGTGGTCTAAAGCATATTACAGCACTCTACGACCTCTTCGTGCAATTCTTCATATTTATAACTGCTGTAATAATGCTCTTATCCCACTTGTAATATAAATAACTATTAAACGATTGATTGCAATTTTATAAAAACGTTTATCCCATTTGGATGTGGCAATCTTACATACTGTGAGTCAACAGAATAGAATTTATTATTCTGATTATACACGAGAGGAAAGTTTTGCGCTGGTAGACTCGAGTGTTTTTCTAACTGGATTCAAATTTAATAAGTTGTTAGAACCACTAAATAATCAATTGTAAAAAAATAAATTTCGTCTTGAAAAAGTGAGCATCTCTATTGGTGGGCCCCAGACAACTATACCAGACTGTTTCCCCTTATAACAACTGACAGTGACAACACATGTTTCCAGGCCATTGTAGAAGGCTATGGCTGGTAGTGTACCGTTCCTCGATTGTTTATAGTCTGTCAACAACCACTTTAGACCTTAGTTACCACCTGCCAGGATCGTACTCAGAAAAAAGATTATGCAAAGTGCTCGCAAACTGAGGCATATTATTCTCGGTACACGATAATGCTTTCATTATTTTCTATGCAGCAAAATTATTCTATAAATAAATCATTCTTTGCAATTTACAATGCAAAAACGTAAGATTTATTTCTTCCATAAAAATTACATAATACGTCATAAATCAGGGGATGATGACAAAATATCATAAAACTGCTCAAGTTGCAAATTTTAAGCCGGACTTTACAGCATGAAGATATTACTGAAATCCGACTGAAATCTTTATTGCTCTAAGGTTAAAATATTTCAGTTTAACACTGCACACAAATTCTTCCTGTAATGCACTCTTTACTAACAACCATGAGAGATATATCAAACTGTTTTATAATGCAAGTGAGGGTTAACCGAGGGGTTAACATAAACCCTATTATACCTAATGACTAATGACGTGATATTTTTGTGAGTCATATTTAAAATTCGAAGGTTCTATTTAAATACAAATTAGTATTGATCCAATATAAACATAATTTATCTTTTCCACTATTTATCACGTTGGAAAACCCCAAACTACCTCCCGAGTCTCGGCTAAGGCCCTTGTTCCTTCTAAACCCATCTCAAGAGAGATAAATGCCTTCCTAGCATCTGCTTCGTCAAATTTTAACATTGCAAACCAATATTATTCTTGTATTTGTCAACAGTATTCAAAACTCGTGGGAACGAAAAACAAGACTTTTCTCATAAAAACATTCAAATTGTGAATACAAAATGTTTTTTGATAACCCAGAAACCTATTTACTTAATTAATAATTGATGAGACGACTGATTTTAGTAGTAGTACTTGAGATTAAAATATTTTGAAATGAAAAGTATAGATGAAAAATTACAATAAACAAACTTGATCGCAACAATAAATTTTCTTTACAACAACTATTTATTTTGATTGTTTCAATTTAATTTATTTCAACACTTCTTTGATTCAGAATTTATTTTATATTTATTGATACATACTTATTAAACTTAATAAGTAAAAATGAATTAAATATTTGATATGATATCACGTTATTACGTACTAAATAAATCATTCTCTTTTTTGTTTCGAGGTGCTAATGCTAAGAGTCATATTTAAAATAAATGTCCAGCAATTTATAAAATTATCTTAAACGTCAAACCTCTATGCTTAATTATATTTCTCTATTTTTCTTACATAAATGAGTATAATTTATCTGTAAATGAAAAACATAATGAATACTTATTTTTATTTGTCTGCATTAAGTGCAGTTAAAGATGTTATTATTTTAATGTATCGTAATTATTTGTTAAGTGCTGTTTTTATGAAGATCTTAAACAATTTTTGATGTTGACATTTGTTAATTACTTTCTATACAATAATTAGAAGATTTGCTTGTTTTAACAATGTAAATGTCATCTCGATGTCATCTGTCAATTTTCTAATTTCTTTTCGCATTTGACATTCAAAAACAATTCACATACCACATTCCGTGCTATAATTATTATAATAAGAAAATGTACAAGTTCTTTTCACTACTCCTTTGTGAAAAACTAGAAGAAAAAGCATTGTTTTCAAGGTAGAATGCAGATATTCCAGATTAAGTCCTTTTTACAATGAAATTGTTTCACTTCCTTGAAACAGTAATAGGCGCTAAGATTTTCTTATTTTAATTATTCTATAACTTGTAATGAAAAGTAGGTGATTGTTTGATTGTTATCGAAATACTGTTTACTTCTGTTTAGATAGCATAACGGATTGACGTGTGTAAGTTTAACAATAGATAAAATTAGAAAAGAGATTCGTCGAAAAAGTGTGAACAGAAGTAATTAACAAATGTTTTGTATAATTTAAACCTCATTCATATAAGCATTTAGTTGTTTTAAGAATTACATTATGTTTACGTTTAATAAAATTTAAATTCATATAACTAAATACGAGCATTCACAGTGCTTGAATGTGGGACGTGTGAATGCTCGTATTTAGTTATATGAATTTAAACTTTCTTAAACGTAAACAAATGTAAACCTTAAAAATCTTATTGCTTATGTGGATGAGACTTTAAATTCATATAACTAAATACGAGCATTCAAACATCCCACTTTCATGCATTCTGAATGCTCGTATTAATTAGATGTATTCAAACTTTTTTAAACGTAAACATACTTAAATGCGTATGTGAATGAGGCTTAAACGTACCTAAACATAAATAGGTATAAACCTTAAAACTTAATGCTTATGTAAATAGGGCTTTAATGTTCGTATTTAGTTACATGACTTTAAACTTTCTTAAACGTAAACATAAATAATGTAAGCCTGAAAACTAAATGCTTATGTGAACGAGGCTTTACATTGGTAAATGTATTTTGAGTGCCCACAGAAAGTGAATTGAATTTTCATCCATCTCTTGTGACATTTACCGAGACAAGCGCACCAATAAATAATAAATAATCATCAGAAACTGGATTTAAAGGTCGAATGTTTACTACAGACAAGAAACGTTCAACACTCAACACAGTATAAAATATGTCTCGACGATGGTCTACTAACCCTAAAAGGTTTTAATTACTCGCTCAAAAAAACCAATATACGTTCTAAAATTCTATACAGTAATACTTACAATTACAATCAGTACACAAGAGATGCAGATTTGCTCCAATAATCACTTCACACAAACAGCTGATCACTCTAACAATCACTGATGGTTACAGCACAACAATGAGGGGAACTTTCACTAACAATCCACGAATGTTTGACACTTTGTTGTGTTGATTGTTCGTGTTGTGTTCACGACGACTGCCTGACATTGACTAAAGTAAAGCTTTGAAGTATCGGGTGCGCGAACAGCCGCGTTACATTTACGAACAGGTGCTTGTGCTGGCTACAGCGACAGGAGTGGGGGAGAGACGAACTTCATCAACTCTTAATGAGATAAATGGACCAAAACGACTAATTGTTATTTGTAATTTAAACATTATTGGTTTGACCCTACCGTACACAACGTAGGGTGTTTTATTCTGCATGAAATTTGAGCTAAAATAGAGCGAAATTATACAGTAGATCAAATACTTTATATTTATCTGCCGTTATTAATTATTATTTTTGAACTATTATATTATTAGTAGTATACTGTTTGATTATTCCTCGATTCTTAAAATCTTCTTCTGGTTTCTGGTACAATAGACTATTAATATGGTAAGTACTAAATACCTACTGTAAATAATATTTTTATTACTATGTTATGTACCTAATGTTAGGTGGAAAACATAAGTAAAAATATATTTTTTTTTTAAATACACAGGATCAAGAATCATATACAGGTCAAGTGTAACAAATTATAACAGCTTATTCCTAAGGTTATTTTAAGCAAAAAATGTCATCGAACATTGAACATAGCTCCAATTCCTTCTAGTTAATAAATAATACAAGATGTAGAAGTTTTATAAATAACACGATTTTTTTAAATTGTTGTAATCAGGGCACTTTTCAAAAGCAAATCATTTTATAGAAAAATTAATTAGTTTGACATTTGACATTTAGTGACAATTAAAATTCAAGATTGAAAATGCATTTTTCGTAAGTTACAAAATAATACGTGTAATATATAAATTATCAAGCCTTTAAATTAAATATTATTTCTATAACTTCTAATTAATGCATTTTTAATCTCGATTTGTAAATGTCACTAAATGACAGTCGAATGACAGTTGTCAAACAAATTAATTTTTCTATAAAACGATTTGTTTTCAAAAATGTCTTTTTTAAAAATCGTGTTATTTATAAAACTTATATATTTTTTGCTTAATGACTTCAGGAATAAGCTGTTAAAGTTTGTTACACTCAACCTGAAACACTCGGTATATGTTGTTTTGTAAATTGAGAAAGAAATTTTTCTGTGACGTCAATATTTTGATGTGAGAGATGAAAGCATTTTAATATTCAATTTTCATTAATAATTTTTGTATGCTTGATAATAAAAATTTTGTCAAAATAAAAATACGGGTCCCAAGTTTTTAAAAATATTATTTAATAAAAAAAACATAGGTACAAGTAATCTATTGAACAATGTAAGAAATTTGGAATCACCTCCTCAACCATAATATTGATTATTGTTATGTTATTTGATAATATTTATTTGTCTCTACCGATGATTCATAAATATATGAGGCTGCCACATCCAAAGTGAGTAAATAGATTTTATATTTCTTCTGTGAAATCTTATATTCTTTGTTGACAACTCAAATTCGAATTTTTCTCTGTATCTATATGACTCACAGATTATGTGAGGCTGCCACACCCAAGTTGGGTGATAGATTAATGTTTGTGTTATTTGATGAGGCGGATAGCCGAGTGGGTTATGTGACCTACTCTGGTTCTGACAACTAAAAATACACATTCCAGTTTTACAAAATTGTACTGTCCACTCAACTAACAACCATGAGTGCGTTGACGGCTGGTAACCGCACACAGGATTAAATATATTTAATTCTTATATGAACACTTACCTACAGTATGTGTGGCTGCTACATCCAAGTTGGGTACAAAAGACATTTAGTCGAAAATGGAAGGTATGATCTTCTAAAGTAATTTTATCATTATGATTATTAAACTAAGAAAAGTTAATCTTGTACCTATATTTCATTGTGTTCTTCAGAAGCTAATGACTACTCCATTTTATTTTAATCGTTTGTGAGTAATATGACTGCAGTTTTAATATTTAATGGTTCATAAGAAATTTATCGAATGAGTTTGCATATTTGGCTAGACAACGCAATTTCAAGACGTCTCTATTTCAAAATTTGACTTCTAGAATACGAGTACTGTCATAAGTCATAATTAATTTAAAAATAGAAAAGTCAAACAAAGAAGTATGCACGGAGAAGGTGAATTATTATTCACTTTCTAGAAATGTTTGTAAATTTGTTCAAGTTGGTTTTACGTTATTTTCCGGTGTTACAAATATGTCACATGAAAGGAACTAATCTGTAATTTTAAATAAACATTGTAGAGTTTATGGTATTTTACTGTGTAGGTAGGTACTTACTGATAATTTGACTCAAAATTTATTATTACTTCTATATCTGTCTTCAATGCTGCATTTAATAAAATATAAAAGAAAAGAAACAAAATATTGAAAATATAATTACCGCATTGCAATTTTCGCGCCTTAATTTATAATCTGTAAAGGATGGTTTATAATGGAGGTAACCAGTTACTTATTCTGTATTCTATAAGGTTGAACTCGGCGTTTTTAAGTTACGATGCATAACGACACAGAGACGTTGTGCAACTTTACAGAATACAAAATAAATAATCGCTTGAAATCCATTATAAACCAGCCTTCATTTTATAATATTTTATACTTTCAACAATAATTTAAAAACTAAATAAAATATCGCAAATCTGATTTCTCATATCTTTTTACCAGAAAAACATAATTTTGATAATTTAAAATCCTTTAGTAGAAATTCTACAGATTTTGTAAAATTCGTTTATGTATGAAAAAAAATTTCTGTGTGTTCTAGTGTCTTGCATGTGTATTGGTGTAAGCTAAAACTAGAATTTATAAAATAATCTATTGAAGATATTTTTTACTAACACATACTTAGACTTACACACAGCTCGTATACGTGTGATGGATGCGAATCTCATTTTAATTATTACTTAAATTATGTTTTTGGTGATAAACTAAATAAGTTTTATTTTGTTCAGATTTGGACTGACTCATATTAATTTTCTGGGGGTGTCAGGTTGAAAAAATGTTTAAATATTATTTTAGTAAGTACATGATTTAATATTTAATATTAAAAGTTGCTTTTTAAAATGTATACTTTTCTACCGTTACTAATCCTGTAAACGAGATATCACTTTTAAGAAAAATTCAAAGAGCTATTTCTAAAACCTCTAATCTTTTAATACTTTAATTTGAGTGAATTTTGGAGCAAACTAAGAAGGGATTACATTTCTTGTTACCTGAAAAGAACTGGAAAAGGATAATATTTTGTAATCTGATGTACAGATAATGTGTCATTGTTTCGAAATTTTTGGGAAGAAAAAAGAATCCGGCACTGGGTTTTCCCAACAGAAAGAAAGTAAAATGCGACAAATCTGATAATAAATATATAGATACTATTTGTATGCCGAGGGCAGAAAGTAGCTTTTAGCAGATTGAGGCGAGGTCTGCAAAAATACTTTCAGCCAGATATAAGTATACACATTTTTTTTGCAATGAACAAAAATTTTGTAATTTTTCATCTACGAGTATTATCATCAAATACGAAAGCTAAATTTAAAAAAAAAAACAATATAACAAACATAAATGTAAATAAACTTGACATTTAGAAAGAATTTTTATTGAAACTTGAAATATTGCTACAAATTTAACCAAACCTTAATAAATTATTTATGATTACTGGAATATATATTTATAAGCAGTGGTCTGAAAATATTTTCAGACCGTCACTATTAGCAACGGTCTTCAAAGAAGCATTAATGTGCAATAATTATTGTTCATTTTCAAGTATCAAAGTGAAGTTCAAAATACTATTAATATCGATCGTAGAAAAAAATATGTTCAAACCAAAATAGCAAAATTATAAATATTTATCAAATCTTTATCATCTCGTCAACGAGTTACGTGTCAATCACTCGAAATTTTCCACACATCTGAAAATTCAAAATAGCGTCTTTTACGCACTTACGTTCACTTGTGCGTCTGTAGAGAAATTTGAAGTAATTTGGTAATTAAAAATCAGAGCATACGTCATCAACATTAATTACTCATCACATGTTTCAATATTTTCGTTTGTTTGTCCAGTGCTAACTGGATTTTTAATTTTTTAATTTACTAGACTTGTTTTGAACATCTTGCAATCATCAATTGTATTCCTTTGTCACTTTGTTATTATTTTTAGAAAAGTGTAAATAATATTTTCGCAAAGTTAACACGACAGACGTCTTGTTTCATTAAATTTTACATTTTACCTTAAAGAGCTTCTGTCACAGTAAAAAAAGTATTTAACAAAAAATTTTCAAATAGTAGACGAGTAATTTGTTAAATAAATTTAAAATTGCATGCGCGCTAGCCAATCAAATTGAGTTATTTTCTAAACAAGAACGAAGCGAAACATAGCAATTATTAAATAAATAGAAACAACATGAACTTACAGCACATAGGCTGTCAGTGCGGGTAGGTACCTGAAATGGCGGGCTTTTTATAAAAAGCCTAGGCATGAAGGCATAAAACACAATGTCACATCATTTTATTTCACCCAAGAAGAGTATTTGGTACTTGGTTCTTTATTTATCTCACTTCAATCAACCAAAACTGTCTACATGCATGTGGGACTCATGAAAGGGTCATTGTTCAGTTCAATCAGAGTTTGTACAAAACCCGAGTATTTAAGACTTAAAAAAAAGAGCATTGGGTTCTTTATTTAATTAAAACAATCAGAGTTTCTACCGAAACCAAGTCTGTGGGATTCAAGAAGGGTATTGGGTTGTTTATTTAGCTCAGTTCAGAATTTCCAACAAAAGCCTCGGCATATTATGTAATAAAATGATATGGCATCATATGCCGAGTTATTTAGGAAAATATTAAGCATTCTATATATTCATATTCATCTTTTCATTCTATAAAACAACTGATTTTATAACTAGCCTGCGACCTATATATGTTTTACCGTGACAACTGATGGTTATTGTAATTAGTGATGAAGAGTACATCAGAGGGGCGATTTTTGTACAGTTAAACTGGAATGAGTGGAAAATGTAAAACTAGTACCTAAAATGAATTAGTAACAGTAAATATTCAAATTTTTCAAACTTTATTATTTTATGTGCTGAGAAAAAATTTAAATATCGTTTTGTCAAAGGTGTGAACTTTCCTTTTCATGCTTCCGCCCCATAGTAAACTATTTTTAACTTGCAGGTAATTTTAGCTTCAAAAAAGTAGTAAAGTTTATGAATGGACTACAGCTAAAGAGAAATTTCTTGCAAGTGTTAGTAAAAAGTAATTTTAGAATATTGGTAGGTACCGTTATGTCACCAATATTTTACTTTGCAGTAGGCAAAGTGTTCTACTAATATGACATACTGCCATATATGGAGATATAAAAACTTCATATTAAATTATAAGCTTCCAGTTATTATTAATAATAATTTACAAACTTTAACAACAATATTAAATAATATTATACTTATTCCTGATTGTACTTATGTACGTAGTATATACGATAAAAAGATATTAATATTTCAGAATACAAATAAATTAATTTTTCTAATTCACACTGAAAGACTTTTAAACTAAAATAAATTTAATTTGTTGAGTTGAGTACGGTTTACGGTAGCACGACTGCTAATGGTTTGTTTATTTGCTCAAAGAAAAATTATTTTTTCTAAAAATGGATATAACGACTTGAATTTTTTTTAACTTATAACCGTTTTGCTTAAATGTGTTGCTCAAACATTAATAAATTTTGCTATCAACCTGTACTTTAATTTGCTCACATAAATACAAACAAATAAATTAGAAAATTAGAAGGACCAATCATTCTCCTTTAATACAGATGTACAACGTTACATACGTGAAAGTTATGTAACATAATTATCATACTAAGTGATACTATTACACAATATTTTATTTAACATAAACATTGATTTTCGATTTTAATAATAAACAATGTGATATTTATAATACTTTCTCAATAAGTGCTACAAAAGTTTTCGTTTTTTCGACATGACAATAAAATGTCGAAACCCCAAAATTGGTAGGTATATTATTTTCCTAACGGTTTCTCTTCAAAAATATCCATATTTTCAAGGTCTTTACCGTAATTAAAAAGAAACTTCTTTGAAGACCAATAAACATTAAAAAAACTGCAGCTATTTATATTGGGACATTTTTCTCAGCTATTTATAAACTTAAAACGTGACTATGTATACATCAAAGGACTTTACGAATAAGGAAGATTTAAAATATCATTCAGTATAGAGTTAGCCTATTTTAAAAATAGAGTCACACCGAAATAATTATTGATTTAAAATTGCAGTTTTTGGCATTGGATCTCCAGGCCTTAAGTATAGCAACTGTTGGTCTCAATGATTTTATTATGTTTTGTAAGTCAAATGTCATGAATGTCACAATTTGACATAATATTTTAAGATAATTGCGTGTCTATACCTTATCTTAGCACATCAATGGTAAGAGAGGTATTGTAATCATGCTAAAATTTCGATAGTGAGTTTTCAATGAATAAGCACGTTTTGAGGTTCCTAGAACAAGATTTTGATAATGTCGCGATGATGTCTGTGTGTGTGAGTGAATGGATGTTGGAGGTACGATACCTCAAATACTACCTAATAAAAAATTTTGAAATTTTGTATGTAATATTCTGACACCCTAGATTAGATCTGATTAGATTTTGGTGTTGATCGTGCAGCCGGAAGTGGTAGTTTCTTGAAGATCTGAAGAGTTTTTCTGGAATATCCTCAAAATTTATGAATTAATAGGATTTTTTAAATAAAATTGTATACTAAATGTTACTGTCTACAATTTGTATTTAAAATGTTGTTTCTATCTAGCACCATTTTCCAATTACAAGGAGTAAAAAATTCTACAAATATGTTACAATTTAGATTTATCTGGCCTACCTATGAAAACAAAAAATAAAATATTTGAGTGTCAATGTCATATAATTTTTTGACTTTTTGACAAAAGAATTCTAGTAAAAAAATAAAAATAACATTTAAACGATCGTCAATTGTTTTTTTTATATAAATTATTCAAATTATATATTATTTGGTGTCAATGCTTTATCTCGGAGAGATAAGTTTAGTAAAAATGAAAAAATTACATTTATGCGATTTTCAATTGTTTCTCAAAAAAATATTCAAATTTTTTATTCAACCAGTGGTACCAACTTTATAAACATAACTTATTTTATTTTTATTAAAATACTATCAACGTTCAGAAGTTGTAAGTAGTTCCCAACTAGCACCAAAGTAATCGTAACTGAGACGGGAACCTCAAATGAGTAATTGGTGCGTAACCGTCACTAAAATTTCAACTTTAATGTGCAAATAACTTTATTTGACAAATCTGCAGTCGCTACCACGTATTATTTACTACTAATATTTACTTTATAGTTGTGTTACTTCTACGTAGCTTATCCGGTAATAGGAACGTCGTAGTTACCAGTGGGACCACTTTTAAGTTTGCCGAACCTAAAGGTGGCAAACAATCGTAACAGCGACTATCTAATGCTACTACAGTACTACAATGCGACTTCAAAGTTGCAACCTCTTTCAAGTAGTATTGATAGTTGTCATAACGTTTTGGGGACCTTCTATGTCACTTTAAATTCTTAAAACTTTAAAGTAATATTTTTTATTAGTGTAAGTAACGTTACCGCACCTGCAAAATTCAACGTCACTGTGCAAGGGCTACTACATAGTTTATGCCACCTCTTAAAATTACCATGAAGAATTTTTCATCATTTAGTTATAGAAAATTTAAAGTGTTAAAGGTAAATTATGCGATTGGCAGGACTTTAAAACAACATTTTCATATTGTGAAGCCATCAATATTAATAAAAGAAAACAATTCATGTGTCAAAGAGTAGTTCCTATTAACAGAAGAAAAAGTGATCTGTATATTGTGCGTTTTCTCACGCAGAACCGCGGCGTGAAAAAACGCCCGTGTGGCCTTATAGTCCAGTAACCTAGTACATCGTAAGTTGCATCAAGTGGTGGTAGTAGGTTTCTATTTTTTTTCTTGTATAGGATGTGACTGAGATGCAAAATCCAAGTTTTCGACCTCGGCAACCCTCCGGAACACTTTTGAATATCTCAAAAACTGCTAAATGTTTGCACTTTTTTCGGATTCTTACCATTTTGACTATGAAGGAGCACGATTTCGACAAAAACCATTCTATACATTTTTAAACTAGATTAAATTGTCTACAATCTAAAACCAGAATGGGCTCGGTAGCCCTAATAGTTTCCGAGATACAGCTTTTCAAAGTTTGGCAAAATATACAGATTTAAAACACCAACCGTTTCTCTTCTACAAAAATTTTACTATATTCTCTCGCGGAAGAACTTTAAATTTTAGCTCAAGGAAGACCATTGAAAATTTTTGACAGAATGTAACTTATAGAAAAAAGTACGAGGAATTCAGTGCTGCAAACCGGAAGTCAATATCATTATTCGTTCAGATATTATAGTTAATTAAACACAATAAACAAAAGAATAAACAAAATTTTTACTATATTCTCTCGGGGAAAAACTTTAAATTTCAGCTCAACCAAGGCCACTGACATTTTTTGACAGAATGTATCTTATAGAAAAAAGTACGAGGAATTCAGTGCTGCAAACCGGAAGTCAATATCATTATTCGTTCAGATATTATAGTTAATTAAACACAATATACAAAAGAATAAACAAAATTTTTACTATATTCTCTCGGGGAAAAACTAACTATAATATCTGAACGAATAATGATATTGACTTCCGGTTTGAAGCACTGAATTCCTCGTACTTTTTTCTATAAGATACATTCTGTCAAAAAATTTCAGTGGTCTTCCTTGAGCTGAAATTTAAAGTTTTTCCGCGAGAGAATTTAGTAAAATTTATGTTTACTCTTTTGTTCATTGTTTTTAATCAACTATATTATCTGAACGAATAATGATAGAAATTTCCGGTTTACAGGATTGAATTCCTCGGACTTTTTTCTATAAGATACATTGTGCAAAAAAATTTCAGTGGTCTTGGTTGAGCTGAAATTTAAAGTTTTTCCCCGAGAGAATATAGTAAAAATTTTGTTTATTCTTTTGTTTATTGTGTTTAATTAACTATAATATCTGAACGAATAATGATATTGACTTCCGGTTTGCAGCACTGTATTCCTCGTACTTTTTTCTATAAGATACATTCTGTCAAAAATTTTCAATGGTCTTTCTTGAGCTGAAATTTAAAGTTCTTCCGCGAGAGAATATAGTAAAATTTTTGTAGAGAGAACCGGTTGGTGTTTCAAATCTGTATATTTTGCCAAACTTTGAAAAGCTGTATCTCGGAAACTATTAGGACTACCGAGCCCATTCTGGTCTTAGATTGTAGACAATTTAATCTAGTTTAAAAATGTATAGAATGGTTTTTGTCGAAATCGTGCTCCTTCATAGTCAAAATGGTAAGAAACCGAAAAAAGTGCAAAAATTTAGCAGTTTTTGAGATATTCAAAAGTGTTCCGGAGGGTTGCCGAGGTCGAAAACTTGGATTTTGTATCTCAGTCACATCCTATACAAGAAAAAAAATAGAAACCTACTACCACCACTTGATGCAACTTAGGCCCATTATAACCATGACAAGGTTACTGGACTATTAGCCTAAATTATACTATTATACATAAACACAACTCATAACTTCAAAACCAAACATCTATTCGCAACTGTCAGCAGGTTAAAGGCACCAACACCAAAGTAACCTTAAAGTGGCAACAGGAACTTTGCGTAGGCAATTTATGGTAGCCACAACTTTGTTGCAACTTTAAAATGGCACTGCTATACCTTGTAGTAACTAAAACTTTAAAGTCACATATTTGCAGTTCCCATCAACTATCGGTTAGTCGTAATTACTTTAAAGTCGCATTTCCGACTTTGGAGTTATTTTTCCAAAACTTCGCCATTTTATGAGTAAAACATGGGACGCCATTACTACCAAACATGAACCTTTACGTCACAATGACTTCAAAAATATAAATTTATTCATAACAGAACACAAGCACCAAATATAACAAATTAATGCATAATAATGAGTTTTATGCCCTAAATAATACCCAAAGAGATGTTTTTAGTATTTAGGCATCAATTTATCTCATTACATTAAATATTTTAAAAACAATATTTTAATTAAAAACTGCCATTTCGAAGGGCCAATGGTCCGATATGGTCCTATGATGATTATGTTTAACAGTAAAATTGCATTCGTTTAAATTTGGTCACTCAGAACATCTGGAATCAGCATATTATAAGTGTCAATAATATCTACTCTTGTAGTATTTCACTTTGTGTCCATGTTAGGGAATTGTAAAAGACAAGGATATAGAAGAGTGAAACATAAGATAACAAAATCACTTGAAAGACAAAGCAAGCAACACTGACATATAAAATAGTGGGAGGAAAGTTCCATTAATGTCGCAAATACTACACCGCAACTACGCTAATACGGAACCACTACGTCCCAGGAACGTAACCGAATAAGTTCCAGGCCCGTCGCCGGAACGTTGCAGGCACCGCAAAATTATTCGCCATTTTGGTCGTACTCCCGTAATAGGAACGTTCCTATTACGTACCTATGACTAGTGACTAGTTGCGAAGCACATAAAAGTTCCTACTATACTAGCCGCTACGTTCCAGCGACTAATGCCTCGTTTTCATGTATCCGGAATCCGCAGATTTCTTGCGGAATAAAATGGCCGCCACGAATTCCATCTCCATATTCAACATAAATAAACATATATTTGAAGTTATAACAACTGACAGTTTAAACGGCAAAACTTGCGGAGCTTGCGGAGTTCCGCAGAAAGTTAAAAATAATTTAACTACTGACGGAATTCATGGCGGCCATTTTATTCCGCAAGAAATCTGCGGATTCCGGATACATGAAAACGAGGCATAATTGTGCTAGTTGGGTTCCTAAGTGTGCCTATAGGTGTCTTTGCTGGTCACGCCTGATACGAATTCAATCTGTCACTTGCTGTCACTGAATAGTATTTTTGAAATTTAATCATTTGTGCGTTATATAAGTCTAAAATATAAATAACACATAAGCTTATTATTACATTATAAAGTAACAGGTAAATATTGCTATGAAATAATGAAAAGTGTTTCAGAAAAACTGTCAATGTAGATATAGGTTATTTTAATTTTAGGAGAAAAAATCTGACGTGGACACCACATGACTTCCTTGTACGCCTATTAAACTGTTCATACTTTTCTTAATAACTAAAATGTAGACTTATATTATACAAATATATTAATATATAAGTACCTACTACTACTACTGCTACTATACTCACAAATATATTTTAGTCATTTTATTTAAACTGCAGAAGAAGATATAAACGATATTTTACTATTGTCACTGCCATTGTCACTGTCATGTAATAATCATTTAAATTTTACGTAGTAACAAATGTTAATCGATCATGGACTACAAGATACCGAAATACTAAATTATAAATATATACTTTAATTATTCTTAAATGATAGCAGATACAAAAATATTTATAAAATACCGATTGTAGGTAATAATCACATAATCTTTCATTTAAAATTTAAAAAATTGTCTTAAATTTAATATTTATCGAAATATTTGAAAAAAGTACTACTTCCGGTTTGTAGATTGAAACCAAAAATAGGAGGTGCACAACTAGATGCTATAACAGTCCTAAATACAAAATTTCAACTATCTATGTCTAACCGTATTTGAGTTATGCGACACACATACGTCCGTCCGTACGTACGTCCGTACAGATGGCACGACGAAACTAGTCACAATGGATTCAGAAAAGGTCAAAACGGATATTTCCGTAAAAATCTGAGAACCGAAATTTTTCGAGATTACAATACTTCCTTATTACTCCGTACAAGGAAGTAAAAATGAGTAAAAATCGACATTTTGTTATAAACTGAATAATGAAGACGAATAAATGCACTATGAGACTGGGTTCATTTATTGTGAAATTATTTATTTATATTTATAACGACAATCTCCCTCGTAGAAAATGCCAGGATTTTCAAACACGTTTTGTCATAAATATTGTCGATCTAAAAGGTAAATTATGGAACATAGCCGTTTAAATGAATCTAAATTACAATTTTAGTTACCATTTATAGCATTAAAGTGTATTTTTAAATTTAAATCAGTGGCAAAATAGTATTACCTGATACACCTAGATCATTACACATTCTGACCTCTAGAAAAGATCATGTTGGCAAACCAAACTATTATATACTATGGTATATATATACTATGGTGTTTTGGTACACCCATTTATTCGACGTGAAAATTCAATGAAGACAAAAAGACAAAATTAAGTCCGCGTCTCTAATCATTTTCGAGGTTCTTTAGGAACCTGAAAATATTCAAAATTTTAAAAATGTGGTTATAAGACAATTAATGTGCGAGAAACCACAGCGAGAAACACAATGCCGCGGTTAAGTTTTTGAGATGTTCAGTCACTGGAATATATGTGAGAAACTAAAATCCAAAAGTCAAACCGTAACCGTAGCAACCGTTGTTGTTTTATTGTTTCATAAATCAAATGTCACAATTTGACGATATATTTTAAGAAAATTGTGTCTCCTGTTCTTAGCAGATCTAATGGGATTTAAAGGATATGAAGAATCCCATACCGAATGGACGATATTTGTCTTAAAATTAATTGAAACGGTAGAAAAAAATAACAAATAAAATATAATTTTAAAAATGCTCTTCGCAGGCTTTATGTTTGGTGTGTTTGGTGTATCACATTCAAGCCATTTTGTACATAGAGGAGCCGATGCCGCACAATGTCTTGTTTTGTGCGACGTTTGGAGGGTTTTTTATTTTGAGCCTGGCGGGAGTATTCGGTAAATAGACCAACATCTTGTGCCCTCTTCACACATTGATTTTTTGAGGTTTCTTCATGCTTTTAAATCATGGGAAAAATAATCCTATAGTAGGAATTGCCTGTGAAATAGCAGCGCCGCTAAATTGAATTTTAAATGAGTACCTATTAGAAAAGAGAAATTTATGATAATTAAATTTCGTTTTTTCCAGGATTCAGAAACATAAATAAATCCTCAAAGAATCTATGTGTGAACAGAGCTTAATGTGGTGGACATTAAACATCACAAAATAAAATTCAAAAATATTCATAGGAAAATGCAAATCTAAAATTCTATATTTGGCATAAGTGCAAACACAGGAAGAAATCTAGAAAACTAACACAAATTACAGAGTAGATTAAATATTGGATTTCAGGTATTTAGAATAAAGATTAATTTTAGGTAGTTTTTTTTGTAATCATTGATTCCACTTTTGTGGTTTTTATTAATACTTTGACTACCATCGTTTATAAAATTGTTTATTACCATAATAGCATTTATGCCAAATCTAAAATTCTAGATTTGAATTATCCTGTGTATGAACATTGTAGCATGTTATTTTGTGGTGTCGAAGTGAAATTGTTGACAGTGATGATTTGTTGTGTTTAGTGCCAATCAGTGGACAGCTGAGTCCGCCAGGGGTGGATTTGGTTTTCTGTTTAACTGCGTTCGGGTTGTTGCTTACGTCAGCCATCTTTGCCATGTATTACGTCACCATAGATCCACATCTCAAAGACGACAACGTCACTGATGAAATGGAAGCCAAACATCCGTTTTTCATTAACTGTTATCATCATGTAACTCTCAAATATTTACAGATTTAGATTTTACTAAAAATAACTTTTCTGACAACATAATATACTTAACGCATTTTAAGGGTAGCCGTTCAACACCAGAAAATAAATGAATAATCATACATAACATAGGACAAATGTATAAGCACAAGAAGATTCAAATCTATAAAATTTTACGTGATAAAATACCTGCATTAAAGGTTCATTCACAGAAAAACGCAAATCTAGATTCGGTACAATAATTGCAATCACGATGCAAACACAGAAAGATGCAAATAAATTATGTACAACCCAATACCATTATTGAGTCCTACTCGGTTTTGACTTTAACTTTTCTAGATTTGCATCGTCCAGTGTTTGCATTTGTGCCAAATCTAAAATTGTAGATTATAATTTTCCTGTGATTCTGTGAATGGGCCTTTTAATGCAGGTAATTTATTCCTTAAGCCTTGTTTACACAATGATTCTTTGTGGATTCGTTCATGCTTCTAAGGAAGAAAATAAATTCACTGTTTTGAAGCAATCAATGAATTAGAAATTCTTCTTTTACAAGACTCATTTGACAGACAATTTTTTTCTCAAATCTCAGAAGCATGAAAGAATTCTCTCAGCACCCTTTTGTGTGATAAACATGCAGGGCATTATGAATTTGCATTTTCTAGTGTTACATTCTTCTGTGAATGAACATGTTAGAATTTGTTTCTGTTGAACCTATTACCATTTTACCCAACTTGGGTGGGGTACATGCACAGAGTGTGTGCGGTTACCAGCCTTATGCCTGTGGCACACCGGCCGAGGAGCATCGAGGACCATCGAGTAACTCCTCGATGAAACGATAGAACGCACCCCGTCCTCGACGAAAAATAGGGGCGCCGCTATTTTCATCGAGTTGTTCCTCGATAAAACGAATGTATCTCATTTCAGACGTATCTTTGGATTTGATTTCGCGCAAAACTTTGATGTATTTGTCACCGATTAAATAGAAATCCATCGCGGACGGGTGCGTTCTTTCGTTTCATCGAGGAGTTACTCGATGGTCCTCGATGCTCCTCGACCGGTGTGCCACAGGCATTATGGAGTATAATTTTCAGTGTGTAACGTCTATAGTAGCGGGTACATTTTTCTTAATGCACGCGTGTTTTTCCGCCGATCGCTTGATTTCAGTAAGAAGAGGACTTGACGAAGAAACAGCTGAGAAAGCTGGAATAGCAACAATGTAAGAACTAGCAACCCTTTGATTCACGCAGTGGGTTAAAGTCCTGTTCAGTTCACGCATGGATTCTTTCACGCGTCAGAATCCTGGAGAAATAATCGGGATCCACTTATTGGCCGTACTGTTTTACTCAGATATCAGCCTTTTATTAATAAAAATATTTTTATTAATGTAAAACAAAATTCGGTCAACGGGTGTTAATTGATATTGCAATTCGTTCAGTTGCGGTGATATATTTTTACAATAATTTCTAATACACTAATCAAAAAATGCTTGAAGATTTTTTACAACAACAACAATATTGTTACAACTATGTGGTCAACCTTCTTTAAATTTTGGGAAATTGATGTCCGTGCTTGCATACGTTTATATACCAAAAATTAAGTAAATAGAACATGTCTAACATCTTTTTATTTAATCAATTAATGGAAAGCCATAAGAGCCTATGTAAAATATTAAAATTTAACAATTAATTTCGTTCAAACTACGTGGTCAAAAATTTCCAAAAAATTCAGGTATCATTTTTATGACACAGACAACATAAATTCAAAGTTTGGTTGCATTAGAACATTTTTTAAAATGTCTAGGGAACCTCCTTAAGCCCTGTTCGCAAGGCGATCTTTGGAGATTCTACGGAGAGTCAAAGTCACGGCAAAAAAGAAGTTTTTTTCTTTCTAGTGAGAATTATTTGTTAAATCTTGAATGAGTCTTGGAAAAGAAAGATTTATAATTTAGTGATTGCTTCAAAACCACGTAATTATCACTAGAAAGAAAAAAGCTTCTTCTTTGCCGTGTCTTTGACTCTCCGTATAGAATCTCCAAAGATCACCGTGCGAACAGGGCTTTACAGTCAATCGGTCGTTTGACCGAATTTTCTTTCTTATAACCTGTCATTTCATCAAACGAAGTTTATCTTATTTGGCCGAACTGTTATTTGACCAAACTGGTATTTTACCAATCTGTTATTTAATGAAACGCTGTTAAACCAAAACGTTATTTGACCAAATCGTCGACAAAATTGCCAAAGCGACAGACGCTAGTGACATCTTTAGGACACTAGATGTGGCTGTATCGTAGTTTAGTCAATACGGCATTTGACCAAACTGTTTTATTTTAAACTTGCCATTTCGCCAAATGATTTGACGATTTAGCTAAATGAGGTTTTCGCTAAATTTCGTTTGGTGAAATGACAAATTTAAAATAAAACAGTTTGATCAAAAGACGGATTGACTATTCTACGATACAGCCACATCTATAGTGTTCTAAAGATGTTACTATCGTCTGTCGCTTTGTCAATTTGGTCAAATAACGTTTTGGTTTAACAACGTTTCATGAATGACCATTTGCACCACTTCGGTTTAACGCTAACCTGTAGTTAAAGTGTTGGTTATGTTGTAAACTTCGTAGCACAGGTTCTTAACTGATGGTTAAACAGACTAATTTTTAGTTAATTTTAACTAGTGGATTCTGTAGGGTTTAATGGCCATTTGCACGACTTCAGGTTAAAATTGATAGTTAGCTGACTTACAACATAACCAACACTTTAACTACAGGTTAGCGCTACGCTAAAGCAAAGTGGTGCAAATGGTCATAAGTGAATAACTAGAAGATAACCTACAAATTTCGACGATAATGTCGAGTTATTTGAAATTTTTACTTATATTGCACAGATTACCAGGACTCTGGACGAATAGAAGATATAATGAGTTAATCATATTTATGATTTTATTTACTAGATTATGTTTAACAAATTAGTTTTAGACTGGACTTAAATATTTTATCAATAATATATATATATATATATATATATATATATATATATATATATATATATATATATATATATATATATATATAAATAATTATAAAATATTTCTATAACATTGTATAACATTGAAGATAAATTATTGCAATTATTATATAAACTCATAAACTCACTTGGTTATAGAAATGTCATTTTCACCTGTCAATAATTATATGTCAAATCAAACTGATTTATATTTAAAATTGATAATATTTTGTATTTGTATACAGAATTCCGACAGAATAAAACGATTCTAACAGCTACACAAAAATTATTGCAAAATTCACTAGATTTCTTTAAAGCATCACTAGAATATCATTCATTTTTACCTCTCGCCTCATATTCTATAAGAGAGGTATTGTAATGGGTCAAAATTTTCGAGTATGACTTTTTGGTGGATAAGAACGTTTCAGGGTCTCTAGAACACGAATTTACTATTTTCACGATGATGTCTGTGTGTGTGTGTATGTGTGTGTGTGCGTTTGTATGAACCGACGATTTTTCGTCCACGATAACTTAAAAAGTATCAAACCGTTTATAACCAAATTTCATATTTAAGGTTTTAATAAGTATCTTAACACCGGATAAGATTTTAGTAGAAATCCGCAAACCGGAAGTAGTACTTTTAGAAGTTTGGAAAAGTTTTCCTTAAATATATTGGTACATTATTTATTTATGACAATTTTTGCAATTAAAAATAAAAGAAATTGTGATTATCTATGTGTACAGTTAATTATAAATTCAAATTGCTGAATCTGGAATTATTTAACAATAAACTAAAGTACAATTAATATTCTATTTTTTGAAATTCCAGTATCTTGTTGTCCATGATATGAAATTTGTTTCTACATAAAATTTGAATTATTATGACAGTGACAGTACAGTTGACATCTTTTGCTTGCATATTGGTTTACATTATCGTTTACATATTACATGAACATGAAACTATTAAAATGTAAGTAAAACTATTTATTAGATTAGTACAACAAGCAGAATTAGACGAGAGGTCGTGTGGTGGCCACAGCAGATTTTTTGGTCTAAAATTAATAGTTCTAATATTTATAGATTAACTTAACTATGACCTAAAATTGTGTTGTGCAATGCAAATAAAATTTAACCAGTAGTTAAGGTTAACCTATTGTCAGCTAACTATCAGTTTTAACCCGAACTCGTTCATATGGCTATAAATAACAGATTGGTAAAATACCAGTTTGGTCAAATACCCGTGTAAGATAAATTTCGTTTGGTGAAATAACAGGTTATAAGAATAAAAATTCGGTCAAATGACCGTATGACTAAACAGGTTGGTCAAATAAAGCGTTTCCAAATAATCCTGGTGATTTATTAGAAAAGAATAAATTTTAATTAATTGATAGTTTCAAACCAGTAAAAAAATTAACTGGTTTGAATCGAGTGGCCATTCCACACCAGAAAATAAAATTCTAGAATATTCATACACAGAAAATGCATGCACAAGAAGATTCAAATCAAGAAATTTACCTATACCTACGTAATAAAATACCTGCATAAAAAGATCCATTTACAATTATTCAAATCTAGAATTTTAGATAGAAAATAACAAAGATGCAAACACAGCAAGATGCAGATCATCAAATTTAGAAAAGTTAGTCAAAATCGAGCACCTATGTAGAACTCAAGAATGGTATTGGGTTGTTCATTTACTTCAGTTAAACGCACCTCATTTTTTATTTGCATTTATGTCGAATCTAAAATTCTAGATTTGCATTTTCCTATGAATGAATATTTTAATGCAGGTATTTTATTACGTACGAATTTTATAGATTTGAATCTTTTTGTGCTGTGCATGCATTTTCCTGTGTATGAATGTTTATTTTTTAGTGTTGAACCCATTTCCGTTTGAAGCTATCAATGAATAAAAAATTCTTCTTTTCCAAGACTCATAATGATTCAATTTAGCGGCGCCGCTATTTGGCAGGCAATTTTCACCGGGATTCTTTTTTCAGAATTCAGGAGCAGAAAGAATCCTGAAAGAGTCCATGTGTGAACGCTAGCATATTATTTTGATTTGTTGTAGCGATACACCTATAGTAGACATACCACCTGATACTCCAATAACATTGCACTTATTCCTGTTAGATTATTGTAAACATTTTTATAACACAAATTTCTGTAAAAAAATTAGAAAGAATTGCGAATGCAGATGCTGTAGGGTAAGTTACGTTTGATAACCAGTTTTACTTTTATGCGTGGCGAGTAGTATGTGAATCACATATCGTGAGAATCGTGAGTAGAGACCGGATTATATGCATTGGGCATATTTCAAATTATTGAGCATATTACAATATTTTACAGGTGGTAACGTTTCACAAAAAAATGAAGTTATACAGGTGATTCACAACTTCGTGCATATATTTTAATGACATATACAGGCTGTTCCATAACTTATATAGGACAAAAAATAAAAGGGTATGTACTGTACGACGTGCTGATCCACTGATCATGAAACAAAAAGAATTTTTTTAAAATTTGCAAAGTTAAGGGTTTGACATTGATATTTGACATTTATTAGTATTAGATACTACGTAAACAATTATTTTCATTATAGAAGATTTGAAAATAATTATTAAAAATAACTACCGACCAGTGACAAAAAAATGTTTGCTTGAATGCTTGAAATAGGATGCAATCTTTTTACGAATATTAAAAAATTCTTGTTTCATGATCAGCACATAGTACAGTATATACCCTGTCATTTTTTGTCCTAAGTTGTGAAACATCTGTATAGTACTCAACTTACTGATCATGGAACAAAAAGAATTTTTTTTAAATTCGTAAATTTATGGGCAGTTTTTGAACCAACCGTTGGTTTGAATATAATGAATATCTGAACAACTATGGATAGAATAAAATTGTATTTTATTGAATTATACAATGGTTACAGTTAAAAATTACAATAGTTATTTACGATACAAGTACGTAAGGCAAATATTTAGTCACGAACGGGTTCGAATTGAAACACGAGCGCAGCGAGTGTTTTAAGACCCGTGAGTGACTAATAATGCTTTACGTATGTGTATCGTATAAGATTTTATCTACGATAGAATTTAAAAAACTCGAAAAATATAAAAAAATTCTTTTAAATTTGAATAAGGACCAAAACAAGTTTGCTTTGACAAGAAAATTTTCACGTTAGTTACCGATTGTTGTGCGGATGTTTAATTAAACATTTTGCGTGTTTTAAAACTTTAACCACTCGGTGCTACGCAACCCGTGACTAATGAAATCTTGCTATTAAACAATTGTTTTACAAACTAAAAACTAATTGTCAATTTTACACACTATCGTAGATAAATATAAATTTATGAAATTCCATATAGAAACAGTGGCCCAAAATATATAAATATTTATAGATAAAATCTATAAATTTAAATTGCGAATTTTGAAAACAATCTTTCAGTTCCATATTCAATAAGTTGAGTTTTACATGCCATTGAAATAATATATGCATGAAGTTTTAAATCACCCTGTATAAAACATTTTTTTGCATATTTTGCATAAAAATGAGTTTTTTATTTTCAACTTTTTGCATATTTTTGCTTGACATGAATATTTTAAAACTTGCATAATGATATTATTCTTAAATTTAAATATTGCCTTCTCATAATTTTTATCAGTATTATTTAATTTTGTTATAAAATAATTTTTGTGAAAGTTTTTTAAAAAATTCGACATTATTTTCAGTGTAGTAATTATCGAAGGCATCATAACAGAAGGGCGTAGTATCCAAACTATAAATTTTACAGGAATTGAAAAAAAACGGTTTAAAATTTTACGTTTCGGAATACGAAATTTTGTAATTAAGATAAAACGGTTAAATGTAAAAAATTTTCATTAGTAGTGATTTTTTTAAATTTGAACAACAATTGAAGGCATTTGTGGTTCATACACCTTTTTAAAATAACGTGTAAGCGTAAGTACTCTACCATTTCCTTAAGATATTATTATAGAAACATAAGGGCGTATGACAATAAATTGTTTAATTAACTAACTCAAAGTATGAAAGAGTAATAGTCGGTATTTTTATATTTATTAATTTGGTATTCGAAGTTATACAAGGGGGTATGTATACATAATACGCCTGCCGTAGTTTGCGCATACGGTTCATACGAATGGTGTCTACATCAAAACGGTCATGCCCAAAAATCTCGTTTTCTCTGTTATGATGCCTCCGATATGTTTGATTATTTATTTGTCATTTCTACATTTATTTTGAAAATTTATTGCATGAATTTCTGCATATTGCATACATTTTTATGCTTATAATCCGATCATTAACTGTGATTCATCGATAAGTTTGCCATGTTTGTTAGTGAAAAGAGATTTTAGTGCAATTAATTGATTAAATTTGATTACTTAAAATAAGAACTTTGTAATATGTAACAGATTCAATAATCTTTTGCTTCTTGTAGTCCTCAGAAGAACGTCATCGTCGTAAATCGTCCCAAAGACGAAAACGTTTAACTCCACATCAGAAAGCTGCCCTCAAACAAAGGCGAGAAGAAATACGTAATTCATAGAAGGCTGCATCTACAAGTAAATTTGATTATAATACAAAATATAAATAAGGATAAAGATAACGACCGTTCTAATGCTGCAGAACCACCGGCTAACAAATGGTAGACGAATCAAAGACATTCAAAACTTTTATAAGAATATTTTCAAATTATTGTGCAGTTGGTTTAATCACTGAATATATTCGTTCATGGGATGGAAATAAAACCTAGTGGGGATGATTTACAAACAGGAATGGAGAAGTCTTTTTGTTTGTATATTTATATATTAATATTAGCAAATAAACTATACACTATACTTGAAACAATACAGAACATTTTTCTTTCCTTCATTCTAAGCGCAATCCAGCTACAAGCTTACTGGTGACATCTAGCGGCCACATTCAGAACTGGACAGCAAGCAGTGGCGTATCGAAAACGCTCAAATCGTAAGCCCTATCTTGCCCATACTATATATTCTTATTTCGAACAGACCTTAGCATTGAAAATTAGATTTCTATTACTATGTACGTACCTAATGTTATATCGAAAACAAAGAAAATTATATGTTTTAGTAGGTACATTATGCCTGTGGCACACCGGTCGAGGAGCATCGAGGACCATCGAGTAACTCCTCGATGAAACGAAAGAACGCACCCGTCCGCGATGGATTTCTATTTAATCGGTGACAAATACATCAAAGTTTTGCGCGAAATCAAATCCAAAGATACGTCTGAAATGAGATACATTCGTTTCATCGAGGAACATCTCGATGAAAATAGCGGCGCCCCTATTTTTCGTCGAGGACGGGGTGCGTTCTATCGTTTCATCGAGGAGTTACTCGATGGTCCTCGGCCGGTGTGCCACAGGCATTAAGAATGAAAAATTTATGTGACGTAATTATCTTGAACAGGACGAGGGATCATTTTAGAATGTAACTTGTTGGTCGTTTTAGCGAGTAAATGCCACACCACCGAAAACCACAGCGTATAAAAACCAGACCGCCTAATAACCACACGTCCGAAAAACCACAGCGTATAAAAGTTCCCCCACCACAATGTCCAGCTACCCATATACCAATTTTCACACTTCGATTTGTACATTTGTACCCAAACTAATCAATACTAACAAAACCCTAATTAAGTCCAACAGATCTCCGTTTTTTTAAAATAAACTAATCAATACTAACAAAATCCTAATTGAGTCCAACAGAACTCCGTTTTTTTGACATAAACTAATCAATACTAACAAAACCCTAATTGAGTCCAACAGAACTTAAATAAGTAAGAAGTTAAGTAGGAGTACATTATACGCTGTAGACATTGTGGTGGGGGAACTTTTATACGCTGTGGTTTTTCGGACGTGTGGTTATTAGGTGGTATGGTTTTTATACGCTGTGGTATTCGGTGGTGTGGAACACTTCGGTTTTAGCATACCGCACAAGCCGTTGTTATGGGGCGTTCACTAGTTGAGCCGTTGCTATGGCTTTACGGCCATTCATTGGTTCGGCGCTATTCTACGTCGCATATTAATATTCAATGTTTATTGTTTTTCCCTCTCGCCTAAAGAGGTATAGGGATCGTGAAAAAATTCGAAGTGTTCCACACCACCGAAAACCACAGCGTATAAAAACCATACCTCCTAATAACCACACGTCCGAAATAATACAGCGTATAAAAGTTCCCCCACCACAATGTCTACAGCGTATAATTTACTCCTACTTAACTTAAGTTCTGTTGAACACAATTAGGGTTTTGTTAGTATTGATTAGTTTATGTTAAAAAAAACGGAGTTCTGTTGAACTCAATTAGGGTTTTGTTAGTATTGATTAGTTTATTTTAAAAAACGGAGTTCTGTTGGACTCAATTAGGGTTTTTTTAGTATTGATTAGTTTATTTAAAAAAAACGGAGATCTGTTGGACTCAATTAGGGTTTTGTTAGTATTGATTAGTTTGGGTACAAATGTGCAAATCGAAGTGTGAAAATTGGTACCTATATGGGTAGCTGGACCTTGTGGTGGGGGAACTTTTATACGCTGTGGTTTTTCGGACGTGTGGTTATTAGGCGGTATGGTTTTTATACGCTGTGGTTTTCGGTGGTGTGGCATTTACTCAAAAAATTAATGTCGAGATTTTTGTCAATAAGCACGTTTTAGCACCTTTAGAACCTATTTTGACTAGAATGTCTGTGTGTGTGTGCGCGTGTGTGTATGGAAGTCTGGTATGTGCGCCTACTATAGTCTTTCGTTCTGATTCATTATCTCAAATTCTACTGAACATAAAATTCTAATATTTTGCATTATACATTTGTATATTATGTTAATGAAGAGCTGAAAAGATTTTGGTAAAAATCTGCCAACCGGAAATGGTATTTTCTTGAAGCATTTTAACATTTTTTGCAAAAATATAAGAAGTACTGCGATAGTTACAATTTGTCATTCGACATTTGAAAGAACACATTACCTTTTAAAATATTTATTTAACATCGTTTCTATATCTCTTACCAATAAAGGAAAATTAATTTTAAAAAATTTGTAATTTTACCTACCACGATTTGTAAATCATAATATAAGAAAAAAAAATTAAAATTAAAAATGAAATATCAATGTGATAGATGAAGAGACGTATACACAGTTTCTGACATTTTTGTGACATCATTTTTAAATATAAATATATTATTAACTGGGTTTGAAACTTAGAACCTATAGGAGCCGAAATATAATAAATTAAAGTAATGATAAAACGATGATCGACTGTTGTTAGGAATGGTTGACAAAAAATGGTCGGGAATCAGTCTTATATAATTTTTTATTTTTTACTCAATTGCCGACGTTTCGACTATACAATAGTCTTCTTCAGGGCTATGAGACGGTTACATACACATAAAAAATATGTGTGTAGAATTGTTATTTTTTATGTGTATGTAACCGTCTCATAGCCCTGAAGAAGACTATTGTATAGTCGAAACGTCGGCAATTGAGTAAAAAATAAAAAATTATATAAGACTGATTCCCGACCATTTTTTTCAACCATAATAAATTAAAAACTGACTGAATTCCATTAAGTATTTATCGTTCCATTAAACGTATTAAGTCAAGAAGTATCATCGATTCATTATTATTATTATAACTAATTTGTTTTCAATGCCAATAGGAATCGGTACTTTGCTTGAAGAACTATAACAAAAATTACAAAAAGTAGCCTAACTAAATCCAAATTCACATATTACAGTGTCAAGGCGGGAGGTCATGTGCTGGCCACAACAGATTTTTTTGATACATTTTCGCGCTTTTTTAAGCGCTTTTTTTCGTATTTTTATGCTTTTTTATCCGGTCTCTAATTATTACATTATAAAGTAACTGGTAAATATTGCTATGAAATAATGAAAAGTGTTTCTGTTAGCATGTAGGTTGTCAAAGTAAAGTTACACTAACAGAATAAACACTATTTATTTCGTATACATTCTTTAAACGTAATATATTGAAACATCACATAAAATTATAAAAAGGAACTGCACGTTTTCTACATGTCAAAATTACATTCTTTTTCGGTCATCGTGCGCATGCTCTCTGGACCGCATATTTCGTTGGCAGTGTCGCCAACATCTTCCGTCGCAAGTTGTTTGTTCACTCGTAGTCTCGAAGATACGCTGGCGGGCGGCGTATACGTTGAGGACGACCCTGAAAACGAACGCTGTCGCTCTGGCCAAGAGGGGGCTGTGGAATGATATCCTCCGGCGATGGTTGCTCGTCAACATCGACGACTGGAACGTCGGATTCCTCATGTTATCGGGTCATCTGATCTCTGAAAGGAATTGTAGTGTCTGAGTGTGACATGTCGAGTGATTCGTTTTCGTCGAATCTTTTTTTCAATTGATTTGCCGACGATTGAATAAGTCGACACCGATCTATTAGCAAGACGTTGTATGTAACGTGACCTGTGCGTTCAATGACTTCTGCTTTCGCCCAGTACTCTTGACCGTTCCGGTTGTAAGATTTTGCGTAGACCAAATCTCCCGTATCAAACTCTCGTTTCTGTGCGCCATGATGACGATTAAATTGATCTTCTTGCTTTGTATCTTACGGTATTTTTTCAGGCTTTTGTTTGAGGAGGTCTAGCTCGATACGAATAGATCGACCGATGAACAATTCGGCCGGTGATTTGAAATCTTCCGCACGGCGATTTGGCGTTGAACGGTAAGCGTCAAGGAATTTTACAACGTTTTCATTATTTGTATTTCCCTCCCCGTGTCGCTTTTTACTTCCTTGTACGAAGTAAGGAAGTATTGTAATCGCGAAAAATTTCGATTCTCAGATTTTGACGGAAATATCCGTTTTGACCTTTTCTGAATCCATTATGACTAGTTTCGACGTGACGTCTGTACGTACGTACGTACGTACGTACGTACGTACGTACGGACGTATGTGTGTCGCATAACTCAAATACGGTTAGACGTAGAAAGTTGAAATTTTGTATTTAGGACTGTTATAGCATCTAGTTGTGCACCTCCTATTTTTGGTTTCAGTCTACAAACCGGAAGTAGTACTTTTTAAAAATATTTCGATAAATATTTAATTTTAGACAATTTTTTTTATTTTAAATGAAAGATTATGTGATTATTACCTACAATCGGTATTTTATAAATATGTTTGTATCTGCTATCATTTAAAAATAATTAAAGTATATATTTATAATTTATAGTATTTCGGTATCTTGTAGTCCATGATCGATTAACATTTGTTACTACGTAAAATTTAAATGATTATGACATGACAGTGACAATACTAAAATATGCTTTATATCTTCTTCTGCAGTTTAAATCAAATGACTAAAATATATTTGTGAGTATACTAGTATAATAAGTTAAAAGAATTTTTAATATTATTTTACATTTTAGTTATTAAGAAAAGTATGAACACACAAGGCGTACAAGGAAGTCATGTGGTGTCCACGTCAGATTTTTGATAGATCGCTTCAATGTATCCACAAAACGCTCTGCACAGCCGTTTGACATCGGGTGGTATGGTGGGGTCTTGATGTGGTCAATACCCCGCTCTTCGCAGAATGTTTCAAATTGCTGCTTACGAATTGAGTTCCGTTGTCTGACACTAGTGTTTCCGGATTACCGAACTTAGCGAAAAATTCGCTTAGTTTTTCGATACACGTAGTGGATGTAATTGTGTCGCATTCGTGTACTTCAGGATACATTGAGTATGCGTCAACTGAGACGAGATACCATTTGCCCTCTAACGGACCGGCAATATCGGTGTGAATCCGTTCCATGGGGCGAGTTGCTCGGGGCCAGGAGCGATGTAAGGTTTTTATTGGAGATTTCGCGTTTTCCACGCAACGACTGCATGATCGGGCGCGAGTAGTGATTGAGTCATCGATATTTGGCCAATAAAAATATGATCTTGCGAGCATCTTCATTGCATCAGTTCCCAAATGAGTCTTGTGGAGCTGCCGCAACATAAGTTTGCGATTTTTGATTGGAATGATAATTCTGTTACTGAACATAATACATCCTTGAGCCATTGATAAAGACTCGCGTCTATTGTAAAATTTTAGAAGTTCGTCATTATAGCTGTAGGTTTTTGGATCGGGCCAGCCGGATTCGAGGAATTTTTGCACATCTTGCAAGACGTTATCTGACTTTGTAGCCGATACGATCATCTCCCGTGTCACCGGTAAAGTTTCGATAGTTTCTGTAAGATTGTGATCGAGTTCTTCCTCCAAACGGACGCACGCAATAACGAACTCTTCATCATCACTCCGTGTAGATGCGATAAGTCTAGACAAAATGTCCGCATTTCCGAAATAATTAGTCGAGACATATTTGATCTCGAAATCGTAAGCGGACAATATTAACGCCCATCGCTGAAGTCGATTCGCCGTGTAGATCGGAATTCCGGTTTTTGATCCGAAAATACTGACCAGGGGCTTGTGATCTGTCAGCAGTGTGAATTTTCGACCGAAGATGTATCGGTGAAACTTCTGAACCGCAAAAATTAAAGCTAAACCTTCTTTTTCGATTTGGCTGTAATTTTTCTCGGGTTTATGTAGCGTACGCAAGGCATGTGCGATTGCTTTTTCGGAACCATCTGGAAACACGTGTGTTATGGTGGCTCCAATTTCACTATTGCTTGCGTCTGCAGAAACTTTGATCGGAAGTGGTGGGTTGTAGTGTGTCAAGAGTAAGTCGGAAGCGAGAATTTGTTTGAATTTCTCGAACGATGATTGACATTCCGCTGACCACTCCCAGTTCACCGCAGTATTTAGGAGGCGATCCAAAGGTGCTCGAAGCTCGTACATATTTTTCACAAATTTACCATAAAAATTTATGGCGCCGAGAAATGATCGTAGCTGTGAAATATTTGTAGGTGGTGGCATTGTAGTTACGGCACATATCTTGTCAGGATCTGAGGTGATCCCCTCGCTATTTACAACAAATCCTAGATATTTCACTTGCTGTGAGAGGAATTCGCATTTTTCAATTTTTACATGCATCCCGTATTTGTTAAGACGTGTGAAAAGACCATGTAGAATTTCGATGTGCTTTTCTTTAGTCTTAGCAAAAACGAGAATATCATCGAAATATGCAATAGTGCCTTCGAGACCGGCAAGCATAGCATCGACAATTTGTTGAAATATACAGGGCGCAGACTTTACCCCTGGTGCGAGCCGATTGAATGTGAATAGTCCTTTGTGAGTATTTATGGTTAAAAGGCGCTTTGAATCATCGTCAACCTTAACTTGCAAGTATGCGTCGGAAAGATAAATTTTGCTGAAAACTGTACTGCCCGCCAGTTGTGCAAACATGTCTTCGGGCACCGGTAATGGATATGGATTGGATTTTACACTATCGTTTAGGCCTGTAGAGTAATCACCGCAGATGCGAACTCTTCCATTGGGTCGATGAGCAACTACGATTGGCGCTGCCCATTCGCAAAAATCGATTGGCGAAATAACGTCCAGATCTTGTAGACGTTTAAGTTCCTCTTCAACAATGGTTGTAGCGGAGTAAGGAACTGGTCGCTTGGGTCGATATACAGGCTTCGCTTCTGGTTTTATGTGGATACGAGCAGTTGTCACCGTACAATGCCCGGGATTGTCGCTGAATACAGATTCAAATTTGACACGCAGGTCGGCGATGACTGCTTCTCTGGTGTCCTGTGATGAGCGTATAGAGTTACAGATAGAATTGAGTGGACGTTCCCAAAGACCAAATTTGTCAATCCAGTCGATACCTAAAAGATCAAGATCTGTAATTGATGTTACCAGACACTTGCCTGATTTTACTTCCCCGGTATTTTCTATCCCCATCACGCACTTGAATTGTGCGATGATGGGGATGTCCTGTGTTGCAGATTTGATCCCAGTCGGCCTTGCATTGACTCCGGGGCACCCCAACAACTCCCATGTGGCTTTTGAAATAATTGTTAAATCTGCTCCAGTGTCAATTTGTAGTTTCACCTTTGTACCGTTGATATTGACGTTGACATATTTGCGGTAAGATTCGTACTTGATATTGTTCACCTCAGCGTTGATATGACGAACGCGAGACTGCGGTTTGTCATGAGATGTTGCCTTGACAGCTTTACGGGTAGCCGATTTGCAATAGCCGTCTCTGTGTCCAATCCCTTGACATTTTTGACATTTGTGCTACGTGAATGTGCAGTCGCGAATGAAATGCATCTCCCCGCACAGCCAGCATGGTGTTAAGTGTTGTTGTTGTTACCTTGCTTTTTACTGTCTGAACGACTGGTGCGATTTTGTTTGCAGCGCCAATCATTGCCGTGTCCCGCTTAAGCGTTATTATTCGCTCAGTTTCGGCAACAAGTTGATTCAAAGTAATGGGCTTTTCTTCTGTTTCCCCGTCGAGTTGTCTCAGAAGATGCGTACGTATTTCCGCATCTCTAGAAGACTGAAGACTTGAGACAAACAGTAAGCATTTGAACTGTTCTGGTGACAGTTTGCTGAGGAGAAATTCTTCACATCGCCGGTTGACTATCACCGCGTGGCTAATGAAGTCAGTGTTTTCGTCCTTCACTGTTTTAATACACTTGAAACGGATGTTAAACAATGACTTTCGGCAAGATCATGTCTATAAATTTATCATGTGATTGCGCATCCAACTTACGTAGACAGAGACGGATCTTTGCAAAATCATCAAGCGATTTTGCGTCTTCGTTAAATAAGTCCTTATAACGCCGAAACCAGACTGCAAATGTGTGTCCGTTTTCCGGATCATAACGAAAAATTTCCATTGAGTTAGCAAGACTTTCCATTAAGGTCTCCGTTGAAACTGCATTTTGAATAACAGTTTGCCTGGTCGTTGATTGTTCCTGTATTAATTTGGATAATTCTTCGATTGTCTCTTGTTGCTTCGCAAACATTTGCTGATGACTACTTAGGAGATTTAGCAATTGTTGATCCATCTTGCGAAAAAATTCGAGTATATTTTTCGATCAGTGTGAGAAAATAACCGTTTTCACAAGCTGAAAGGAATTTATTTACATTTTTTACGGCAGATTTGTAGGTTAAATCATCCCATCCTCGTCGCCACTTTCTGTTAGCATGTAGGTTGTCAAAGTAAAGTTACACTAACAGTATAAACTCTATTTATTACGTATACATTCTTTAAACGTAATATATTGAAACATCACATAAAATTATAAAAAGGAACTGCACGTTTTCTACATGTCAAAATTACATTCTTTTTCGGTCATCGTGCGCATACTCTCTGGGCCGCAGTGTCCCCAGACGCATGACGCATATTTCGTTGGCAGTTTGGCAGTGTCAAGGGCAGTGTCGCCAACAGTTTCAGAGAAACTCTCAATGTAGAGGTTATTTTAATTTTAGGAGAAAAAATGAGTAAAAATCGACATTTTTTATAAACTGAATAATGAAGATGAATAAATGCACTACGAGACTGTGTTCATATATTGTGAAATTATTTATTTATATTTATAACGACAATCCCCCTCGTAGAAAATGCCAGGATTTTCAAACACGTTTTGTCATAATATTGTCGATCTAAGATCGAATGTCAAGATATATTAAATCACCTAAATAATCTAAATTTATCAAATGTCACCTGTGTTGCTCTCAATACAAAATACGATACTTATAAATCTTTTAAAATCAGTATACCTCAACAATCAAGTAAGACAATATCAAATCCAGACAACTGGCCTCAAGGAACTTTTATAAACAAATTTTACACTAAACGAGAACACACCAATAACAATACTCCGAATTCTTTTTTAGGAGTGAAGAAGTAATTTCAACAAAAATAAAAATATTAAATTGGAACATTCAATCAGTTAACAACAAAATGGATAATCTTGAAATTTTTCTTTGCCAGCATAATTTCGATATTGTTTGTCTATGTGAGCATTGGCTCCTAGAAGACGACTTACAATATTTTAATATAGAACATTATAATATATCGACGTATTTCTTCCGCAATCAACTAAAAGGTGGGGGTGTGTTAATTTTAAATAAACCTCACATAAAAGTAAATGAACTAAAATTCTGTAAAAACTAAGTATTGAACAAACTTTTGAATGCTGTGGTCTCGGCATTACAAACAGTACGTGCGCTTCCATATTGTGTGCGTCTACAGATCACCATCATCATGCGCGAAAGATTTTCTAAAACTTCTAAATCAATTACTAAACAAACTGTGTCAAATACAAGATGATAAAACTCAACTAATACTGTGTGGAGACTTTAATATTAATTACTATGAAAACTCTTTAATAACAACATCTTTGGTAGATCTAATCAATTCCTCTATGATTTAGTTATAGTGACTAAATCACATACCAGAATAACAAACAATAGTGCAACACTTATTGACTATTTTATAACTAACAATAATACTAATAACTTTATCTCTGGTGTGTTACCTAAATGTTCAATGTCAGATCATAATCCACTAGTTTTCACAATCAATAATAGTAATATAGTGCGTGACAATACTACTTATCGCCTTGGTCGTATTTACAACAATTTGAATATTAATTATTTAATTTACTTAATAAGTTTAATAACTTTCGATGAGATATACACGATCAATGACTGTAATGAGAAGTTTAATGCGTTACACGAATCTTTATTACATGCTTTCAAATGTGCTTTTCCACTGTGCAAAATGCGAACATTGCAACATAAATCTAACTGGTTAACTGATGACTTAAAAACTTATAGTAACTACATTGATATATTACAACATCATGCCATGAACACTAGAAATCAAAACGACTGGAATAATTTTAGACAAGCTAAAAAGAATTTACAGAGTCTTATCTCACAGAGAAAGAAGGAATATTTTGACAATATCATGGCATCGTCAAATAATCGTGGCAAAACTGCATGGAAAATTATAAACAGCCACAAAAACAACAGCGCTAAATATCATAATCATGAATTAAAAATAGACAACTTCATTGAAAAGAGACCCTAAATAATTGCGAACTTCTTCAATAACTACTTTACTAAAGAGACAGTCAACCTAATCGACAACATTAATATAAAAGAATGCCATCAAGAATATAATATACAGCAAAAGTACAATAACAATAACATATTTTTAAATCCGGTCACGGAAAATGAAATATTTAACATCATCTATAATTTAAAGACTAAGACATGTTATGGTTACGATGAAATTCCATGTAATATCCTACATCATATAGTAGACCATATATTAATTCCATTAACACATATTATCAACGAGTGTCTATCATCGGGAATCTTTCCTGATAAACTGAAAACTTCACGCATAGTACCCGTACACAAGAAAAACTGCAAACAAGATGTCAATAATTATAGACCCATAGCTCTACAATCGTGTCTCTCAAAAGTTTTTGAGGAAGTTATATATCGGAGAATATATGAATTTATAGAGAACAAAAGCATGCTACACGGCAACCAGTTCGGTTTTCGAGAATCGATGTCCACTAATTTAGCACTCATAGAAATTATTAATAAAATCTATGAAGGAGTTGACACTCGATACCACACATACGGCATCTTTTATTTATTCAACAAATGATCAACAGGTCCGTAAACCCAATTACAGATCAAAAACATGAACCATACAAAAAGAAAAAGTAATACAGAGTAGTACATTAAGAAAAATAGTAACAATAATAAAAAAATATATAATAAAAAATGGAATGCTCATACTAATCCAAAAACTTTAAGTTTCCAAATTTAACAATAAAGAATAACATTGACTTCTGAATTTCGATAAAGAATAGCTAAAAATATCCACATGAATATGAATTTTGTTATAAAGTGTGCACATTGAAAATATAGGAGATTTGAGGAGTAAATTAGATGAAGCTCTAGGAAGGTAGAAACAACTGTTGAATCTAGTAATAGTGTTGGGTGTATGGAAATTGAGTAAAGATAGTGTGAAGGGATCATCAAGACGATTGTTATTAATTAAGTTAAACAGAAATACTAAGGACGAAATCTGACGTCGAATGACAAGTTTGCACATATTGAACTCAAGTAATAGAATATCATGAGAATACTCAGATGGACAGTAACGCTTATGTTTTTTAAAATATAAGTATTTAATAAATTTGCGTTGTTACGGATTCAATCATAACTTCGTATTTTTCATAGTAGGGATGCCAAATGATGGAACAGTATTCTAGTTTGGATCTTATGAGAGAGAAATACAAAATTTTAATGGCTAGTATGTTTGTGAATGATTGGGTGTGTCTTTTAATGAAGCCCAGCATTTTATTACATGAAGAAACTAGATTTTGTATATGAAGATTGAGAGCTAATTTAGGGTCAAATGTGACACCGAGATCTTTAATAAAAGCAACACGCTCCAGCGGAATGTTATTAACTAAGTAGTTAAATAGTAGAGGAGTTTTTCTGGTGTATGAAAGAATTTTACATTTGCTAACATTTAAATACAACAACAAGGTCTCTTTGAAGATTAACGCAATCAGATACACAGGAAATAGAGTGGAAAATTTTTAAATCATCAGCGAATAGGAGTTTATTTGTATTTATGACATGACTGAGACAATATCGTTGATGAAGATGAGAAATAGCAGAGGACCAAGATTCGAACCTTGAGGCACACCGGAACAAGCTATAAAAAAGTTGGAAGCATGGCCCATGTATTGCACAAATAACAATCTATTATCGAGGTATGATTTAAATAAGTCTAGAAGAGGGGTGGTGAAGCCAAAAACATCTAATTTATGCAAAATTATTCTATGATTAATGGAATCAAAAGCTTTAGAGAAATCAACATAAGCAGCATCTACTTGTTTACCAATATCCAATTCCTGACAGACAAACTGGGTAAAAGAAATGAGGTTGGTTGTAGTGGATCGATGTCTCATAAAGCCATGTTGGTTCACAGTTATTAGACGATTTACTTTCTGGTATAAGGTATTATGCAGGAGACTCTCGAATAATTTACTTATATTGGATAGAATAGCAATTGGACGGTAATTGGTTATTTCTTTTTTGTCCCCACTTTTGTGTACAGGGACAATACGTGCTGTTTTCCATACATTAGGAAAGACAGAAGTTCTAAGTGAGAGATTGAAAAGATGAAATAAAGCAATGGCAAACGCATTAGAACAGTCATGAAGAATAAAGTTAGGGACTAAATCAGGACCTACCGAAAAATTGGTTTTTTTGATAGAAAGAGCGGTTATAATTTCCTCTAAGGTGAAAGCATTAATTAGAATTGGGTCATTACTAACGGTTTGCAAATCTGGGAGGGGTACGTTGATATCAGATTTATAGACACTCTGGAAGTATAGTCCAGGGCATTTAGATCAAAATCGCCCGGAATAAAGAAATTTTTAGGGACAGCAGATATCGAGATGCGATTTTCTGCATTGTGTTCAGAAAGCTATGCCATTTTTCGAAAAATGCATTCTGGTGCAATAAATGCATTTTGCAAATGCATAATTACTTGCAACATTATAAGAACGACTGGAAACTCGGAAAAATCGTTACTCGGGGGTTTTCGGGGATGCCGAATTCAATTCTGCCATTAGAATTACCCGGGGGTGGCTCTGCGGGGGTGTTTGGGAGGAAAATGGCAGAATTGAATTCGGCATCCCCGAAAACCCCCGAGTAACTATTTTCGAGCGATTTTCATGGACGCTGCAATTTCCCTCCCAAACACCCCCGCAGAGCCACCCCCGAGCGCCCCCCGGGTAATTCTAATGGCATAATTGAATTCGGCATCCCCGAAAACCCCCGAGTAACGATTTTTCCGAGTTTCCAGTCGTTCTTATAATGTTGCAAGTAATTATGCATTTGCAAAATGCATTTATTGCACCAGAATGCATTTTTCGAAAAATGGCATAACCAGACGATATAGACTTTTTTCCTGGAAGCTTTCTGAACACAATGCAGAAAACCGCATCTCGATATCTGCTGTCCCTAAAAATTTCCGATTCATTTCCTAACTTCCCTGGACTAGTAAGATGCAAAGCCGTCAACAATTTCGGAGGGAGTTTTTAACAAGTCAGCATTCAATAACATACTACTAGGAATATCTGTCTTGTTTTTCTTAGAGTTTACAAAGCTTCAAAACTTATTAGGATCTGATATGAGAGAGGCTTCAGCATCTGAAATGAATTTATTGTAAGCTACTTTCAAATCTACTTTTATTTTGGTTCTCAATTCTTTGTAGTTGTTGCGGGGTATTTTTTGTGTAATTTAAAAAACTTGTTTTTTTGTTTCAAGGAGTTAATGATGGATGGAGTAAACCAAACAGGATAAGTGTTATTTTTCCTAGTTTTCAAAGGCACGCACAAATCAAAGAATGAGTATAAGGTTGAATAAAAGAATTGACAAGCAAGATCTATATTTTTTTGTAAATATTTCAAGCTGATTCCAATCAAAATTGTTTATGAGATTATACAATTTAGCAAGATCAGCCTTCCCAAAATTATATGTTTTAGTACGAACATTCGGTGAGAAATTGTTTCCTTTAACACTACAACTAAGAAACGAAATAATAAGCGCAGGATGATGTACATCTTCGCAAAAAATGGGTTCTAAAGCATGTGAAATGTTACAATCGAAATTAGAGATTACAAGATCAAGTAATTTGTTATTTATATTAGGTATAACATTAAATTGAATAGCATTCATAAAATTTATAAAGTTGTTAATAGCAATAACATGTGTATTATTATTATCATGTGTAAATTGTTGAATATTGAAGTCACCCAGGATAATGAAATTATTTTCAAATAAGAATGGCAAAGATTCAAAAAATTCTGATAAGCTACTGTAATAATTGGTATTTAAGTTTGGCGGGACATAAATATTAAAAATATAATATGATTTATTACAAATATTCATTTTAGCACAAACAACATCAATGTTCCTTGGTAGTGTATTCTGCGCATCACCAAAGTTGATTTAACAAAGGCCTTCGACTGTGTTGACCATCAGCTGCTCTTGAGCAAATTTGACAGCATGGGAATTCGTGGCGTTGCAAATAGTTTAGTCCAAAGCTATTTAACAGGACGTGATCAAGTAGTTTCCTTGAAATATCATAACCAAAAAAATAACACCATTTATGATATTACCTCATCCAGGACATCAAATGATCTAGGTGTCCCACAAGGATCTAAACTAGGACCTTTACTGTTCATAACATTTATAAATGACCTTCTTATCATGTTTAACTCTGATGATTATAGGAACTCCCAATTAAAAAGTAGTACTTTTCTATACGCCGACGACATTTGTCAAATAGTCACTTCGGATTCTAGTTTGATCCATACTTCTATTCAAAAACATGTCATTGATGTATTTAATTGGTGCGATGTGAATAAACTATTGGTAAATTGCGAGAAAACTGTAATTATGAATTTTCACAATCAGTATCACAAATTATTATCAAGACAACTAATACGGAATCCCAATAATAATAAAAGCATATGCATTCTCGATAACAACAAACTATTGGGAGCACTTCTACAAGAAAATCTTAAATGGAATCTTCACACTGATTACTTATTAACAAAATTAAAATCACTTTGCTTTCTGTTTTGTAAATTACGTAACTATGTGTCGTGTGAAACACTTCGTATGCTATATTTTGGAAAATTTCAATCCATTATATCATATGGAATTATATTATGGGGCAATTCTAATTCAGCCAATAGAATTTTCGTCCTTCAAAAGAGAATTATAAGAACAATTGTCTTTGCACCTAGTAGAACTTCATGTAAATCAATATACAAAAAATTAAATATCTTAACAGTACCTTGTTTATATATATATATATATATATATATATATATATATATATATATATATATATATATATATATATATATATATATATATATATATATATGAATGTTTAGTTTTTGGTAGAAACAACTTGGATTTATTTACTAATAACTCTGATATACACACGTATAATACAAGACGCAGGCGGATTTGTTGATACTGCCTGCCTGTAATCTTATATCAACTCAAAAAAGCCCTATGTATAGCTGCATAAATTTATATAACAAACTGCCAAATTCAATTAAAAATATATGTACAATCTCTAATTTTAAGTCACAATTATCTTCTCAACAATTGTTTTTATAGTGTACAAGAATTTTTAAATATGTAAATGTCGATTATATTTGATTTGCATTATAATAATTGTTGATGTATTGTATGCACTGTATACTTATGAATGACTTGTCTTTCTTACTTAATTGTAATGTTTTTTGTGATGAATAAATTATTATTATTATTAAAAGGTAAATTATGGAACATAGCCGTTTAAATGAATCTAAATTACAATTTTAGTTACCATTTATAGCATTAAAGTGTATTTTTAAATTTAAATCAGTGGAGTGGCAAAATAGTATTACCTGATACACCTAGATCATTACACATTCTGACCTCTAGAAAAGATCATGTTGGCAAACCAAACTATTCTTTAAGCGTGGTGTTTAGGTACACCCATTTATTCGACGTGAAAATTCAATGAAGACAAAAAGACAAAATTAAGTCCGCGTCTCTAATCATTTTCGAGATTTCGAGGTGGTTATTATTTAGGAACCTGAAAATATTCAAAATTTTAAAAATTTGGTCATAAGTCAATTAATGTGCGAGAAACACAATGCCGCGGTTAAGTTTTTGAGATGTTCAGTCACTGGAATATATGTGAGAAACTAAAAACCAAAAGTCAAACCGTAGCAACCGTTGTTGGTTTATTGTTTCATAAATCAAATGTCATGAATGTCACAATTTGACGATATTATATTTTAAGAAAATTGTGTCTTCTTTTCTTAGCAGATCTAATGGGATTTAAAGGATATGAAGAATCCCATACCGAATGGACGATATTTGTCTTAAAATTAATTGAAACGGTACAAAAAAATAACAAATAAAATATAATTTTAAAAATGCTCTTCGCAGGCTTTATGTTTGGTGTGTTTGGTGTATCACATTCAAGCCATTTTGTACATAGAGGAGCCGGTGCCGCACAATGTCTTATTTTGTGCGACGTTTGGAGGGTTTTTTATTTTGAGCCTGGCGGGAGTATTCGGTAAATAGACCAACATCTTGTGCCCTCTTCACACATTGATTTTTTGAGGTTTCTTCATGCTTTTAAATCATGGATTCAGAAACATAAATAAATCCTCAAAGAATCTATGTGTGAACAGAGCTTAATGTGGTGGACATTAAACATCACAAAATAAAATTCAAAAATATTCATAGGAAAATGCAAATCTAAAATTCTATATTTGGCATAAGTGCAAACACAGGAAGAAATCTAGAAAACTAACACAAATTACAGAGTAGATTAAATATTGGATTTCAGGTATTTAGAATAAAGATTAATTTTAGGTAGTTTTTTATGTAATCATTGATTCCACTTTTGTGGTTTTTATTAATACTTTGACTACCATCGTTTATAAAATTGTTTATTACCATAATAGCATTTATGCCAAATCTAAAATTCTAGATTTGAATTATCCTGTGTATGAACATTGTAGCATGTTATTTTGTGGTGTCGAAGTGAAATTGTTGACAGTGATGATTTGTTGTGTTTAGTGCCAATCAGTGGACAGCTGAGTCCGCCGGGGGTGGATTTGGTTTTCTGTTTAACTGCGTTCGGGTTGTTGCTTACGTCAGCCATCTTTGCCATGTATTACGTCACCATAGATCCACATCTCAAAGACGACAACGTCACTGATGAAATTGAAGCCAAACATCCGTTTTTCATTAACTGTTATCATCATGTAACTCTCAAATATTTACAGATTTAGATTTTACTAAAACAAACTTTTCTGACAACATAATATATACTTAACGCATTTTAAGGGTAGCCGTTCAACACCAGAAAATAAATGAATAATCATACATAACATAGGACAAATGTATAAGCACAAGAAGATTCAAATCTATAAAATTTTACGTGATAAAATACCTGCATTAAAGGTTCATTCACAGAAAAACGCAAATCTAGATTCGGTACAACAATTGCAATCAAGATGCAAACACAGAAAGATTCAAATAACACTAGTTTATCTCTTTAACACGGGGAATACACAAATTATGTACAACCCAATACCATTATTGAGTCCTACTCGGTTTTGACTTTAACTTTTCTAGATTTGCATCGTCCAGTGTTTGCATTTGTGCCAAATCTAAAATTGTAGATTATAATTTTCCTGTGATTCTTGAATGAGCCTTTTAATGCAGGTAATTTATTCCTTAAGCCTTGTTTACACAATGATTCTTTGTGGATTCTTTCATGCTTCTAAGGAAGAAAATAAATTCACTGTTTTGAAGCAATCAATGAATTAGAAATTCTTCTTTTACAAGACTCATTTGACAGACAATTTTTTTCTCAAATCTCAGAAGCATGAAAGAATCCTCTCAGCACCCTTTTGTGTGAACAACATGCAGGGCATTATGAATTTGCATTTTCTAGTGTTACATTCTTCTATGAATGAACATGTTAGAATTTGTTTTTGTTGAACCTATTACCATTTTACCCAACTTGGGTGGGGTACATGCACAGAGTGTGTGCGGTTACCAGCCTTATGGAGTATAATTTTCAGTGTGTAACGTCTATAGTAGCGGGTACATTTTTCTTAATGCACGCGTGTTTTTCCGCCGATCGCTTGATTTCAGTAAGAAGAGGACTTGACGAAGAAACAGCTGAGAAAGCTGGAATAGCAACAATGTAAGAACTAGCAACCCTTTGATTCACGCAGTGGGTTAAAGTCCTGTTCAGTTCACGCATGGATTCTTTCATGCGTCAGAATCCTGGAGAAATAATCGGGATCCACTTATTGGCCTTACTGTTTTAAGCCCTGTTCGCACGGCGATCTTTGGAGATTCTACGGAGAGTCAAAGTCACGGCAAAAAAGAAGTTTTTTTCTTTCTAGTGAGAATTATTTGTTAAAACTTCAATGAGTCTTGAAAAAGAAGAATTTAAAATTTAGTGATTGCTTCAAAACCACGTAATTATCACTAGAAAGAAAAAAGCTTCTTCTTTGCCGTGACTTTGACTCTCCGTAGAATTTACAGTCAATCGGTCGTTTGACCGAATTTTTTTTCTTATGACCTGTCATTTCATCAAACGAAGTTTATCTTACACGGGTATTTGGCCGAACTGTTATTTGACCAAACTGGTATTTTACCAATCTGTTATTTAATGAAACGCTGTTAAACCAAAACGTTATTTGACCAAATCATCATTTGACCAAAGTGCCAAAGCGACAGACGCTAGTGACATCTTTAGGACACTAGATGTGGCTGTATCGTAGTTTAGTCAATACGGCATTTGACCAAACTGTTTTATTTTAAACTTGTCATTTCGCCAAATGATTTGACGATTTAGCTAAATGAGGTTTTCGCTAAATTTCGTTTGGTGAAATGACAAATTTAAAATAAAACAGTTTGGTCAAAAGACGGATTGACTATTCTACGATACAGCCACATTTATAGTGTTCTAAAGATGTTACTATCGTCTGTCGCTTTGTCAATTTGGTCAAATAACGTTTTGGTTTAACAACGTTTCATGAATAACCATTTGCACCACTTCGGTTCATCGCTAACCTGTAGTTAAAGTGTTGGTTATGTTGTAAACTTCGTTGCACAGGTTCTTAACTGGTGGTTAAACAGACTAATGTTTAGTTAATTTTAACTAGTGGATTCTGTAGGGTTTAATGGCCATTTGCACGACTTCAGGTTAAAATTGATAGTTAGCTGACTTACAACATAACCAACACTTTAACTACAGGTTAGCGCTACGCTAAAGCAAAGTGGTGCAAATGGTCATAAGTGAATAACTAGAAGTTAACCTACAAATTTCGACGATAATGTCGAGTTATTATCAATAATTATAAAATATTTCTATAACATTGTATAACATTGAAGATAAATTATTGCAATTATTATATAAACTCATAAACTCACTTGGTTATAGAAATGTCATTTTCACCTGTCAATAATTATATGTCAAATCAAACTGATTTATATTTAAAATTGATAATATTTTGTATTTGTATACAGAATTCCGACAGAATAAAACGATTCTAACAGCTACACATAAAAATTATTGCAAAATTCACTAGATTTCTTTAAAGCATCACTAGAATATCATTCATTTTTTGGTCTAAAATTAATAGTTCTAATATTTATAGATTTACTTAACTATGACCTAAAATTATGCTGTGCAATGCAAATAAAATTTAACCAGTAGTTAAGGTTAATCTATTGTCAGCTAACTATCAGTTTTAACCCGAACTCGTTCATATGGCTATAAATAACAGATTGGTAAAATACCAGTTTGGTCAAATACCCGTGTAATATAAATTTCGTTTGGTGAAATAACAGGTTATAAGAATAAAAATTCGGTCAAATGACCGTATGACTAAACAGGTTGGTCAAATAAAGCGTTCCCAAATAATCCTGGTGATTTATTAGAAAAGAATAAATTTTAATTAATTGATAGTTTCAAACCAGTAAAAAAATTAACTGGTTTGAATCGAGTGGCCATTCCACACCAGAAAATAAAATTCTAGAATATTCACAGAAAAATTCATGCACAAGAAGATTCAAATCAAGAAATTTACCTATACCTACGTAATAAAGTACCTGCATAAAAAGATCCAATTACAATTATTCAAATCTAGAATTTTAGATAGAAAATAACAAAGATGCAAACACAGCAAGATGCAGATCATCAAATTTAGAAAAGTTAGTCAAAATCGAGTATGTAGAACTTAAGAAAGATATTTTGTTGTTCATTTACTTCAGTTAAACGCACCTCATTTTTTATTTGCATTTATGTCGAATCTAAAATTCTAGATTTGCATTTTCCTGTGAATGAATAATATAATGCAGGTATTTTATAACGTACGAATTTTATAGATTTGAATCTTCTTGTGCTGTGCATGCATTTTCCTGTGTATGTATGTTTATTTTTTAGTGTTGAACCCATTTCCGTTTGAACCTATATCAATGAACAATGAATTACAAATTCTTCTTTTCCAAGACTCATGATGATTCAATTTAGCGGCGCCGCTATTTGGCAGGCAATTTTTACCGGGATTCTTTTTTCAGGATTCAGGAACAGAAAGAATCCTGAAAGAGTCCATGTGTGAACGCTAGCATATTATTTTGATTTGTTGTAGCGATATACCTATAGTAGACATACCACCTGATACTCCAATAACATTGTACTTATTCCTGTTAGATTATTGTAAACATTTTTATAACACAAAATGTTGTAAAAAAATTAGAAAGAATTGCGAATGCAGATGCTGTAGGGTAAGTTACGTTTGATAACCAGTTTTACTTTTATGCGTGGCGAGTAGTATGTGAATCACATATCGTGAGAATCGTGAGTAGAGACCGGATTATATGCATTGGGCATATTTCAAATTATTGAGCATATTACAATATTTTACAGGTGGTAACGTTTCACAAAAAAATGAAGTTATACAGGTGATTCACAACTTCGTACATATATTTTAATAACATATACAGGTTCCATAACTTATATAGGACAAAAAATTAAAGGGTATGTACACTAATCATGAAACAAAGAATTTTTTTTAAATTTGCAAAGTTACGGGTTTGACATTGACATTTGATATTTATTAGTATTAGATATTTCGTAAACAATTATTTTCATTATAGAAGATTTGAAAATAATTATTAAAAATAACTACCGACCAGTGACAAAAAAATGTTTGCTTGAATGCTTGAAATAGAATGCAATCTTTTTACGAATATTAAAAAATTCTTGTTTCATGATCAGCACATATATACCCTGTCATTTTTTGTCCTAAGTTGTGAAACATCTGTAGTACCTCACTGGTAGTACTCAACTTACTGATCATGGAACAAAAAGAATTTTTTTTAAATTCGTAAATTTATGGGCAGTTTTTGAACCAACCGTTGGATTGAAGATAATGAATATCTGAATAACTATGGATAGAATAAAATTGTATTTTATTGAATTATACAATGGTTACAGTTAAAAATTATAATAGTTATTTACGATACAAGTACGTAAGGCAAATATTTAGTCACGAACGGGTTCGAATTGAAACACGAGCGCAGCGAGTGTTTTAAGACCCGTGAGTGACTAAATATGCTTTACGTATGTGTATCGTATAAGATTTTTTATCTACGATAGAATTTTAAAAACTCGAAAAATATAAAAATCCTTTTAAATTTGAATTAGAATCAAAACAAGTTTGCTTTGACAAGAAAATTTTCACGTTAGTTACCGATTGTTGTGCGGATGTTTAATTAAAAATTTTGCGTGTTTTAAAACTTTAACCACTCGTTGCTACGCAACCCGTGACTAATGAAATCTTGCTATTAAACAATTGTTTTACAAACTAAAAACTGACAACTAATTGTCAATTTTACACACTATCGTAGATAAATATATATTTATGAAATTCCATATAGAAACAGTGGCCCAAAACTGTTAGATAAAATCTATAAATTTAAATTTCGAATTTTGAAAACAATCTTTCAGTTCCATATTCAATAAGTTGAGTTTTACATGCCATTGAAATAATATATGCATGAAGTTCTAAATCACCCTGTATAAAACATTTTTTTGTATATTTTGCATAAAAATGAGTTTTTTATTTTAAACTTTTTGCATATTTTTGCTTGACATGTATATTTTAAAACTTGCATAATGACATTATTCTTAAATTTAAATATTGCCTTCTCATAATTTTTATCAGTATTATTTACTTTTGTTATAAAATAATTTTTGTGAAAGTTTTTTTAAAAATTCGACATTATTTTCAGTGTAGTAATTATCGAAGGCATCATAACAGAAGGGCGTAGTAGTATCCAAACTATAAATTTTACAGGAATTGAAAAAAAAAACGTTTTAAAATTTTACGTTTCGGAATACGAAATTTTGTAATTGATAAAACGGTTAAATGTAAAAAAAATTCATTAGTAGTGATTTTTTTAAATTTGAACAACAATTGAAGGCATTTGTGGTTCATACACCTTTTTAAAATAACGCGTAAGCGTAAGTACTCTACCATTGCCTTAAGAAATTATTATAGAAACATAAGGGCGTATGACAATAAGTTGTTTAATTAACTAACTCAAAATATGAAAGAGTAATAGTCGGTATTTTTATATTTATTAATTTGGTATTCGAAGTTATACAAGGGTGTATGTAGTACGTATACATACGGTACATACGTCTGGTGTCTACATCAAAACGGTCATGCCCAAAAATCTCGTTTTCTCTATTATGATGCCTCCGATATGTTTGATTTATTTGTCATTTCTACATTTATTTTGAAAATTTATTGTATACATTTTTATGCTTATAATCCGATCATTAACTGTGATTCATCGATAAGTTTGCCATGTTTGTTAGTGAAAAGAGATTTTAGTGCAATTAATTGATTAATTTTGATTACATAAAATAAGAACTTTGTAATATGTAACAGATTCAATAATCTTTTGCTTCTTGTAGTCCTCAGAAGAACGTCATCGTCGTAAATCGTCCCAAAGACGAAAACGTTTAACTCCACATCAGAAAGCTGCCCTCAAACAAAGGCGAGAGCAAATACGTAATTCATTGAAGGCTGCATCTACAAGTAAATTTGATTATAATACAAATATAAATAAGGCTAAAGATAACGACCGTTCTAATGCTTCAGAACCACCGGCTAACAAAAGGTAGACGAATCAAAGACATTCAAAACTTTTATAAGAATATTTTCAAATTATTGTGCAGTTGGTTTAATCGCTGAAGCAATTATATTCGTTCATGGGATTGAAATAAAACCTAGTGAAGATGATTTACAAGCAGGAATGGAGAAGTCTTTTTGTTTGTATATTTATATATTAATATTAGCAAATAAACTATACACTATACTTGAAACAATACAGAACATTTTTTCTTTCCTTCATTCTAAGCGCAATCCAGCAACAAGCTTACTGGTGATATCTAGCGGCCACATTCAGACAGTGGCGTAACTAAAACCATTTCAGTGGGGTACAAATGAATGGCCTATACTTGCATTGAAAATTAGATTTCTATTACTATGTATGTACCTAATGTTAAGTCGAAAACATATGTAAAAATATAATTTTATTAAAGAAAATTATATTTTTTTAGTAGGTAAATTAAGAATGAAAAATTTCTGTGACGTAATTATCTTGAACAGGACGAGGGAGCATTTTAGAATGTAACTTGTTGGTCGTTTTAGCATACCGCACAAGCCGTTGTTATGGGGCGTTCACTATTTGCTACGGCTTTAAAGGTCATTAATAGACCAAATTAATCATAATTATAGCGCCTCTACCGACTGATTTGTGAAATAACAAAAAGCGTGCCAGGATGCCAATTGTTTCTTACTTTTGTAAATAAGATGGCAATGATTCAAAAATTCAGTGTTGAAAATTTTAATTTTTAAATTCTAAAACATGATTTGAAACACAATATTTGTAACTAAGTATATTGATTAAAATTATATGGCACTACATCAACAGAAAAACACAATTTTAAGTTATCTGTTATTAGTTAGCTGTCGGGATTCCGCTAAAAAAATTCAAATTTTCATAATTATTTTCACATAATAATATAATGATCATTTATATTAAACACGGGCAGAATTCGATACTTCGTTATTATAAATATAACTTATATTAAAAAACGGCCATGTGATTCTGTCTGCATGAATTACTATTTTACTTTAAAAATTCACTTTTTCGCATAAGGAAACATTAGTTCCATTTCGGTAGTACTTTGTGATTGGTGATTTCTGAGCATGCGTATTGAATAATTAATATGGTCTATTGGTTCGGCGCTATTCTACGTCGCATATTAATATTCAATAATTCAATGTTTATTTTTTTTTGTGGCTTGTTAATAAAATTTTGACAAAATAAGTAATACGTGTCCTACCTCTTCTTTAAAAATTTGGTATAACAGCCTCACAAACTGAAACTGTCAATCATTAATATAGACTTTTCTACTCCCATGCTATAATATAAGTAGTAGTTATTTTCGGTTATTTTATCCAACACTTCTTAATAAAAGCATCATAACTATGGTGATTTTAATTTAAAAAGTAAAAGATTGCCCACTAGTGGCTTTGATCAAAATTATATCCACTTGTGGGTAAATTGTTACTTTGCTTGTTGGAAGTCACCATAGTAACGATGTTTTAGGTTGGAACTTAATATTTTTAAAATATTTAAGCAGTTATTAAGAGGTGTTGGATAAAATCTTATAATTCACACGTGAGCAAAAAGGAATGACACACTCGAGAAAATTATCTCACTCAGCCTTCGGCATCGTTAGTTAATATTTCCCTCGTGGATAATTCCTTACTTTGCCCACTTGGCCACTTGTAAAGTAAATAACTATTTGTGCTAAAGGGTAGCGCACAATTCAAATTTTGTAAAGTATTACAATTTGTTCAGAAATAATAATGTAACAGTTGTATTATACTTAAAGGTAGTTTCATTCCGTTCCGAGTAAAAACGCAAACGCCGAGGCCATGACTTTATTTAATAATAACTACATAGACAATTCCACTCATAGTTTTTCATCCAATTAAAACACAGCATTTTGCTGAATTGTACCAAACACAGACGAACTACAGTGACAATTTTCACTAGTGAAAATTACACTGACAATTTTCACTAGTGAAAATTGCCGCGAAGCGTTGCTTACGATATTATCGTCGTTGTTCGGAAAAAACCTCCTATGTGAAACATTAAGTTTGGCAGTAGACAAAAAAACAAACTATTTTTTTCGAAGCTTTGTACTGTTTAAAAACACATAGAAGATTTTAAAATATATATTTTGAAATCTTACGATTCAGAAAAGTACATATAGGAGTATTTACCAAGCGATAGAGCATACTATATTTAATATTATTATACATAAAGTCGATTTTGCATAAAATGTCACATAGGAGGTTTTTTCCGAACATCGACGTTATGTCAGTTGATGATTGTTTTAAAAATACATTACTTTTTTTGGAATAAATAAAATAATTCGAGAAATTGTCAAGCTGACTAGGTACCATACTCCAGTCAAAATACGGGTTTGGTTGTATTATTACTGGCAACTACCAGATTTGGTCTAGTATAGGTTTTTTGGGTCGCTGAATACGAATTTCGGGGTCATTTTGTAAAGAAATGTGCGGAACACCCTTAAATTTGCAAAAACTACCTCCAAAATGGGGTATTTTTTATATATTCGCACTTTGAGTGCCCAGATTTGGCACATAGGGGTTTTTTGGATCGCTGATCAAGAATTTTGGAGATTTTTTTTTATAAAAATTAATATCTCACCCTTAAATTAGCAAAAACTACCCCTACAAGGGCGTCTTTGCTATTTTCGCACTTTGTGCGTCCAGATTTAGTCCATATAGGTTTTTTGGGTCGCTGATCAAGAATTTCGGGGATTTTTTTAATAAAAATTAATATTTCACCCTTAAATGAGCAAAAACAACAAAGACAGCCTTTTTGAGGGGTAGTTTTAGGTAATTTAAGGGTGAAATATTAATTTTTATAAAAAACAAACCCGAAATTCTTGATCAGCGATCCAAAAAACCTATATGGACTAAATCTGGACGCTCAAAGTGCGAAAATAGCAAAAACCCCTTGTAGGGGTAGTTTTTATTTTCGCCGCAACAAGCAATCGTGACCAGACGGCAAAAATTACCAAAAAATCATAGTCACTAATGGTATTATAGTATATAATAATTCCTAGACCGTATATCAGTTTTAAATTTTATTACATTTCATGTTCCAGGTTTGTCTTGTTTTGAGTTTCTTAGTACAAGAAAATGACAACATGAATAATATAAATAAAGATTATAATAATATACCGAATAAAATGTTGAATATTCTTTGCTTAAACTACAACTCATAAATTGATTGTCTATTCTATTCTAATCTTTCAGTTAACAAACTAAATAACGTACAACATTGTTATCATGCAAGTTGACTCAATGAAGCATAAGTAGTGATAATTACAGTCACTACTGATTAGATTACCTCACCGCTTAATATGAATAACGATTTGGAGTAAATGACATCATGTATTACGTAGATAGCTGAAGTCACCGTATAGGAATTAAATTTGCATAAACAGGTAGAGTAGGAAGTATCGAAGACGTTGGAAGAATAATATAATGTTCATACGAGGATTTTGTTAAGATTATTTAATGCACGGTTGACGATTTTTAACAATGAATTAATTAGAAATTGTTCTTTTCCAAGACTCATTAAAGATTCAATTTAGCGGCGCCGCTATTTCACAAGCAATTATCACTAGAATAATTTTTCTCAAAATGCAGAAGCATGAAAGAATCCTTGTTTGAACTGGGCATAATATAGCTAAATTTGAGGATTTATTTACAGCAAACTAAAGTAGAACATCATAATTCGGCCCTGTCCGACTTAAATCTAATGTTTAGTGTGCAGTTTGCGCAACCAGCTGTTTTGTTTTGGTATGCATTGCTTACGAACCTGACTTGAATCTTTAATCAGAACGATCTTTGCTTTGTGTTCAAGCCATGAAGGCATTGTGAAGAAGAAAATAAACTTTAACGTTTCTTTTATTAAAGAACAGAAGTTGTTCTTTCATCGCTATAAATAGGACGAGAACTGGTCTAGAATCTTAAGGAGGATGGTCTTACACTCATTTTTGACCGCCTAAGGTGATCCTCTATCCTCTACTATGATAAGAAAACAGTCAAAAACATAGGATTTCGCACGCTATTCTACAGCGTTAATTGTTTTGTTAAACATAATAATTAGAAATAATTTATGGTACACATATTTTTAAAATAATGTAATATTTGTAAAAATGTGATTTACGCCCGCCACTTTTTATTTATAAGTGAATTGATTTCAAATTCGTTTTAAATTAAAATATAGGTACCTATTTGTTTGTAGAGGTGTATAGCAGTTTCCGCTTTACTCATTGCATATTAAAAATTTGAAGAAAAAATAGGTACTAGATATGTTTGTAAAAGAATTAACTTAGATTTATGTCCAGTTCAAATTTTGAAAAAGATCTTTGAAATCCATATAAAAAATTAGGTACCTAATGAAAAAGTGTTTTTTAAACAATTATTACATGCTTTATCTTATGATTAAATAATGATGTAGTTGAAAATATAACTCGGCATAAACCTAATTCGAGTAAATAAATTTATGAAATTTATTTATATTTATTTATCTGTAAAACTTCGTGAGCATTTTAAAAATTGCTAGACTGCTTTTACATATTTTAGGTGAATGTTATTTCGATGCGTTACCATAGGACAAACAAGGTGTTGAGCTACGTGAAGTTGATACCCTTATGAATATCTTTAGAATATAATGTTTAACAAAACAATAAACGCTGTAGAGTGGCGCTCGAAATCCATGTTTTGGCTGTTTCCTGTCATGGTAGGATCGTCAAGGCTCGGGTATAAAAATGTCGTTCGTACTTTACTAATTCAGGTGCACTTTAGAGAAAAAATTTATTTACAAAAATGTCTATAATTTTATGCTTAACATCGGATTGAAAATATTTACAATCCGATGTTGAGATACTAATGTAGATTATGTGTAATTTTTTTGAAAAAGATATTTCAATCGTAGCATGAGTTATTAGTAAAGTACGATTTTTGATGTTTTTCTAGACTTTTCATTATTCAAAACAAGTGCGAAAAGTCAGAAAAGACAATACATATATTTAGTATACTGTAACCAAAATTTGGTTCATAAAGCACTCGAAATGCACGAGTAATTAATTTAATAAGGAACTACTAACGCTAACTATACTAGCACCTTAAGACACCTGTAAAGATTCTTTAAAACGAATTTGGGAACCAACTTAACAATAGGTAATGTTTATAAATAGTCTAATTCCTAATGTACAAATTTCTGTAAATGATTTCCAGTTTGTTGTTCCACCTCTACGTGGACTGTGGTCACCGGTCACGCTCGCGATGATATCATCGTCGCATGAATGTGTGTCAGAAGTCTTAACCAGTCTACCGAGCTGGATTCCAGTCAGTTGTGAACGAAACTTTACAGAGAAAGTGCGCTCAAGATAAACAGATCAATAGTGCCATCCACTTGTTACGAACGAGTTCTAATCTTCAATTAATTCACCATGGCGATTAGCAGATTATCTATCATCAAGTTTTTGGAACTTGTAAGTAAAATATTTTAAATTTAATCATTGATATAAAAAATACAGCTGTTTATACAAAAGGGTTCAAACAAACAATAATATTTTATATGCGCAGTGGACAGCTAATAAAAAATAGTATTGAATAAGTTGCCACGCCTTATGTACTACTGCGCCCAAATATTCGAAAAATATATTTAAACTTGACTAAAATAATATACCGCGTATTTTAATGCACAAAATGCGAAATACATTGTTTTGTTATTGGTTTTGTTATTGAATAATATTTTGCGCAAAAGTAGCGCGCACATTTATTATTAAGATAACATTGTATGTATGCAAAATAGAACTGATATACATTTCTAGAAACATAATACCTTTCTTTATAAATGCACACGCTTCCATTTACAATGTCGCTTTAATTACTCTCTAGTGTTTCCAAAATTTATGGCATATTTTTACAAAAACGTGCCCCTATTATCTCTGAATGAGGTCATTTCATAATTAGTGTGTTGCTTAATAACAGTCTTTTTAATTAATGCGTGAATAATACACATTAATAGAACATGAAACGTATTATTAACACAATAATACTTGAATAAATTTATCAGTATTTTAAGTAACTCATGTTTATAAATAAAATATGATATCATGCAAATGTTGAAATAGGAAAACTATCGAAATTTATTCACTAACAATAATAGATCATTAATTTAACTGAATACTAAATAAACTATTAGTAGTACACCCACTAAAACAACAATGTATTCATTTGAATACACCTACAATAAATGCACAATAAACTTTTGAATTATTATTAATTGTGTTGCTAATTAAATCGTGCCCGTGCGTCAACAAAATTATCTTGAACTTTCCCTTTTGAAATTGTAAACTATTTTTTAAAGCGCTGTTTGTAACCATTAGACAAAATTTACAACAGGTTAATTGGTATTCTTTCGAAAGACCGGCGATAATAAATTTAAATTTAATTTACCTACATCTAGTCACGTGATAAGATATTTCCGGTTTCACAGGTGTACAAGTACATTTTAAATGAAATTTAAAGTAAAACGTATTTTTTCCATTAGACATTTCAAAGCTTCAAAACAGGGATCAACTGAAGTAAACAGTAAAGATAACTAATGTAAAAAACATCATATCTTTTACTTCAATATTTGTTTATAATAAAAATTCCATTCTGAAGATTTTATTTTTTAATGCAAAAGTATTTTCAAAATAAATATCAAAACTTTTTACCAAAACAAATAAAGTTATATCTACATTCTGAGGTCATTACACAAAAATAAATAATGATTTGTATGTTGCATATTAGAAGTATTAATATGTGCAGGAGTCATTTGCATTTTTTTATAAACGCATTACTCAATAAATTTGCATTTTGAAATAAATCAATTACCTGTAAGGGTCGTAGGTATCATTCTAAATATTTTTTCTACTCCCTACTGGATACTGGCAACATATCTTCATACTATCATGTGTGGATAGGGATGTCATATCCACACCAGGTGTGGATATGAAATTCAAAGTCAAATACGTCAAAAAATTGTTAATGCGTGCAAATTATGTTTTTATTATGACAAATAATTACTAAAAACATTAAATCAACTGTTATTTAATAATTAACTATGTTTAAAAGCATTATTTTATTGCTAAAAAAGCAAATAAAATTTAGAGATTTTACGTTGGCAACAATTATTCAAATGTCATATGTCACAAAATAACTGATGTAACCCTACTTTTAAATAGTTTTTGGTATCATATTGAGTGCTTTTTATTGCAAAAACTATATTTCGTAGAAAAAATAGGCTGTACAACTCGAGTGGATTGCCTATATCTCACGCGAACATTTGCAGACACTCCCCCTATGGGGTCGTGACTGCAAACTCGTTCTCGTGAGATATAGGCATCACATCCACTCTTGTTGTACAATATACTATTTTCTATTTGGCGTTCACAACTTAACTTAACTTAATTTAACTTTGTAAAACGCAAATGAATGTCTCTAGAGCTCACTTTGTGACACGCAACATATTTTTATAGAAGGTTGGTATTACTAGTATCAGATCAGTATCAGATGACATTTATTTCAATTGTTAAATGTCAAACTTCAGAATTGACAAATTTCAGTATAACCTCTAAATATGTTTTGCTTAATTAATTATTTTTTATTCAATAAAATTAATGACTCCAGAAATAGAAAACATATAAGTTCAATATTTTCTATAATATCTATACTTATCACCTAGAATATTTCAGTAATTATATACTTTTGCAGTGACAGTGACAGATAAATAAATGACAATATTAATATCACCAACCAAAACGTTACATACATAAATTTCCCTAAATCGACTTGTGTATATTGTGGCAGTATAATTTAAATTTTAATAATAAAAAAATCTGCTGTGGCCACCACACGACCTCTCGCATAATTCTGCTTATTCTACTAATCTAATAAATAGTTTTACTTACATTTTAATAGTTTCATGTTCATGTAATATGTAAACGATAATGTAAACCAATATGCAAGCAAAAGATGTCAACTGTACTGTCACTGTCATAATAATTCAAATTTTATATAGAAACAAATTTCATATTATGGACAACAAGATACTGGAATTTCAAAAAAATAGAATATTAATTATTGTACTTCATTTTATTGTTAAATACTTCCAGATTCAGCAATTTGTATTTATAAATAACTGTACACATAGATAATCACAATTTCTTTTATTTTTAATTGCAAAAATTGTCATAAATAAATAATATACCAATATATTTAAGGAAAACTTTTCCAAACTTCTAAAAGTACTACTTCCGGTTTGCGGATTTCTACCAAAATCTTATCCGGTGTTAAGATACTTATTAAAACCTTAAATATGAAATTTGGTTATAAACGGTTTGATACTTTTTAAGTTATCGTGGACGAAAAATCGTCGGTTCATACAAACGCACAAACACACAAACGCACAAACACACACACACACACAGACATCATCGTGAAAATAGTAAATTCGTATTCTAGAGACCCTGAAACGTGCTTATCCACCAAAAACTCATACTCGAAAATTTTGACCCATTACAATACCTCTCTTATAGAATATGAGGCGAGAGGTAAAAACACCAAATATAAAAAATAGTATAAAGAACTCATTTTATAAGACTTTTTTCGCACTTGTCCTTTAGTAAACTCGCCCGAGGGCTCGTTTTACAAAATTTGAACACGTGCGAAAAAATTATGTCTTATAAAACTTGTTCTTTAATATACAATTTTAGAATTTCAATGAATAAACACAGTTTAAAGTCATTAAAACACAAGTTTTTCATAATGAACGAATTAACTTCCGTCGCAAATTAATTTTTTTAAGATGGTGGCGCCTCTATGCCCACATTGACAGTTGGGAACTGAAGTCGTTTGATCGGTAAACAGATTAAAAAGTTTATTGCAAAATAATTAATTATGCATAATTTTAATTGAAAAACAATAATAATAATGTAAGCAATGCATAAAATAGTACGTTATATTTTTAAATTCATTATTTGAGTAATTGTTGAACCTGTTTTACCGACCAACCAACCAAGAAAATTTTTACAGTTTGGCGTCATTTTCAAATTTTAGAACTTGTGTATTTTAGATAAAACTTGCACTAAACAGTAAACACCCTTACAATTAAAAAGAATATTTTGCTTCATATTATTACAACTGTTTTTACGCAAATTTATAAATTATCAAATTTATTGTCTTTAAAAATAGTTTTGTTTTTATATTAACTAATTAATAACATAGATTAATTGAAAATCTAGTTGAAGATCTTTTCTGTTGATGTCATCAAGTATATTTTGTATTAAGCGTAAGTAATTTTATATAAATGTGGGAAATTAGGCCGCCATCTCACATTCTTGTTGTGTAACATCACAGTTGATTTAATAAAGGACAAATTACATAAGAACATTTAATTTCCTTTGCTAAACTGGCTGATCATTCCACTCCAACGCTAATTTAAGAAGAAGATTGCGCGTGCATCAGCGTGCATTTGTATATTTAAATATGTCTTGTTGTAGGCCCTCACATGCGTATGCCTGGGGCTCCACTACCACACATTACGTGTTGGAATGCAAGACTACGAACACCTCATTGTCACAGGAACATTCTTTGGATACATCATCATTCTTTTAGGAGGATTCGCAGGTATTTATTAAATAGAGAAATTGTTTTCTAAATTTGGAACAATTTTGTTAATAGAAAGTATGGGAAATTTATATTTAAGGCGGTTGTATAGTCAAATAATGGGTTTTGGTGAACGGTCTGTACTACTTTAATAAACAAAGAATTAAATTATAAATATGGATGAATAAACTAAACTATTTTTTGGATTTTGTAACTCGGAAAATTAAATTTAAAATAGATCAACCAGTCGTTAAAATTATGTATCATCGACGAAAGAAAAATATTAATATTAACAAGCGACGAAGGAGCGAGTGAATTATACTTTTTATGAGTAGATAATATAATTTTATCGGCGTGTATAAAATTATATTTTTTTCTATAATAAAACCAATTTTAAATTCAATATTATTATCAAAACGAAATTTTGAAGTTTCTTTGTAATGTTATTCACCACCCTATTTTTCTCACAGAGGATGCAGAAATGTGTGAAAAAAAATTTGAATAAAAAATGTAAAAAAATTTAAAAAAAAACTTTATAGTGTACTTTATCGACTCAAAACAGAAAAAAGGACTTTATCAACTATTTTGAGTCGATAAAGTAACACTTTAACCGCAGGGGTAGATAAAGTACAATAGAGTAGATAAAGTAAAATTATAGTAGTTAAAGTAAAGAGTAGATAAAGTAAAATTAGAGTATGTTTTCTTACATGTTTTCTCAAATTAGTTTTCACACATTTCTGCATCCACTCTGAAAAAAGTAGGATGGAAATCATTACAAACAAACGCCCGAAGTTCCGCTTTAATAAAAAATTTATTTAAAATTAGTTCTCTTATATTATTATATTATATTTAAATATAATTTTGTACAAGACGATAAAATTATATTATCAACTCGAGATAAAATTATATTATCAACTCGAGATAAAAAATTCACTGCGGCTACTTATGAATTATGAATTAACACGTTTCTTCCGTTGATAAAATATAATTTTATAGTATTAAAAAAACAAACAATAAGATTTTTTAAACAAATATTACATTTTTAAAAAACTTGAAGTTGCCCTCTTTTTGCTCTAATGCCACTTTTTTAACTTTTTATATAGTATTGTATTAAAATATAAAATAATTTACAAATTACATTACATTACATTCACATAAAAAAATCAAAGAAAAAACTTTAAAAAACTGGAATTACAACAAAATTCGAAAATGTTTTCTCGAAAATTTCAATTTTAAGGGAACAACAACCAACTTAATTTAAACCATTTTTGTTAATAGAAAGTATGGGAAATCTTTATATTAATAACTTTTCGAGCAAGAATTTATGAGTTTTCCTTTCTTGTAGGTCACTTAATGTCAACACCGATCAGTCGCCGTATTGACATTTTCTTCTGCCTTGTCGGCTGCGCTTTATTCGTGGCCAGTGGAGCCTTCTGTATCCAAGTTTTTGACAACTACAGCGGGGAAATCAGACACAAAGGCCTTGCTAAAGGTGCCATGGCCATCATCAACGGAGCTATTTTCTTACTCGACTCCCTTCTCACTTGGAGAGGCGAATATTAAACAGTGAACGCGAGAAATGTGGAACAAGCTAAATTTATTTATATAAATGTTTAAGAGCTATCAGTGTCTGAAAAGCTTTAAAGTTTACTGTCTAATGTAAATATTTTGTTGATGTTTTTACTATATTTTTGTACGGAATAACCATCTATACAAATAGATTATTTATTTAGAATTAAGACCATTTATACTATCAACATATTTATATTTGTAATATTTTTTGATGTCTATTCATGAAGCCATTGCCTTAAAACATTATATAATATTTATACTTCCGATATTATTATGTACAAACTCTAATATACCTCCGAAATGAAATATTGTTTGTAAGCTTTACATGTGAATAATTTTTGTATTAATAAATAAAAGAACTTTGAAAAACATGCAGAAAGTAAAGATTTACTCACTTTGCGCTGAAATAGACGTCGTCAATGTTTTCCCAAGGGAAACTGGAAATTTGGAAACACTGGAAAATCACACGATTAAATCACATATTTGAAAAGCATTATTATTAGAGGATTTACAAACAGCACTAAAAGTATCCATTTTTAACTAAATATGAATCTCTTTCCGCCTAATTGAACGGTGTTCAAACAAGTCTGTACGGCAGTGAACATCTGTGAATGTGCTGTTTTAAATTGAAGAGGAAAGGAGTAAAAATGAATTGACATTGATTTATATTTTTAAAATGAATATAAAAATATATTATTTCATAATTAAATAACTACTAGGCAGACGAGTACATCTAAAACATATCTTTAACAGAAACAGAATTATTTTTAAAGGAGATTAAAATAAAAATTAAAAATAGTTAAAGAAAAATCAATGAATGTAATATTATCCTTGTTTATTTAACACATTTTTGAACCTAAAGTCCTTACCAATTTGACAAAACGGTCCATTGTGTACTATATGGACAGTCATGGACTCTCCGAACTGCAATGCTGCAATTAACTGAAAACAAATCATACAGTTTAATTAAATAATATTGTTTAACGTTGGGAATAACCAATAAGAATGAATGATTATTACACGAGCCGTCGGCGAGTGACGTAGCTATTCAAATCAGTACTTAGATTATTAAACTCAATTGAAAATTTTGGTCATTATTCTAAAATAGGACTACTTGCGACATCTACAAAGCTATAGTCAAACTTATCCTTGTAAAACTACTAATATTAATTTTACTATTTTTAAAATAACATTGAAATATCCATTATACCCCAATAAATTGCAGTTATTTACCGGGTAAATATATAATTCAAACTATACTTTTTTATAAAAGTGTACTCAAAATAATATAAACAAAATATCTATTTGATAGATTCTTATTTTTATGTGTAACTTTATTTTTATTTTCATAGTTGTGAATTAACTTTTAGGTATATATTGATAAAAATGTCATTTTCAGTACCATGCAAGTAGTCTATTATTGTATTCATGGCTACTTTGCCCAGCTATGTTTATCAAAAAGAAACCAAGCGACATATTTATAAATAGCATCAAGCTTCAAACTGGTTACCTAACATAATATAAACAATTCCTCAACTAAACAGCACAATTTTATCAACATTATGTTGACAAACCTACTCAATCTTACTTTAGGCGTGATGAGGAAGTACTGTCCAATGCCAGTGCCCCTCCGCTCAGCCACTGTCACCAGTATCAGTATCTCCAAGATCCTGCGGCCGTACGAGGTGTAGAGAGATGCATACCTAGCGGCGTGAATGGAAAGCTGGCATAATTTTTTGAATTTCGACCACATTTTGACGATACACCAAGCTCGTGTTGGTGCAGTTTTAAATAAATAGCGTTGCTGTTGCCTGTCTCCCTCGAATTTTTATGCCGTCGAACACATTGAGTTGAATTCTCTTTGTTTGTTATTTTTAGAGAAGCTTCTTTAACTTAGAGAAGAGTGCTGAATTCAGTCCATTGTCAGTTTATTTTACACTACGATTACTCTGAAACTGTACGTCAGATCACTTTCGTCGTTTGACATAACATTCGAAACGTACTAAACTACTTTGTATTTTATCAAAATTGAATTTCAAAGGTCGGTCGTCGCACGGATTGAGAATCTGACGCACCCATTATGAATCGATCGAAATAGTTGGATTTCGCTATAATAACATTTACCATTTTGTAATTGGGAGTAAATCCTGTTGAATGGTTACCGGTAAATTAAATTAAAATCTCAAAAAGCAAAAATAATGCTTTCAATTAAAACGTTGGTCCGTCCTTATGCTGCAAGTGTTAAAACGCCAAAATATGTGATTTTCTGTACGTCAGGAGTTCATAAAAATTGAACAGTGCATGTAACACATAATAAAGATTTTATAAACATCCCAAGAAACTCGATTTATTGGTGAACTACTATTATTTTGGTGAGCCATTTTATTTGTGGAGCATGTTTATCAGAATGTTGATAATTGTGCTGTTAAATTGAAGAATTGTTTACATGTTAGACAAACTGTATGAAGCTTGATGCTATTTATAAAATTTTCGTTGATTCCTTTTTGATAAACGTAGCTGGGCAGCGGCCAAAAGTAGTAATAAATACTGATTTCTTACTTTGGGAGTGATGAGGAAGTACTGTCCAGTGTCCCTCCGTCCAGCCACCGTCACCAGTATCTCGAAGATCCTGCGCTCGTTCTGCGGATCCATCCCCTGATTGATCTCGTCCACGCAGCGAAACGGAGCCGCCGTGAGGTCCTGCATGGACAGCATGTACACTGCGGTGGCCACGGCGCGTTCACCACCGCTCTGCACGTAGCGGTTCAACTCTTGTAGCGGCTCAGCGGTGCGGTATGTCACACGGATAGCGAGGCCGTATGAGGTGTAGTCGTCAGGCGCGTCGTGAGAGATGCACACCTCGCCTGAACAGGACATTGACTCGAAGTATGAACCGAAGTTCCTGTAGAACAATTCCAGTTGAAATGAACAGAAATTTACTCTGTGCTGTACTGCTCACTAACAACCATGAATAAATTATCGACTAGTAATCGCACACATGGTCAAATTTTATATTTTTACTGATAACTCAAGGCTGATTTATAATGGATTTAACCGGTTACTTATACTGTATTCTGTAAAGTTGAAGAAAGGTATTAAAGCTACGGCCCCGTGTCATTATGAACCGTAACATAGAAATACCTCTAATTGAAATTTACAGAATAAATAACCGGTTATATCCATTATTTACCAAATATTACAGTATGCGAGGTTGTCATATCCAAATTAAATAAAAGGTATACTATATTAATTAATCTGTCTTTTTACCTCTCGCCTCATATTCTATTAGAGAGGTATTGTAATGGGTCAAAATTTTCGAGTATGAGTTTTTGATGGATAAGCAAAGAATACGAATTTAATATTTTCACGATGATGTGTGTATGTATGTATGAATTATGTAACGATTTTTCGTCCACGATAACTTAAAAAATATCAAACCTTTAATTACCAAATAACATATTTAAGGATCTTAACACCGGATAAGATTTTGGTAGAAATGTGCAAACCGGAAGTAATACTTTTCCTTAAATAAATTGGTACATTATTTATTTATGACAATTTTTGCAATTATAAATAAAAGAAAATATAATTATCTTGGGACCTACAGTTAATTTTGAATACAATTTGTTGAATCTGGTAGTAATTAACAACAAAATAAAGTAAAATTTAGATTCTGTTTTTTTGAAATTCCAGTATCTTGTTGTCCATGATCCTATGAAATTTGTTTCTACACAAAATGATTATGACAGATAGTACAGTTGACATCTTTTGCTTGCACCTTGGTTTACATTATCGTTTACATATTACATGAACATGAAACTATTAAAATGTAAGTAAAACTATTTATTAGATTAGTAGAATAAGCAGAATTAGGCGAGAGGTCGTGTGCTGGCCACATCAGATTTTATATAACTTTTTTAAGTACTTAAAAATTGTCCCTAGTCTTTAAGATAGCACAAGATGATATTCTTTAAATAAATCTGTTAGTTTTCCAGTAGTTTAATGAAACTGTCAATATGATCAGTTAGGTATTAATAATTTTGTTAGTTTTTTTAGATTTTTGACGTTTCAGAAACGATGTATTACCATCAAATTTCTGAAACGTCGCAAATAAATAGAAATATACACAACTTAATCCAAATAAATAATTTATAAATCATTCTAATTCAAAATGATAACCAGAATTAATGAATTTTTTAAGTTATAAGAATAATAAGAAATAAATAAGTCTTATAATTCACATATGCATTTAGTTTTAATGTGTAACTTTATGTTTACGTTTAAGAAAGTTTCAATACATCTAACTAAATAGGAGCATTCACAGTGCTTGAATGTGGGACGTGTGAATGCTCGTATTTAGTTATATGAATTTAAATTTTCTTAAACGTAAACAAATGTAAACCTTAAAAATCTTATTGCTTATGTGGATGAGGCTTTAAATTCATATAACTAAATACGAGCATTCACACAACATTCCACTTTCAAACACTGTGAATGCTTGTATTTAGTTATATGCGTTTTAAGCCTCATTCACATAATCATTTAGTTTTAAGGTTTACATTTATGTTTACGTTTAAGAAAGTTTAAATTCATATAACTAAATACGAGCATTCACACTTCCCACTTTCAAGCACTGTGAATGCTCAAATTTAGATAGATGTATTCAAACTTTCTTAAACGTAAACATAAATCTAAACCTTAAAACTAAATGATTATGTGAATGAGGCTTGAAGTTTCTTAAACGTAAACATAAATGTAAACCTTAAATCTAAATGCTTATGTGAATGAGGCTTTACTTGTTAATTTTAGAGACAACATCTTGAAGCGGCTCCATCCACTCTTGATGCATCCGTTCAATTTTGCTGTGATACTCATTCATTTTTCTTTCTTTAGTACCAAGTTCCTCTTGACACGAATTAATCAATCGTTGCCCTTGTTCATACTGCCTAAAAACACAAAACATAAAAAAATTCTTCTCAACAAAACAAAAAATTAAAATATTTACTTGAGTTCTCCGTCATCAGCAGTCAAGATACAATCAATCTTAGTCTGCATTTCACAAACCAACGCATTCAACTCTTCAATATCCCTCGGCAGCTCCTCATGTTTATCTCTAAACTTATCAAAGCCCCTATCAGTGGGTGTGAAACCCTCAGAGATCTTCTTCCCGGCTTTGAGAGCCTCGGCAACATCTTGCACAGCAGCGCTGTACACTGCGGTGATCTCGTTGTACGTGTTGACGCACGTTCGGTACTCGGCACGCAAGTCTTCGATCTCGTTCTCGAGATGAGTGATCTGGTCGTGGGTGAGACCCAAAGAGATGTTGAGAAGCGCCTCGCGGTGAATGGAGGAGTCTAGCTCTGAGATTATTGAGAAGAGGGCGGTGTGGATTTTTCTGGAGTTCTTTATTACGTCCTGCGAAATAATTATTTTTATTTCATTTTGCTGGCAAGCTCACAAGGATTTACTCTCAATTATACCGGGTGTCCCACGAAAATGGTACGGTCGAAATAACTTTTTTATTTATGAAGCAATCGCAATAAAATTTTACATGGGTAAACTAGGCATAAGAAGACATCAAAATATATTTTATTTACAAAAATATCACTTTCTTATTTCAAATGGAATACCCTATATATTTTTACATACCGTGTGTCCCAGCGAAAGTGTGGCATAGGCGTTTAACATGTGAAAACAGTTTTTTGTAAATAAAAACTGTCCGGCTGACAACTATGATACCATATTGCACAGGACAATACTACATCTGTTTAATCGCTAGCAATGCTGAGTTGTTGTAATCAACAACTCAGCATTGCTATTGCTAGCGAACAGATACCTACTTCTTCATTCAATTCTCTCACAGTTTATTGCAATCAATATTACAATGTTATAATCAACTGCAAATAAGATTTTACCTTAACATACAAAACAAGCAGAAAAAACATTTAAAAAAATACATCTTCTCCAGGTCGGAATCGAACGTACGACCTTTGGTTCCGTAGGCCGCTGACATAACCCATGGTACAAGAAGCCAAGGTATGTTCGTCAGGCGGACGCGTTTTCGTTCAGTTCGCGCATGTGGGCCAGCCGACGCCATCTTAGTTTTATCCCGCCTCCTATTCAAATGTTGTAAAACATGTAAATGAAAATATAAAATTTTGTAACCTTTCTTGATTTTCTTTATTTCGACTTTTTCTTGGGATATATTGTATGAAATCTAGACTTGTGATACGTCATTGGATTTAGAATTATATGTAAAAATATGGAATTGTCTATTCGGACTGCGATTGTACGAGATTGTATTTACGATTGGCCGAGATTGCACGAGATTGGACGAGATTGTATTTAAGATTGTACGAGTTTGCACGTAAGATTGAACTTAATAACTTTTATATCCAATCGCGATTGTACGAGATTGTACTTACGATTGGACGAGATTGTATGTAAGATTGTACGAGTTTGCACGTAAGATTGAACTTAAGAACTTTTATATCCAATCGCGATTGTATGCGATTGTACGAGATTGTACTTACGATTGGACGAGATTGTATGTAAGATTGTACGAGTTTGCACGTAAGATTGAACTTAAGAAATTTATATCCAATCGCGATTGTATGCAATTGTACGAGATTGTACTTACGATTGGACGAGATTGTATTTAAGATTGTACGAGTTTGCACGTAAGATTGAACTTGATAATTTTTATATCCAATCGCAATTGTATTTAAAATCTGATCATATATCATCCTGTAAATGTCGGAAATATAATTAAAATTCATTAAACCGTTTAGAATACGTATCTGACAGGTTATGAGGCATCTAACCTAGTTCAAATTATTTGACTCGATTCGGATGCGGAACCGCGATGGTTTTTCGTGCCGGAAAGTGATCGGAATCCGAACAACATAAGGGATGAATTTTGTTTACCTTAATGACGCACAGAACCCGAAATTTTGAAAAACGCTCTCGAATTATGCCTATGGCACACCGGTCGAGGAGCATCGAGTAACTCCTCGATGAAACGATACAACGCACCCCGTCCTCGACGAAAAATAGGGGCGCCGCTATTTTCATCGAGTTGTTCCTCGATGAAACGAATGTATCTCATTTCAGACGTATCTTTTGTATTTGATTTCGTGCAAAACTTTGATGTATTTGTCACCGATTAAATAGAAATCCATCGTGGACGGGTGCGTTCTTTCGTTTCATCGAGGAGTTACTCGATGCTCCTCGACCGGTGTGCCATAGGCATTTAGTGATGTGTGTACATGTTTCTGTCTCTACTCTAACCTTTGCAGCAGATATTGTTGTCTCTGTTTCAGTCTGGGAAACTTGACCGGCAAAGTTAGATGGATAGTACATTAGCGTATTCAAGCAGCATTCTGAGAAATTATTAATAAAGAGGACGCACTTATGTGACTTGAATTGTCGGTCCTTTATTAATATTTGAATGTTGCTCGAATACGCCGTAATGCCTATGGCACACCGGTCGAGGAGCATCGAGTAACTCATCGATGAAACGAAAGAACGCACCCGTCCGCGATGGATTTCTATTTCATCGGTGACAAATACATTAAAGCTTTGCGCGAAATCAAATACAAAAGATACGTCTGAAATGAGACACATTCGTTTCATCGAGGAACAACTCGATGAAAATAGTGGCGCCCCTATTTTTCGTCGAGGACGGGGTGCGTTCTATCGTTCCATCGAGGAGTTACTCGATGCTCCTCGACCGGTGTGCCATAGGTATAAAGGTTGTTTTTCCAAACTTTTAAAAAATATTCAAATTTGTAAAGTTCTGCAAAATTTCGTAAACTATTTTAGAATAATTACTTTTCGATTATGTGAAGTCAAATATGGTGATAATTAGAAACATATGTTGCAAAGTGAAACAAATGTCTAAAAAATGGACTAAAGACTAAAGTAACAAAATTTGACATACAAAACACTCAGATTTTATCTGCTCAGCCAATTAATAGCAAAACGATAAATAAACCTGATTTGGTTTGTTAGTTTTTATTTTACATATTACTTTATTTGAATTGATTCAAGTTTTAAAGAGAAAACCCATTAGACCTGTGAAGTCTAGAGTCACTTCAATGGGACCATCTTTTTTAATATCATTCATCAAATTATTCTTTTTAAAGCTAACCAGGTGACCATTTTATTATAGTAAAGCGGTCTTTGTGAAAGACGAATTTGTTAACTAAATAGTTTAATGTTACATTGCATTTGTTATGTTCACAGCTTTCCCCACAGTAAAACACTTTTGCAGTATCTGTACATAGGCGATTAGCATTGCATTTTCAAATTTTGACAGAGATGTCAGATTTATTTTGTATTAATTATAAAAAGATTTAAAAAATGTTATAAAGCATAAAAGTCTGCATTTTATTAATAAACAAAATTCAAATTAAATGAATTAATTAAATACCAAATAAATCTGACATCTGTCAAATTTAAAATTTGTTGTTGTACCTAGTTACCATAGCAATGTAAGTTTGGATTTGAAAATATCGAATTTAAAATTACCTAATATTGTACATTAAAATTAAATTTTAAGGAAATTTTAGTTGCATCTAGTGTGAAATAATTTGACCTTTCGATTGGCACCTTTACAATATTTCTACGTAGAAATGGGGAGCAGGAAACTACATAAATGTAAAATGCAATGCTAATCACCTATGTACACATATATAATTTCGGGTTCTGTGCTTCATTGAGGTAAAAAAAAATCATCCCTTATGTTTTTCGGATTCCGATCACTTTCCGGCACGAAAAACCATCGTGGTTCCGCATCCGAATCGAGTCAAATAATTTGAACTAGGTTAGATCCCTAATAACCTGTCAGATACGTATTCTAAACGGTTTAATGAATTTTAATTCTATTTCCGACATTTAGAGGCTGATATATGATCAGATTGTTCTTTGAATGTATTTAAAAACTTTTAAATACAATCGCGATTATATATAAAAATTCTTAAGTTCAATCTTACGTGCAAACTCGTACAATCTTAAATACAATCTCGTCCAATCGTAAGTACAATCTCGTACAATCGCATACAATCGCGATTGGATATAAAAGTTCTTAAGTTCAATCTTACGTGCAAACTCGTACAATCTTACATACAATCTCGTCCAATCGTAAGTACAATCTCGTACAATCGCGATTGGATATAAAAGTACTTAAGTTCAATCTTACGTGCAAACTCGTACAATCTTAAATACAATCTCGTCCAATCGTAAGTACAATCGCAGTCCGAATAGACAATTCCTAAAAATATCTAGAGTGTTCCATTTGAAATACGAAAGTTGATGTCATGTCCTGTTTAACCGGAAGTGATATTTTTGTAAATAATATATATTTTGATGTCTTCTTATGGCTAGTTTATCTATATAAAATTTTATTGAGATTGCTTTATAAATAAAAAAAGTTATTTCGACCGTACCATTTGATGTTATTTTAGTGGAATTCAACCACTTCGACCGATTCGCCCAGGTGCAGTCAGAATCTCAATCCGTGCGACGATCTTTGAAATTCAAAGCGGCAATGCAGAGACTTTGTGCAACCAGGAATACATTTAAAACGATCAAGTGGTCAGCATGAATCATCCGAATGCGATTTAATTGCGACAACCACATACTGCCGGCTGGGAGACTTGAATCACGGAACTCCAGGTTCATACGTCATCACATGTAGAGAGCTGAGCGCTGTACCTAAATATGCGCAGCTAATTCCTCGTTTACATTTATATTTAACCCTTAACCAGTAGTATGTGTCTGACAGACACGTACTATTACTTCCTTGTACGGAGTAAAAAGGAAGTATTGTAATCGCGAAAAATTTCGGTTTTCAGATTTTGATAGAAATATCCGTTTTGACCTTTTCTGAATCCATTATGACTAGTTTCGTACGTACGTACGTACGTACGGACGGACGGACGTACGTATGTACGGTTAGACGTAGAAAGTTGAAATTTTGTATTTAGGACTGTTATAGCATCTAGTTGTGCACCTCCTATTTTTGGTTTCAATCTACAAACCGGAAGTAGTACTTTTTTAAATATTTCGATAAATATTTAATTTAAGACAATTTTGTTTATTTTAAATGAAAGATTATGTGATTATTATCTGCAATCGGTATTTTATAAATATTTTTGTATCTGGTATCATTTAAGAATAATTAAAGTATATATTTATAATTTAGTATTTCGGTATCTTGTAGTCCATGATCGATTAACATTTGTTACTACGTAAAATTTAAATGATTATGACATGACAGTGAGAATAGTAAAATATGCTTTATATCTTCTTCTGCAGTTTAAATAAAATGACTAAAATATATTTGTGAGTATAGTAGCAGTAGTAGTAGTACTTATATATTAATATATTTTTTTGTATAATAAGTTAATAGAATAAAGTAGGTATGGTATATTCTACATTTTAGTTATTAAGAAAAGTATGAACATTTTAATAGGCGTACAAGGAAGTCATGTGGTGTCCATGTCAGATTTTTTATATAATATGTAATTTTATTTTATTTTTTTATTATTGTTTATGTTTTTTATGTATATTTATAACTTGTAATAACTTATGTCTTCCTAGTATGTAATTGTTTAATTATGTCATGGATACGAGGTATGTTATATACTACATTATACCCTAGGGCATTAAGAAATTGCCATGGTATTATTGAGACATCACTAATGTTTTTCTTCTGAAATTAATATATTTTCTGTCTGGTGTCGAAACGTCAAAGCGAAATGTCACGCGCGCAATATTTTAAATAAAATAGTAAGACATAAAATATTGTATGCACCACGGGCATCATTGATGTTATAGCCCTCGGGCGATTTACAGACCCTCGGGCTTGTAAACATGTCGCCCTCGGATGAGCATAAACATCATCATGATGCCCTTGATACATAAATAACTATAATAACATTAATAAATGTTTATACATATCGTACATATCATTATTATTTCACATTTAGCGAAAATCCACGATTTTTTAAAATACGTGTCTGAGAGACACATAAGTACTACTAGTAATAGACAAAATGAGGATACTGCTAAGTTAAGTTAGAAGAAAATAGCATTCACATAATAAAGTTAAAATAGCTTAGTAATTTTTTACAAAAACCTAAAGTTTGGAGTTCTTAAACAATAGTGCTTAAAAATGGAAAGTACGAATGTTCGTATATTTACATGAATTTAAACATTCTAACCGAAAACATGCATGTATGTAAAAAACTAAATTCTTATGTAAATGAAGATTTAAGGGTAAGAATAAATCTACTGATTTATTAACTGTAAGTTATTATTATTAATAATATTATTCTTGGTTTGGAAAACGACTCTTTCAGTAAAAATATCTGTAAAATAGCGGCATCGCTAAATTGAATCTTAAATGAGTCTTGGAAAAGAAGAATTTATAATTCATTGATAGCTTCAAAACCCAAAATAACCAATATTCTTTTTTACTGAATCGATGAATGCAAGTTTTAAATTACTGTAATATTAATAAATTAACAATTTTATACATTTATTAATATACAAAATTATTTTTTTCTTTTTAAATATAGGCGTTTCAAAATACCGCAAACTTTAAAGGCTGAACTCTCAAATTATTGTATTGAACCAGACAGGTTGATTTTCATCCAAGTATACGTTGTTTTTACTAGAAATTGGATAATTTAATTCACAAATAATAAAATTATTATTTAAGTTGTAATGCTTATTTAACGCAGTCTTAAATTTATAAATCGAACAATTAGTAAAAATATCAAAATTTAAACGTTGAAAATGTCCTATGTTTTTAGAATTTTTATTATAATATAACCAATTGATATTGTTATTGAAACTTTAAGAAGGGCTTAGAATAATCTTTCATATTTTCAGTACTTTGAGGAAAAACTGATGTGGCCAGCACACAACCTAACGCCGTATCTGGATTTATAAACATAAATGTATACGTACAATCCGGTGCCCATTTAAAATATACAAATAAAAATCTAAAATATTCAAACAAAGAAATTTGCATCACCTGAATCAAAAGATTCATTCATAGGAAAACTCTTCTGTGTTGAAGCCATACTCCGTTCAAATACTACATTTAATATCTTACTTATGACTTATATGGCGCTAGTATGCCAACTTGTCACCCGTCTCACCTGTCAATATTTTTACGTCACTCGGGGGAGGAAAGCAGTGTTTTCCTCTTGCTAATGGAGGGAGGGAAGCGAGTTTTCCCTCCCGCGCGGGAGGGAAGCAAGTGAGTTCCTCCCGAGCGGGAGGAAAACACTGTTTTCCTCCCGCATGCAAGAAAGGTGATTTCGAGACCCTCGTAACGTAAAATATTGTGTCCCACGGGAGGGAAGGCTATTCCTCCCTTGGGCAAAGCCGGCGCCCTCGCTCGGGCCACCGCTTCGCCCGCGGGAGTAATAGCACGCTTCCCTCCCTAGGTGCACAAAATACTATTTACGCAGAAACAAAAATCAACCGAACATGAATTACAAATTTCAACGTTTTATCTGATAAATTTATTTTTTAAATTTTACTGCAGTTCTTTAATGCTACCAGACAAAGACAATTTTTTTGTTGCAAATAACTTTTCCTCTTATTCTTACAAATAAATACTATATTTATCCAAATTTATATAAATTTTTGACAATGAATCTTTTTAATCTTCAAAAAATATCACTTCCGGAGAAGATATTTGTACCAAAATCTTTGGGTAATTCGTATTTGGGTTATTCGACTTACACCCCGGCCTTGACCACATTCATACACACACACATACACACACACATACTCACACATACAAACATCATCGTGAAACTATCAAAAATGAGTTGTAAGGACCCTAATTCGTGCTCATCTACTAAAAACTCACTGCCCGATTTTTAGCATGATTCCAATACTTTCCTTTACAAATATGGCGGAAGGAAAAAAAATAAAACCACTATTTCAATACATGTAAAGTTCAGCCTTAAGCCTGTTTTACATTATACTTTTTTCGTCTAGATTCTAGGTCGAGATTGATCCGAGAAGTTCCTAGCCATTTCTAGTATAAAGCCTGTTTTACATTTGCAAATCAGAAATTCCCATCCGAGTTTCGTTCGATTTCCATAATTTTTTCTAGTATAGAAATATACGCCCGGCTCTATTTTTCTATTCGAGATTCATACTAGATTTGTCTACGCATGCGCAGTTCAATCTGGAGTCAGTTTGACCAACATTGAAAAGTTTTAATATTTTGTTTTGATTTGTTCACGTTGACGTTTATGAGTTTTGGACTTGTACGTATTATTCAAGTTGTGTTAATATTTTTTTCCATTATAAATTCTAACCTCCAGATCTTAAGTTGTCACTTGTCAGAATAAGTAAGAATATTATGTATTATTTTGAAGTTGCCTAACTTGGACCACTTCGGAAAAAATCGAAGAATTCCGATTGTATACGAATAGTTTGGAAATAAAGTATGAAAATCGAACGAATCTCGGATGGAAATCAAACGAGAAATCTAGTATGAATCTAGACGAAAAAAGTATAATGTAAAACAGGCTTTAAGGAGCTTCCCTAGATATTTTAAAAAATGTTCTAATGCAACCAAACTTTGAATTTATGTTGTCTGTGTCATAAAAATGATACCTGAATTTTTGACCACTTAGTTTGAACGAAATTAATTGTTAAATTTTAATATTTTACATGGGCTCTTATGGCTTTTCATTAATTGATTAAATAAAAAGATGTTAGACATGTTCTATTTACTTAATTTTTGGTATATAAACATAATTATGCAAGCACGGACATCAATTTCCCAAAATTTGAAGAAGGTTGACCACATAGTTTGAAAAAAAAAATCTTCAAGCATTTTTTGATTAGTGAATTAGAAATTATTGTAAAAATATATCACCGCAACTGAACGAATTGCAATATCAACTAACACCCGTTGACCGAATTTTGTTTTACATTAATAATAGATATTTATACACCAAGTGAGATACATGAATGTTTATTCAAGAGAAGAAAGTTTAGCCCCCGAGCCCGAAGGGCGAGTGGGATAATTTCTTCGAGTGAATAAACATTCGTATCTCACGTGGTTTATACAATATTTTATTCAATTTTGACGAAATTATGTCAAATATATGAATTATAAATTTATTTTGACAGAACAAAAAAAACTAATCAAAGTAATCGTTAGTGGCAAGTTGTCATTGTTTTTATGCATTTTTGACGTAATAATAACAGTTTAAAACGTCAGAGTGATTTAAAAATGTGTTGAGTGATTTAAAAAAAATTTAATTCACTTGTGAATAAACTTTTATTTAAAGTTGTTGCTATGGAGTTAATAATATCAGTTTAAAACGTCAAAATTGAATAAAAATATTTTTATTAATTAAAGGCTGATATCTGAGTACGCCACTGCATGTGTAGGGAACCTTCTTAAGTACATCATTGTAAAATACGATATCATAAATATTTCAAAACTAGTCACAAAATGACTTCATGTAACATGCTTTTTTGCTTTGAATTTTGTAGCTAAAATAAGCATAAATCTACTGATTTATTAATTTGACTTACTTTGATTTTCTCTCCGGCTTCAGCTTTGATTTGCTCCGCAGTTTTATGATTCCTTAAATAATTATCAAGTTTATTTTTCTCAGTCATTCTTTTATTTCGCAGCCCTTTGATTTGTTCTCTTTGCTGTAGCACATTCGTTCGTTCTCGCATTATTTCTTCTCGTTTATTTTCGTACGCTTGTTTCTACAACACAACTCTGAATTAATTGATTCAAAAATAAATTAACGTTGAATTTAAATATAGAGAACTTACTTGTCCTTCCAATTCATCAATAGTTTCTTTCATCTTGTCAATCTCTTCGTGACATTCTTCTAGCTGTCTTCGGATCTGGTTCATGCTGTTGATATCAACAGAAACAGAGAAAGTTCCATCTGATACTACGACGGCAATTCGAGTTGATTTTTGGCCGGTATATCGCGAGGCGCTAACGGCATAGCGATTAGAATCTACAAAAAACAACCAAATATAAATTATGTGAAGACGTATCTCTTGATGTCAAAATGTCAAAAAATTTTGACATTAACGCTCAAATATTTTATTTTTTGTTTTTATTGGTAGGCATACCTACATCAAAATTGTAACAAATTTGTATTTTTATGTCTTCCTAGTATGTAATTGTTTAATTATGTCATGGATACGAGGTATGTTATATACTAAATTATACCCTAGGGCATTAAGAAATTGCCATGGTAATATAGACCATATTAATTATTCAATGCGCATGCTCAGTAATCACCAATCACTGTGAGTGATTGTGTGAGTACTACCGAAGTGGAACTAATGTTTCCTTATGGGAAAAAGCGAATTTTTAAACTAATATAGTAATTCATGCAGACAGAATCACATGGCCGTTTTTTAATATCAGTTATATTTAATAACGAAGTATCGAATTCTGCCCTTGTTTAATATAAATGATCATTAGTTTATTATGTGAAAATAACTATGAAAATTTGAATTTTTTTAGCGGGATCCCAACATCTCGAGTGATAGATAACTTAAAAGTGTGTTTTTCTGTTGATGTAGTGTCATATAATTTATATCAATATGCTTAGTTACAAATATTGTGGGCTGATCATTGCCAACTTATTTAGAAAAATAAGAAATTGTTGGCATCCCTGGCATCACTTTTTTACATCGCAAGTCAGCCGGAAGAGGCGCTATAATAATTGATATGGTCTATTGAGACATCACTAATGTTTTTCTTCTGAAATTAATATATTTTCTGTCTGTTACTAGGATACCAAAAATATTAACAAAATTCGAAACGTCAAAGCGAAATGTCACGCGCGCAATATTTTAAATTAAGACATAAATTAAGACATAAAATATTGTATGCACCACGGGCATCATTGATGTTATAGCCCTCGGGCGATTTACAGACCCTCGGGTCAGAGGCCCTTGGGCTTGTAAACATGTCGCCCTCGGATGAGCATAAACATCATCATGGTGCTCTTGATACATAAATAACTATTAACTCTCGCCTCATATTCTATAAAGCCCTGTTCGCACAATGCAACTTTGATGAATCTTGCATGCGCCAAGAGAAGAGTCTTTTCAAGCGTCAAACATGTAGTTGTTGCATGGCCGTTCACACTTTAGTCTGGCGGCTTAGTGAAATTATTGTGCACTTCGAGCCAAAAGCAATTTTAATTTTTTTTCTTATTTACCATACCTTATTGAGTATTTTAAGGGGTGGAGGCATCACCGGAAGTGTCCGTGTCAGCCGCCATTTTGAAAAAATTGTCCCCGTTTTTTGTTTTTCGCGTTTATCTTGCAAATGGTTTACATTACGAAGAAAACTGCTAAACGGAATTGCAGAGCACAAAATTCTCTACAAGATAGATTTATATAGATTTTTTGTAAATGGCGCTGTTTGCTAGAAAATCAAGAAAATGAATTTTGTATATTTTCAAATTATTTATAAAGTCGTTTTTTTGTCATAACACAGTATAATGGCTGTAATATTTTATCGGATAAAGATATTGACTTCCGGTTTTAAGCATTCGATTTCTGAACCATTTTTCAATAAAAAACATAATTTTCAAAATTTTGGAGACTCTGGTGTAGCCACAATTTAATTATATTCTACGAGAAAACAAAATAAATATTAGTCATTTTTGTGTTTATTCATCTGTCGGATAATAATACCGACTTCCGGGTTTCAGCATTGGATTTGTCGAACTTTTTTCTTTTAGATGCATTATTTCAAAAATTTAAGAGGGCCCGAAGAGGGCCTATGTTGAGCCGAAATTTAAACACCCCTTAAAATACTCAATAAGGTGTGTTAAATAAGAAAAAAAATTAAAAGTGCACAATTCGCATTATATATTAAGTACTGTAAGCCGCTGGGCTAACTTGAAATGTGTTTGGTGCGTGTTTGTAGCATCAAAATAGACTTCCTCCTATACTTGATGTCAGCTTAGAAAATAGCGTTGAGTAAGATAGGACGATGATATCCTTGAATCTGATTGGTCGAGACGAGAGGTGGATTTACATCAGCGAACATTGAAGAGATTCGCGATTTCATTTCCGTTTGACATTTCAAGTTTATATAACCTGAAAATAGTAAAACAACGTGTGTTTCTTTTTTATTTTGACAATTTTTATTCATCTATAGGTGAGTTTAACACTCTTTATGATAGGAATACGTTGTCTTTGTAGTTCCCGCCAAAGTTTAAACTAATAGAATGTTTGGGTGTAGAACGGACTGCATTCACAGTGCCATCTACTATTTTCTAAGCTGAAATAGAGTATAGTTTCAAATAAAGTCTCATTGTTAGGTTGGCATTACTGTGTAGTGATAAGTCACTTTGTCATTTACCGCGAAAGTGTTCATCGTATTTGATTTTGGATTTATTATTATTACTTATTTTGATAATGATGAATCGATGATGCTTCTTGACTGGATACATTTTTAATGGAAGGATAAAAACTTACTGGAATTCAGTCAGATTTTGATAATAATTTTGTGTGTGTGTGTGTGTGTGTGTGTGTGTGTGTGTGTGTGTGTGTGTGTGTGTGTGTGTGTGTGTGTGTGTGTGTGTGTGTGTGTGTGTGTGTGTGTGTGTGTGTGTGTGTGTGTGTGTGTGTGTGTGTGTGTGTGTGTGTGTGTGTGTGTGTGTGTGTGTGTGTGTGTGTGTGTGTGTGTGTGTGTGTGTGTGTGTGTGTGTGTGTGTGTGTGTGTGTGTGTGTGTGTGTGTGTGTGTGTGTGTGTGTGTGTGTGTGTGTGTGTGTGTGTGTGTGTGTGTGTGTGTGTGTGTGTGTGTGTGTGTGTGTGTGTGTGTGTGTGTGTGTGTGTGTGTGTGTGTGTGTGTGTGTGTGTGTGTGTGTGTGTGTGTGTGTGTGTGTGTGTGTGTGTGTGTGTGTGTGTGTGTGTGTGTGTGTGTGTGTGTGTGTGTGTGTGTGTGTGTGTGTGTGTGTGTGTGTGTGTGTGTGTGTGTGTGTGTGTGTGTGTGTGTGTGTGTGTGTGTGTGTGTGTGTGTGTGTGTGTGTGTGTGTGTGTGTGTGTGTGTGTGTGTGTGTGTGTGTGTGTGTGTGTGTGTGTGTGTGTGTGTGTGTGTGTGTGTGTGTGTGTGTGTGTGTGTGTGTGTGTGTGTGTGTGTGTGTGTGTGTGTGTGTGTGTGTGTGTGTGTGTGTGTGTGTGTGTGTGTGTGTGTGTGTGTGTGTGTGTGTGTGTGTGTGTGTGTGTGTGTGTGTGTGTGTGTGTGTGTGTGTGTGTGTGTGTGTGTGTGTGTGTGTGTGTGTGTGTGTGTGTGTGTGTGTGTGTGTGTGTGTGTGTGTGTGTGTGTGTGTGTGTGTGTGTGTGTGTGTGTGTGTGTGTGTGTGTGTGTGTGTGTGTGTGTGTGTGTGTGTGTGTGTGTGTGTGTGTGTGTGTGTGTGTGTGTGTGTGTGTGTGTGTGTGTGTGTGTGTGTGTGTGTGTGTGTGTGTGTGTGTGTGTGTGTGTGTGTGTGTGTGTGTGTGTGTGTGTGTGTGTGTGTGTGTGTGTGTGTGTGTGTGTGTGTGTGTGTGTGTGTGTGTGTGTGTGTGTGTGTGTGTGTGTGTGTGTGTGTGTGTGTGTGTGTGTGTGTGTGTGTGTGTGTGTGTGTGTGTGTGTGTGTGTGTGTGTGTGTGTGTGTGTGTGTGTGTGTGTGTGTGTGTGTGTGTGTGTGTGTGTGTGTGTGTGTGTGTGTGTGTGTGTGTGTGTGTGTGTGTGTGTGTGTGTGTGTGTGTGTGTGTGTGTGTGTGTGTGTGTGTGTGTGTGTGTGTGTGTGTGTGTGTGTGTGTGTGTGTGTGTGTGTGTGTGTGTGTGTGTGTGTGTGTGTGTGTGTGTGTGTGTGTGTGTGTGTGTGTGTGTGTGTGTGTGTGTGTGTGTGTGTGTGTGTGTGTGTGTGTGTGTGTGTGTGTGTGTGTGTGTGTGTGTGTGTGTGTGTGTGTGTGTGTGTGTGTGTGTGTGTGTGTGTGTGTGTGTGTGTGTGTGTGTGTGTGTGTGTGTGTGTGTGTGTGTGTGTGTGTGTGTGTGTGTGTGTGTGTGTGTGTGTGTGTGTGTGTGTGTGTGTGTGTGTGTGTGTGTGTGTGTGTGTGTGTGTGTGTGTGTGTGTGTGTGTGTGTGTGTGTGTGTGTGTGTGTGTGTGTGTGTGTGTGTGTGTGTGTGTGTGTGTGTGTGTGTGTGTGTGTGTGTGTGTGTGTGTGTGTGTGTGTGTGTGTGTGTGTGTGTGTGTGTGTGTGTGTGTGTGTGTGTGTGTGTGTGTGTGTGTGTGTGTGTGTGTGTGTGTGTGTGTGTGTGTGTGTGTGTGTGTGTGTGTGTGTGTGTGTGTGTGTGTGTGTGTGTGTGTGTGTGTGTGTGTGTGTGTGTGTGTGTGTGTGTGTGTGTGTGTGTGTGTGTGTGTGTGTGTGTGTGTGTGTGTGTGTGTGTGTGTGTGTGTGTGTGTGTGTGTGTGTGTGTGTGTGTGTGTGTGTGTGTGTGTGTGTGTGTGTGTGTGTGTGTGTGTGTGTGTGTGTGTGTGTGTGTGTGTGTGTGTGTGTGTGTGTGTGTGTGTGTGTGTGTGTGTGTGTGTGTGTGTGTGTCAGTGTGTGTGTGTCAGGATGGATGTTGGAGGTACGATAATTCAAATACCACTGAATAAAAAAATTTGAAATTTTGTATGTAATATTCTGACACCCTAGATTAGATCTGATAAGATTTTGGTGTTGATCGTGCAACCGGAAGTAGTAGTTTCTTGAAGATCTGAAGAGTTTTTCTGGAATATCCTCAAAATTTATATAATATTTTTAATAACATTGTATACTAAAAATGTTACTGTTTACAATATGTATTCAAAACGTTGTTTCTATCTAGCACCATTTTCCAATTACAAGAAGTTAAAAATTCTACAAATTATTTACAATTTTGATTTATCTGCCTACCCATGAAAACAAAAAATAAAATATTTGAGTATTAATGTCATATAAATTTTTGACTTTTTGACAAATAATTGAAATGGAAAATATGAAATGTTATTTATAAGCTCATAATAAACTTTAATAATATTATAAAAACTACAATTCCCGAATTCCCTTCTACAATGGTATATTTGTGAGTAAGTCCCTGCATACACACTCAGTAAAATAGTAGAATATGGAGAGAGGTCATGTGTTGGCCACATCGGATTTTTTTTTATAGAATTTTAACTATACAGGGTGTCCAAGTTAACGTGCTCACCATTGGGATCTCGAGAACGGTAAGAGATACGAGGTCGGTTAAATTAGACAAAAGTTGCCCCTTTAGGGGGCCAATTTAGAAATGTTTTTGTTTTCCCACAAAAATGCATAGGTGACTAGATATACGCAAAAATGTAAATTTTGCCAATTTCGTTTTTCGTCTATAACTTTTTTGTTTGAATTGGTACAATTTTTTAGTTTGCACGTTCTATAGGCAGTTTTTAGCGAGGAATTCACAGCAGTTCTCAAATTTTTTTTATCTCCTACAGATTTTGAAAAATTCAAACCAAATTCAAATTTTCATATGGAGCTCATAGTTGGCTATGACCCGTCTTAATAGAGATTTTTTTTCTCTTTTCAACGATATAAAACACAAGTACATTGAAATTAAAATAAAGGCAGAAATTACATAATAATTATTTTTAAAATTGTTTTTATCAAGAAAGCCTACGAATATCGATAAAATAATTATAATTATTATTATAACACATTGGATTCCTCGGCATTTAAATATAATTATCCGCTAATTTAAAAAAATCACAATTTTCATCCAAACAAATGGCAAGTGAATAACCATTTTTTCGATTTTGGACCTAAATTTTGAACTTCACAGAATCCCACTATAAGATTAATTATTTTCAATAAAATGTGTGATTAATATTAATCATTAATCTTTAAAAAAAAAATACAATTTTAATCATAATTAATCGATTATTTTTTAATATTTTATCATTAATCGATTAAAAATTTTAAGTTAATCTTTTGAGCTCTTGTAAAATATGAGATTTCAAAATCAAACTCACAAAATGACGTATTGTACCATGCTTCTTTGCTTCAAATTTTATATCAAGAGATGTGCCTTAATCAAATATTATTTAAAATGACTCACCACTAAAGAACAGTTTGATTTGACTGGGCACCTGCCCCGCTTTGCTATTAGTACTTCTATCTCCAATAGGAATATTATGTAAACTATACATTTTACATAAATATTTAAGCACAGGTTCAGGTCCAGAAATTAACGAACTCATATAAGCAAAAAAACCAAACTTTCTAAGTTGTTCGATGGGTATAAAAGGCTTATATGCACTCAACGGTGGGTGCTCTACCCCCGAGTGTACCACATTGACCTTTAATTTAAGATTATCGCAAACAGTTCGCAGAAATAGATTCATATCTTCTCGGTATTCACAAGTAAATGCCACGCGGTCTCGCATCGGGATTATATTTTCTAAATATTTAGAGTTTTTAGGATCAAGAACGTTAACTTCCACTAACACGGGTTCGTACACGTTCCCTCTGAACATGTGTTTGTTTTGTCTCAGCCAATGGACGGCCTCGAATGCGTCTCGGTCTTTTCGCTGTAGGATTTGCATTCGACGTTCTTTAATGTTCTCCATAATTTGTAGGTTCTCTACAAGGCTCGCGGTTTCTGATTCTTTGCGTTTTAAGAGGTTCAGGCCGGACATTCGCTGACGGTTTACTTCGTCGCATTTTGTCTGGTATATGTTGCCGGCTTTGCGCAATTTTTCTGCTTTTTCTTCTATTATTGGACCTGGAAATTTTTAAATGTATTATTAGTTGTTTGAGTATTGTGTTTTTCGCATTTTGAATAGTAAAGTAGTATTTTATCTAAGACAATATTCATTATGCAGTAGCAGTAAGATAAATCCCTCCATAAGACATACTATTGTACTCAAACAGCCACTCTCATTCAGGAAAACATCACTTCTAATTTCTAAACTTGTTGTGTAATATATTATTTTCGTACCTTCTCCGTATTGGTTGATAAGAGAGTTTTCGTCGTTTACTAGTTTGTCGATTTTTGCTTTCATTGCGTCGATTTCTGTTTGGAATTCAGCTAAGGATCTTAGTTTTGAGCGCATTTCTACTATTATACCGCTGTGTTGGTTATCTACATCTTCTGCTTTTTCTAATAACTGTTTAGCTTTGTTTTCTTGCGCTTTAATAGCAGCCCTCTACAAAAAAATGCACATAATTATCTATACAAAATATGATATTTAACTTACAGCTTCTAAAAGTAGACTTTGAGTAGCAGTGACTGTATTCTTCATCCCTTTTATTTTATTTTCAACGGGTTGAATACGCTTTTTATGTTTGCTGATAAGTATTTCAGCTCGTTTTTTATCTTCCTCGATATTTTGTTTATTTTTCATGAATTTGTCGTAGTTTTCCCAGCAAATTTTCCGTTTGATACAATCGATTTCAACTTTGATCTTCTTCTTTTCTTGCAAGTTTGCCACTTTACCTTCTAGTCGAGAAATGTCGTCTTTGGCTTGGTTCAACTTTGTTGTAAGCTGCTGGATATCTTTGTCCATATCTTTTTGCTCATTTCTAATATTAATAAGTTCAGCATGTTTGTCTACTAAATCTTGTCGCCCTACAGCTTTTTGTGTGTTTACCAATAATTCTTTTTTATCCATTTTTGCAAAGTCTTGTACTCTGTCTTGTGGTAAAAACTGACACAAATTATTCACTTGAATGTTGAGTTTAAGCATCGCGTTCTTAACATCTTGTTCGTTAACCTGTTTATTGTTTATGTACCATGTATTATGGTTGTTTAAGTTAAATATCCGAGTTACAGTAATAATTTCAGCAGGATTAGAACCAAACAGTTCGATTCGTATCGTAGCTTCGCTGCAGTCGTGTTTGACGTACTCTGAGACTTTAGTACCGCGGCCTATGGTTTTTGGAGTACCTCCTAATCCTAGAATGATTGCAGCAAGAATTGTTGATTTGCCGGTACCGTTTGGGCCGATTACAATGTTTAAATTTTGTCCTGGGTACATTTCTACATCTGAATATGTTCTACAATTTAAGTAAAGTTAGTTATAAGAAAGATTAGTTAATTGTAATATACCTACACGAAATCTTTGATGGATATTTTATAAATCATTCCTGGCTTCGCCATTTTATAAGATTTGGCTATGACAACTTGTAATATTACAACATATTCATAGTGTGTTATCTATAATGTATTTTATAATAATTAATATCGATGGAATTGTTAATTTAAAGGATGAAAAGGCATAATACGTTACTTTGGCGCCAACTTTTAGTAGACACAACAAAATTCACATTTTAACTACTGTTATAATATAAACATGTGTGAATAATCACTATACACTGATAAATTACTTATTTAACATAGAAAGTTGACGTAACACAACTAAATATAAGGAAAGATTTAAAAACAAATTTAATTAAAATGTTAGGTTAGAATTTTTTAAAACTTGACAGCTGTAGTATTCTAGCACAGACATATGTTTTATTTTCTTTGTACTACGAAATTTTAAACAACATAAAATAAATCAAAATATACAATTTAAATTGCAGAAATGCATGCTGAATAAATTCTAAATTATGTATTTAATAATAAATACATTTTATAATTGCATTTTGACGTTTACCGATCGACGTATGTCTTTACTAGATTCCACAATGGTCGCCTAGGCAACTGTCACTTGCGAAACACAAACAACAGATTTTAAATAACTGACATTACGTGCAATTTTGTCAAAATGACACTATATTTTGACAGTCCAGTGCAATTTAGCGATAGCGGAGTAATATCCACACACGGAGTATGGCATCCGAGTGCTCCTTTGCTCGCCATCGGGAGCTATTCCCAAGAACGTGGAGGTTTTGTGACAGTTTTCGATGAAATGGTAATTTAAACTTCACTGATCCTACCTTGAACTGTAAGCAAATTTCTTGACAGGGCGAACCTCTGAAGGATATTCAGTTTCCCGTGCATCCAGTGTCTCAAGTGACAGCTCTGTCTTGGCATCCAGACAGGAGTATTTTAGCTTGTGGCTGGGAAAGTGGCGAAATACGAATATGGAACGGTTCAGATAAAGAGTTCATGAATATGAACGGACCGCATAGTAGTCCCGTTAATTTTTTAGCTTTCAGCGAGAAAGGCGGACGTTTGGTTTCAGCAGATTCTGTAATATTGTTAATCAATCTTGTAATATTTATTTATAATACTTTTTGTTTTGATAGAATGGTTCTTTAGTTGGATGGAAAGTAGATTCTCGTGGCCAAGCTGTTACAGCTTTCCACCACGACTTAAAAGACTGTGTAACACATTTAACGTTTAGATTATCAATTAAAAACACTGAAATTGATATAGAAGGTTTAGCAAAGGCTGCAGTTAACGGCGATGAAAACGCATTAGATTTATTTAGTGATTGGAGGCCAAGAACCACAGCCAGACAATTTAGAATACAAGACGGATCGGATAATCAATGTTTTTACGTTGCAACACAAAGCGGTAGGTAATTATTTACTATTAGGGATGTAAATTACAAGGTAAATTATCGTATTTTGCCAAATTTTTATTACCGTAAATTACCAAAGAAATTACGGATAATTTACCAAAACTTTAATAAATTACGTTTGAAAATGTTTGGCGCGCTGTAGTGTTAATTGTATTTGTATTCTTGTATTTACTGAAAAAGTTGTATTTTACGCGAATTTTACGTTTGTTTTTATTAGAATTATATTTTCATTATAAAGATACATTCACATTGATCATAAAATATTGTTCTGATCATGTCTCTTGTGTTTTATTTTTCTGTTTGAAAATAGTTCGTTCTCAAATATTTTCCATGATTTCAAATTTCTGCTGTATTTTATTGGAAATTTATCGGTAATTTAAAATATTTTTCAGTAATTTATATTTTTAATGGTACCTAATAAAAGTCGGTAAACTACCAAATACATAAATTACCGTAATTTTACACCACTGGTTTACGGCGCATTTATGACTCAGTTTACAATTATTTTTATTTAGGAGGAATATTTTACATCAATCAAGCTGGTAACTGCGTTGAGGTCCTAAACACAGAAGGTGCACCACTTGCTTATATGTTGTACCACCCGAGTAAAGATTCTTTAGTAATAATGAGAGAAGGATTTAATGTTGAACACTTTTCTGTGAACTCACAAGGACATTTAACTGAATTAGCTCGAGTTAAATTAAGTGGAAAACCTCAGTCTTTAAGAAGCGCTAATAATCAGGGGCTGGTTTGGGCTGGAAACAGCTCATTGGCAATATTAACAGGTAATAAATCATATTTTGTAATTTATTAATTAAAAATTGTAATAATGTTTTAGGAGAGCTGACTGTTCGAATTTGGGACGTCGATACTAATGATAACTACGTCCTACCGATTTATTTAAAATCCTTTATGACTGAAGACCGTTCCACACAGTTCAACGAAATGTTTATGTGCATTTCGTACTGTAAAGTAAACCAGACTTTATGCGCTGGTACAAATTTGGGTCAAATATATTTCTGGGTCAAAAAACAAACTAAAACTGACTATATAGACAACCCTGAAGAGACATGGACTTTAGGAAACATTAATAATGTTAGTGGAACGATCAAACAATTAATGTGGGGATCGATTAATTTACGTTTACCCCTAATAGCAGTTAATTGCATTACTAAAGTATATATTTTAAAAGAACAATCGTTGAGTACTTGTTTCAGTGAAACTATATGGGCTACACAAAAAACTGCTACTCAAATATTATTAGAAAATAATGTTTCTAATTTTTTACTCAAAACTGATATTCAAGTTAGTAACATGGCACTAAATAACGATTATATTTCAATAACAAATAATCGAATTATTAACGTATACACGATTCATTACAAAAACGCGGATTTAAAAAAAGAATCTTCAATTTCGACTACACTTATTAGCTCGTTTACATGTGACAACGAAAAAATATTAATGCACGGGAAAAATGTAATAGTTCTAACTAAACACGGCGTATTAATTCGCTCGCCAAATGGTTTAAACATTGCTACTATACCATCTACACCAACCGAAGGTGAACCAATTGGTATAAACATAACAAATAATTTTTTAACCGTTTTTACAATGGATGGTTACTTAAAACTGTACGATTTATCTCAAAGAGAACCAAAGTTAGTAACACCTATCAGAAGTTTATACGACATGTGTCAAGACTTCGGTGAAATAATATCTGCTAAATCTAATAGTACAGGCACTAAAATCGCTATTACTTTAGCTACGGCTAATTTAATCCCAGATGGGAAAGTTTACGTCTGGGATATTGAAAGTGATGCATTATTAGATTATAATTTCAGACAAAATGATGAAAGTATTGATGACGAAATTGATGAAATTAAATTAGATCATAATAAAATATGTTCCGATCGCATACCGCTATCAATAGCTTGGGATATTGAAGATTCAAGATTGTTAATTTGTGACGCAAAAAAATTAAAATCTGATAATTTGAGTATTACGCCTCTTTTGCGACAAAAAAGCGGACGAAACCGACAAAATTTAGAACAGTGCGACCACATAATTCTAACAATGTTTGTTTCATCCGAGCATGGCATTCGAATTCAAGATATTCGATCTGCAGAACCAAATTCTAAGCTAATAGCAGTTTGTACGCCTTATATTATTACATTAGATAATTTAAGTATTGTTAGACATATAATGAATGATTTTAACGGTTTAGAAAACTGCGATAAAACAACCAGAGAAGCAGTACTTGACTTCAGCTTTCATTTAAGTTTAGGAAACATGGACGCAGCTTTTAAAGCAATTAAATTAGTACAAAGTATTGGAGTTTGGAACAGTTTAGCTCGAATGTGCGTCAAAACTCGACGATTAGATGTAGCAAGTGTTTGTTTCGGCCACATGAAAAATGCTCGAGCAGCTAGCGCATTAAGAAAAGCTATATCTGATCAAACTCTACCTCAAGAAGCTAAAGTAGCTGTACTAGCTGTACAACTAGGTTTACTAGACGAAGCAGAACAGTTATACATATCATGCGACCGATTCGATCTTCTCAATCGCCTAAACCAATCGAGAAACCGATACGAATCCGCGGTGACAATATCAGAAAATAAAGACAGAATCCATTTGCGCAACACCGAATGCCAATGGGGCAGAGCCTTAGAAGAGTCCGGGGAATATTTAGACGCAATACAAAAATACGAACAATCAAACACTCATCGATATAACATTACAAGAATGTTGTTGGACCATCCGAAAGATTTAGAAACTTATATAGTAAAAAGTAACGACACTGAATTGTTAAAATGGTGGGGGCAATACGTAGAAAGCCAAGGCGAAATGGCAGCAGCGTTTAAATACTACGAACAAGCAGCTGATTTTTATTCTCAAGTCAGAGTTTTGTGTTTCCTGGGCGAAGAAACCAAAGCAGCTGATATTGCTCGCTCTGGAACGGATAAAGCAGCTTGTTACCACATGGCGCGGCATTACGAAACCAACAACAACATCGACGCAGCTGTCGGCTTTTTTATTAAAGCAAACGCGTACAGCAACGCTGTCAGACTTTGTAAAGAGAATAATCTATCTGACGAGCTATGGAACATTGGAATGGTGGCAGCTAGACGAGAAAAACTCGAATGCGCGAAGTATTTTGAAGATAATGATCAACAAGATAAAGCGGTTTTGTTGTACCACCGCGCAGGGTTGCTACATAAAGCTTTGGATTTGGCGTTTAGGAATCAACAGTTTGAAGCTTTGCAGTTGATGACGTCTGATTTGGACGCTACGTCTGATCCGTATTTGGTGCAGAAATGTGCAGAGTATTTTATTAATAACCAACAGTTTGATAAGGCTGTTGATTTGCTAGCTGTTGCACAAAAAGTATGTACTAATTTTTTATACCGAGTGTCTACTTGAAATCTGCTATACAGGATGTTTCACAACTTTATGCATATATTGCTCACCTCACTTATCACGGAACTTAAATAATTTTTTCAAATTTCGCAATTTTAATTTCCAAGCTTTTTTTCAAACAGTTTTGGGTCACTGTTTAAAAAAAATTAATTTTATAAATTAACTATTCTTGCCATTACATAATTAATTAAAATAAAATTTTATTCCATTCATTGTTAATTATATATATTATATATCCATTATACAATCAACAATCCAGTAATTTCAAAACTGTGCTTCTTGTATACTTAACAGATTTCTAGTAGACTCTCAATATGTCTTAATTTAATATTAATTTTGCAGTACACAGAAGCACTTGATGTATGTTTAACACATAATATTCAATTAACAGAACAATTAGCAGAACATTTAACTCCAGAAAAAGACCAAGTAGATGAAAAAACTCGAATTGAAGTATTGGAAAAAGTTGGGGAATGTTTATTTTTACAGGGAGAATATCATTTAGCTACTAAAAAGTTTACACAAGCTGGAGACAAGGTCTATACGCATTTCTGGATATATTAACCAGTAAATAATTTTTTTATTTGTAGATAAAAGCAATGAAAGCATTATTAAAATCAGGAGATACTGATAAAATAATATTTTTTGCTGGCGTATCGCGCCAACGCGAAATTTATATAATGGCAGCTAATTATTTGCAATCACTGGACTGGCAAAACGATCCTGAAGTATTGAGAAACATAATCACATTTTATTCCAAAGGAAAAGCCATGGATTTATTAGCTAATTTCTATGTGGCTTGCGCTCAGGTAAAAATACAAATCCTTCACAATTTCAAAGATTCTGGATGTATTGTTAAAATATTTCAAACTGAAATTCAACATGAGGAATCAAGAATCATTAGTAAATCGATAAATAAGCAAAATTGTAACATTTAATAATCCAATTTATACGTTTATTAATACACAATATAGTTCGTCAAATTAGCTTATTTGGAGGAAATAATTTATAATAGTCCTGAAATTTTGGATATATAGTTGGGAGTACTACTGTAGAATCAAATATCCGTCGGGTTACCCCGCCGCAGGATGCCGCGTCCCTCCAAAATCCTGAAAAACCTTCCTCAAATGGGTACGCTGCAATTATCTCGTAAACGGATAATGACACAAAAAAATTTATAGTAAGCGAATTGTAGAGAAATAAATTCTCAACATAGGATGATCCGAGTCATTGCATTGCTGTATCAGTTAAAATAAACTCAATGTATAAATAACTATTATTTATTTAAGAAAATTAGTCCAGTCAAAGCTCGAAAAATGTCATTTGATGAAAATAATTTATATAGTCCTGAAATTTTGCATATATATTTGAGAGTACTGTAGAATCAAATATTCGGCGGGTTATCCCGTCGCAAAATCCTGAAAAAACTTCCCCAAACGGGTACATTGCATTAGTTTTTCGCAATTATCTCGTAAACGGTTAATCACACAGAAAATTTTATAGTAAGCGAATTATAGAGAAATAAATTCTCAACATAAGATGATGATTCGAGTCATTGCTGTATCAGTTGTAGTTCACGCGCTAGAGCAGTCGGAAATAAAGAAGGGATTGTGGCACGCGACGCCAAATTTGTTTCTCGCGGTTGAATTTTGTAAATGTCTCACGAACAGGGTTACCTCATAAATGTACATACATGAAAATAGAGCAAGAAATGTGTTTTGTTATTGTTTTCTTTTTGTACTGTTTTCGAATAATTTTCGTATAAACGTCAATAAGACAAAAATTAAATTTACATAATTTAACAAATAATATTGTCTAATAAAGACATGCTGGTATGTAAATATAGTATTCTATAATACACCTATTTGTACACACGAAGTTTTATACCCATACAGGTTATTTTTGCTAACCGATAATTAATTTTATCACACTAATTCAGGTTAATTATATTTAATTTTTAAACGGATACAAATATCACTTTTTTGTTTTAAAATCTTATTCCGCTTACAATATTTTACAAAATATTTATTTTTAATAATTGGTCAACACATGCAATTAATTAAACACAATAAATACAAATAAACTAATATTTAGCAATGTTCTCTTGGAGAATATTTTTGAATTAAGTCCAACTAAGCAATATCCGAATATAAAAAGATAACGGGCCGCATTCAGCACTCTTCTTTAAGCTAATGAAGCTCTCTAATTACCATGGAAACATTTTATATCTCTTTTTTTAAGATAGAAACATGCGTGTTTTTTTGTTTGTTATTTTTAGTGAAGCTTCATTAGCTTAGAGAAGAGTGCTGAATTCGACCCATTGTATCTAACACAACAATGTACAAAGAATTGAATGCCGCAAACCGGAAGTCGATACTGTTATCCGTTTAACAGTTACAGCTGATTAAACACAATTAATAAAAATTTAACTAACATTTAGCAACGTTCTCTCGGAGAATATGTTATAAATAAGGCGAAAATAGTGCATATCAACATTTGAATGATACTGTATCTGCCAGAAAAATGTCCGAGAAATTGAATGCCGCTAACCGGAAGTAAGTATTGTTATCCGGTGAGCTATGCTAGTTGATTTAACACAAAATGAAAAAATAACCATTTTTTATAATGTTCTGTTTTAAATTATACTCAAATTGTGACTTAACTTGGGCTTAGACAATGTTTAAAAATATATTTTTTTGTAAAATATTGTAAGCGGCATTAAATTTTGAAACAAAAAAATGATATTATGTATCCATTTAAAAATTAAAGATAATTAACCTCAATTAGTTTGTTAAAATCAATTATTATAAAACGATCGTTTAGCAAAAATAATCTGTATGGCTATAAAACTTCGTGTGCAATATCAGGTGTGTATTATAGAATACTATATTTACATAACAATATTTCTTTGTTATATTGTGTAAATGTAATTTTTGTGTTATTGACGTTTATACAAAAATCATTCGAAAACGGTACAAAAAGAAAACAATAACAAAACACGATTAGCATGTGATGATAGAGAATTTCTTGCTCTATTTTCATGTATGTACATTTATGAGGTAACCCTTGTTGTTCGTGACGAATTTACGAAATTTAAACGCGATAAACAAATTTGGCGTGGCGCGCCACGATCCCTCCTTTATTTCCGACTGCTCTAGCGCGTGAACTACAACTGATGCAGCAATGACTCGGATCATCATCTTATGTTGAGAATTTATTTCTCTACAATTCGCTTACTGTAAAATGTTCTGTGTGATTAACCGTTTACGAGATAATTGCGAAAAACTAGTGCAATGTACCCGTTTGGGGAAGTTTTTTCAGGATTTTGCGACGGGATAACCCGCCGAATATTTGATTCTACAGTACTCCCAAATATATATGCAAAATTTCAGGACTATATAAATTATTTCCATCAAATGGCATTTTTCGAGCTTTGACTTGACTAATAGTTATTTATACAGTGAGTTTATTTTAACGTGAAACAGGATTTATCATATATCCATTGTTACGAATTTGACAGCAATGAATTAGTGTGTTCTTTTTAAAATGATACATAGGGAATAAATTTGAATTTGGTAATTAACTGCTGCTACCTGGAAATACTATTTATACTTTGAACAATTAAAAGTTTCTGTTGAAAGCGTTCCGTGGAACTACTGCAGCTACCCAAATATCTTATATTGTTAAAAAATAATACAGTTAAATTGACATTTTTTCTATTCTAAATTATAATTTAAAAATTTTAAATTCATTAATACTCAAATCATTTTCAATAACCGTAAAAAAACGTTTTATCAAAATCGTGGAAAAAAATCTACGACATGCGACAAATTTATTTTCGCGACATAGTGAGAAAAGTATTTTTTCTTTCTAGAGAAAAAAGTAACCAGTGTTATTTTACAATGAAATATTATAAAAATTGTATATAAATTCCATTATTTTATTGAAAATTCTCATTTAATATTTTTTGACAGATGTTGTAGAAAACAAAAATTCCTTATAAAATCGACAATGTACGACTGTAGAGTTTAAAACAAAGAACCAATTGACTGTAAAAAATGTAAATTTCGCCTTTTTAGTAATCTTATATTTATTAATTATTAAACAAAGTACCGAAAGATATTTTGTAAATTTCATTCTATTACCGAGTACGCGCTTGGTACGCGCAACCTTTAAGAACATCATTGTAAATTATGATTGTAGATTCTAAATGAAAGTAACATTAGTTGTGCTTTGAGTTTGATAACAAGAGAGCGCTTTAAATTGTAAATTACAGGTGGAAATCGATGAATTTCAAAATTACGAAAAAGCTATGGGAGCAATGAACGAAGCAGCGCGTTGTCTCAATAAAGTGACATCACCAAGAGATCCTAACACACACAGAAGAGCTGTAGAAATCGTACAAACCCGAATGGCAAACATCAAAAGATTTATCGATATCAAACGATTATACGAACGCGGCGACCATTCCGGAGGTAAAATAACAACTAATCTTTTAACTCATTGTATAATTAAATCGTTTAGGACTCACTCAATGCCGTAATCTTCTCTTAACGGAGGGCGAAGACCTAGAATCGTCCGTTAGGCGTGGAGACATCTACGCTTTGATGATCCAACACACAATCAAAGCTGGCGACTTCAACGAAGCTAAGAAAATGGTCCAAGAACTTCAACAGATTTTAAATAAATCCGGGAATAATTCGCTCTCGTATTATTTGAGCAAAGAAATTATTGATGTTTTAGCTCAAGGATTAGGTATACCTGTCAGCACTTTATTACCACAAACGCCAAGTAAAACTGATGTGGATGAAAATGAAGAAAATGAAATACAAGAAGAGGTTGTTGAAGATTGAATTTTTTGGTGATTTGTTATTTCGTCCAGTAGTTTGTAGGGAAATGTAAGTATTTATTTTAAATAAAGTATTAAATTAAAATGTGTCATACCTTTAATCTGTAATTTTCTGTTTTGGTTGCACGATCTTCTATAAGTTTAACTATAACAAAAAAAGTAATTAAAAAATAATATAAAATAATAAATAAGTGTTACCTAATTATTGTTGTAATAATAATAATAATCTTTTTTAATATTTCCATAGAAGCTTTCTAATTAAGGACGTCGTGCTTTAATAATAGTTCACTCACTTGTTTAAACAAGTTTAAGTAAACATAAAAAATGAGCGCCGCTTTCTTGATGTTCAATTTGTTTTTTATAAAACCTAAACAAATATTTTTATTTTAAATAAAATGATATTTGTAAACATGAATACTAATTAATTAATTAATTAATAAAAATGAAATAGTTTGTGCTCAGTGATTTAAATTTGAAACTTCTTCTTTATGTTTTCAGCGCAGCAATAAAGTAAAAGAAGACTGACACACACTGGCCACTTATATCAAGGTCAAAACGATTAAATACATCAAGCTATTTCCCACTTAAATTATTTATTTTATCAATTCTATTTTCTTTATCTTAATTGTATGGGATGCTAATAATTAGATTGTATTTAATAAAATATGATTACTCATGTAAATGATGTAAAAGTTAGGCTTAAAAAAGACGTAAAAATCCATGTTTTGGAAGATGCATAATAAAGAACGTTGGCGGCCATGACAGTTGTATGTTTATTGTTGAAGCCGAACCCGCGTTTGTTAATTCTTTGTAACTTGTATTGTTGTAAAATGTAAATCCTATTGGAAATATCAGTGTATAATTACAAGTACCGATACGTGACAAGATTAGTGATAAGTTTTAGCGCGCCACACGTATCGTTTGCAGTTTTATTTTGTGGAATTTGTGTTAGTCATTTTTGTAATGGCTTCCCTTCGCGTCCCCCTCGTCTTGTAGACAATGACAGTGAAATTTTTCACGTGATTTATTCAAAATCAGTTTAATAATATGACTTGAAAGTGATTATTTTGAATGGAATGTTTGTGGCGGGTGTTTTTTTGTTTTTTTAATTATGAATTCTGGTGACCAGCACAGCTTGGCCCCGACGGCAGGGGCGCAGTCTCAGGCCGCCTCAGACGTAAGTTGTTATTGTTTATTTAACAATAATTCCATGGTTACCGCACATTGTTATCGCATTATTGTTTTTGTTTGTGTGTTATTCAGTTCAAAAATGCTTTCGGCCAGCACTTATCATTACCTTCTTCGCCGCAGGATGGAAGTCAGCGTCAGCAGCCGACGACGACGGTGCCGACGGATCTACGTGTGAACACGACGGCGTTGAACGCGGTGGCGCTGAGTAGCGTGGCCAAGTATTGGGTGCTGACGAACCTGCTCCCTGGACCGATTCCCCAGGTCTCGGTGTATGGCCTCCCTGGGGCTGGTCGCAACGACGCCGCGGGCAAACCTACGCAGGTGAGACGTCGCCCGAGGTTACTAGGCACACACAAGGGAATACAATATTACACAAGTTTAGAAAAATGATGTTTTACTTAATGAGTATGGGTATTTGAGTAATGAGCGTAGCGAGTACTTCAAGCCATGAGAATAAAACCACTTTTCTAAAGGTATTATGTACACTATTTTTTTCGCATTTTGTTAAGAAATGTTCAAAAATTATCCTGATAGTTACTTTAAATTTGATATTAACGATTTTAACATTGATATTAAAAGTGCTATTTTTTGACAGCTGACAGTCTGTGAAATGTCACTTTTAGTATCTAGGCGCGCATAATTACATAATTTAATGGCGACACCTGTCAATAAATTTAAAATAATAATTAAATTAATATTAATTAATAACAATCAGCAAAAAAATCATATATTTAACATGGGAAAAATACTAGCCGGGCAGCCCGTACTGCGAAGCATTGTTCGTGTTTGACGTGATATTAGCGACAAGTAGTTTTAATGTTTTCTTGGCGAATCAGATCCTTCAAATTTGACTTCGCAGTACGGGCTGCCCGGCTAGTATACAGACTTACTGCCTAAGCTGTGCCTCGTCTATGAAACTCTAGCCGCGACAGTAAAACTGTAATTTTTTGCCTAGTTAAAAAATTATTTCTTCAATTTTATTTTTTGTATCTTAGCAACAACTCGGAAATTTAGTAATATTTATAGGAGGAAATTTTACTAATGTCACAAATGTCAAATTTAATTAGTTTTTCAATAATCACTTGTAAATTAAGACATGGGCAAAAAATTGACAATAAAATTCATTTCCAATTTTCTTCCTCTTTCTTATAATATATCATTCATCACGTAGACTTCAAAAATATAAATTTATCATACCTATGCAGTAATGGTTGCTATGTTACTAAATGATTTTGTGTAATATAGACCATTGCTAAACAAAATGCGAAAACAACTCAATAAGTAATTATGCCCAAACTGTGTTGTCTAGTAACCGTTAAATGTGAATATAAACCAGTAGTGCGATAACAACTAACATAAAAACCAGGCATGTTTAAATCTCTTCCAGGAGGGTCTGCTCGCCCAGCACGGGGGACTCCTTCCCACGGACCCCATGTTGCTGCAGCAGCATTCCCAAATCCCTGTGAGTATCTCCACTCCACAGGGCGTCGCGAATATCTCCATTCCTGTCAACACGATGCACATGGAGCAGCGACAACCTACACGTCAACAACAACAACAACCTGATCAACAACAACAGCAACAAATGAATAGTCACCCGCAAATCACAGCGCAACAACAACAACCTGGCAACATGGTGCAGGTTCAAGTACAGGACAATATGGTTTCTGTTATTGATGATTCCAAAGACCAAATCCCAAAACCTGAAATGATAAATCAACAATGTAATCAACAACAACAACAAGCAATGGAACAACAACAAATGACCGGAGAACAACTTCAACAACAAAATCTAACTGTTCAACAGCTGCAACATCTGCAAGTACAACAAGTTATTGATAATGTTGTTCGAATGGAAAGTTCTGTCGAAAATAATCAAGAAAACAATCAGGATAATATACAAGATAATTTACAAATTGTTAAAGACGAAAAAGGTATTCAAAACTGCGCTAAATTGTTGTCTTCGGCACAGTTTGGACTGCAAGATATCAAAGGAAATTTTACAATGCCTGATATCAAAGGTGGACATCACATGATGGATGTGCGAACTGCCGATGGTTCTATCGTCAAAATATCAGCTGGTATACAAGAACAAGATCTAGCTAAAACTCTAGGCGTTGAAATGGTGCAAAACATGTACAAAGTAAACGTTGACGACATCAACCAACTACTGGCGTACCATGAAGTGTTTGGCAAACTACAAAACGAAATGGCCGGGAACCAAGTAAACCAAGTGAATCAAGTCAATCAAACCAACACATCCAACTCATCAACTGGTTCAGTTGTACCTAACCCGAACATAAACATGAACAAATCACTCGAAAGCGACCAAGAACCATCAACATCATCAATATCAGCGGACAGTCCACCGGCAGTCATAGCAGCTGGTACACATGTCTGTGATCTGTGCGGTAAAATGTTCCCGTTCCGCTATCAGCTGATTGTTCACCGGAGATATCACACAGAACGGAAACCGTTCACTTGTCAAGTGTGCGGTAAGGCGTTTACATGCGCTGCTGAGTTGACAAGACACGGCAAGTGTCACCTGGGTGGCTCTATGTACACGTGTGCTGTCTGTTTTCACGTGTTTGCTGATGCCGCTTCGCTCGAGCGACACATGAAGAGGCATAGCACTGATAAACCGTACGCTTGCAACATCTGCGGCAAAAGTTTCGCCAGAAAAGAACATCTAGATAATCATACCCGTTGCCATACCGGCGAGACACCTTACAGGTGCCAGTACTGTGCTAAAACATTTACCAGAAAAGAGCATATGGTTAATCATGTTCGAAAACATACCGGCGAGACGCCACACAGGTGTGAAATTTGTAAAAAGTCGTTTACTAGAAAAGAACATTTTATGAACCATGTAATGTGGCATACAGGTGAAACACCGCATCACTGTACTACTTGTGGTAAGAAATATACCAGAAAAGAACATCTAGCGAACCATATGCGGTCGCATACAAATGACACCCCATTTAGATGCGAGATTTGTGGTAAAAGTTTTACTCGAAAGGAACATTTTACGAATCATATAATGTGGCATACTGGTGAAACCCCGCATAGATGTGATTTTTGTTCGAAGACTTTTACTCGAAAGGAACATTTGCTGAACCATGTGCGACAACATACAGGCGAGTCGCCGCATCGTTGCACCTTCTGCAGCAAGAGCTTCACCCGGAAGGAGCATCTCATCAACCACATCCGGCAGCATACGGGCGAGACGCCGTTCCGGTGCAGCTACTGCCCCAAGGCGTTCACGCGTAAGGACCACCTGGTGAACCACGTCAGACAACACACGGGTGAGTCGCCACACAAGTGCACCTACTGCACTAAGTCGTTCACGCGCAAAGAGCATCTAACCAATCATGTGCGTCAACACACAGGCGAGTCGCCGCATCGATGTCACTTCTGCAGCAAGAGCTTCACGAGGAAGGAACATCTCACCAACCATGTCCGGATCCACACGGGCGAGTCGCCGCACCGTTGCGAGTTCTGTCAAAAGACGTTCACAAGAAAAGAACATCTCACTAATCATCTGCGTCAGCATACCGGCGAGACGCCGCACTGTTGTAACGTCTGTTCTAAACCGTTTACGCGTAAAGAACATTTGATTAATCACATGAGATGTCACACTGGTGAACGGCCGTTTGCTTGTACTGAATGCGGCAAATCTTTCCCGCTTAAAGGAAATTTATTGTTCCATCAAAGATCGCACAATAAAGGTTCCAATGCAGAACGGCCGTTCCGTTGTGACTTATGCCCGAAAGATTTTATGTGTAAAGGTCATTTGGTATCTCATCGGAGGTCGCACAGCGGTGAACGGCCACATGCGTGTCCTGACTGCGGTAAAACTTTCGTAGAAAAAGGTAACATGTTGCGGCATTTGAGAAAACATACTAGTGACTCAGCTGTAGCTGCTGCGCAAACTAATGGGGCTGTATCGGTGGCGCAACCGTCTACTTCGAACATTCAAATCCCACAGATCAGTCAAGCACAAGCCATGCCGCCTCCAGCCACTACTGGGATGTTGGTCGGACAAACTCAACATATTCCGATACATCAACAACCAGTCGTTGTGCCCACAGCTAATGGAAATGTTTTAGCTTCGTATTAAGACGAAATATTCACTAAATTAAAGGGAACAAATTATTTAAAGATGTAGCTTTTGTAGATACGTGTATATATCAGAGTATCGCACTAGCCATTAAACAGAAGTGACATAATGAAGTGCTGTGTGGAACTGATTGCACATTACTACATAAATTTTATCGTTATACAATTATTATTATTTGAAACTTATTTCAAATTGTAGCACGTACACTTTATTTATACACAAGATATTCTAAAAGGGTATAATTCATCACAAGTAGGCTTGTTTGAAATAATAATAAATATAATTTATGTAGTTTTGTGCTTAGGCTACAAATTAAAGTATTTTTGGAAGTCACACGTCGTGTGATGTGATAGCTTTACTTCGGATTGAAATTCCGCCATAATGAAAGCCAGACATTGTTGACATTATATTTAAGGTTGCTTATATTTTTTCCATATTTAGGCCTAGACGGACCTAGACTTTAGGGTATTCATAGTTATTTATTTAACAAGCTGTGTTACCATTAAATTATACTTTAAATAATAAGTTGATTTAGTACTCAGTTTGTTTTGAAGGAATTACAGACTTGCGTTTTTGAAAGTAAGTGATTTTATTTGTAAAAAGTAGAAGGTGGTTATAACTTAAACGTAAATTTAACTTTATGTAAAAACTAGGTAACAAATTCTCGAATGAGAAATTGCATTAAAGATCTATTAGATAAAGTATATATAAATAATTATATATTCGCAATTACAAACCAGTTTATATACACAGATTTTTTTCTATATACATTATATATTACACCTGCTGATTATTTACAAATTGTATATTTTTACTATGCTTTAATTTGATTGGTTTGTGAATCCGAATATAAAGTTTAAATATTAATCTTATACATAGAATTATTCTATATAAATATATCTATTTAATTCCCATTTTGCATCAATTATTATTTATGAAATTTTCAACTGAAAATTATCAACATTGGCAGCTAAATTAATTGATATTTTTCAGTTGAAAATTAAATTCTAGTCGATGCAGACGGATGTTAGTTTACTATATTAGTTTTATTTTGTAATAAACCAAATGTATCATTTTTCTTTTCCTAATAAAATTGATGTAATAAATGAGATTTTTTTTAGTTAAGAATTAATTTTATTACTCTGAATTTCAAGTATTATTAATAATTATTTTATAATTTACAATAAGTTCTGTATAATAAACACATTTTGAAATGAGTTTTATGTATTTTATTTTGAGCCTTTATTATTAATTTATTAAATATTGTAAAAATTTGTAAATATTCTTTTTAGGAAAACAAAGTAGGTATCTTTACGCTTATTAAATTAAATTAGTTCTGTTTTAGATGAGAAAATCAACGTTAATTTTGAAGAATGCATCCCACATCACGTATCTGTACTCCTGATTTTATACGCAACTGAAGAAATATTGTTATATATTTTGTATAAAAAATATGTAAATTATTTAGCAAATATAAACATTTATTTATATAATACCATTTAATTATTATATAATATAGTATTTCCAAGATTAGATCACTAAATTTTACAGTTAATAAATTACATCATTCTCTCACGGTACTAAAAAGTAACAAAGCAATTTTTTAAATTAGCAATTGTAAAAATCTGATGTGGCCAGCACTTAATCTCCCACCTTGACATTGTAATAATATGTGAATTTGGTTTTTGTTAGGCTACTTTTTGTAATTTTTTTTATAGTTCTTCAAGCAAATTACTGATTCCGATTGGCATTGAAATCAAATTATATCTTTGTAGATACAATTTTTATTTTATTATTCCCTTATTACATTATATCCAGTTAATAATAAATCGATAATGCTTCTGGACTGGATACGTTATGGAAGGATAAAAACTTACTGGAATTCAGTCAGTTTTTTATTTATTAAATTTCGGGGCTGGAATGTAGAATAGGTGTTTAAGAGAAAATTTTAGGAGATCGTTTATTATGCATAAATATGACCTAAACAAGCAAAATTAGACCGCGGAAGAATGTTTTTAACATGATTTTTTGAAGAAAATGAAATTTTTTTGGTTAACCTCAATGTGTCAAAATGGCTAAAAATAAAGCCCCACAAACTCGGTTTTGGTATTTACTACACTAACAAAACCGTACTAGAGCCCCACAAACTCGGTTTTTGTTTTTACTACACTTAACATAGCTAAAAAAAACCGTACTAGAGCCCCACAAACTCGGTTTTGGTATTTACTACACTCAAGGAGGACAGGAGGACTACACTTAACAAAGCTAACAAACCATGGCAAACACTATTGAAATTTATATTAATCTAAAACAAATGTAATATTGTATTTATGTCAAATAATTTCGAAAACTAAGAAAAGCAAGTAATAAAAAGCCTTATATCTGTGAAAAATATATTTATTTATTGATATCTCCATTACATAAATGTATAAAAACGTTAAATCACATGTTTAATCTGTTAATTTTTCAGCATAACCAGTGTTGACAGTTGTCCCAAATTTTACCCTAAAAACTAACAAAATCCTTGCTTCCGCGGCCTAATTTTGCTTTATTCTAGGACAGAGAATAGGAATGAACCGATTGACACAAAAAAAAGTGAAATTCCTCTTAAACACCTATTCTACACTTTAGCCAAGAAGGGCTCTCCCACAATGGTATATTTGTGAGTAGGTACTACATAATATAATACTTATATTTGAAATATAAAAATAGTAGAATAGGTATGGCGTGAGGTCATGTGTTGGCTACATCAGATTTTTTTCCTATGTTATGATTTACAAATCGTGGTAGGTAAAATTACATATTTTTTAAAAATAATATTTCTTTATTGGTAAGAGATGTAGAAAAGATGGTAAATAAATATTGTAAGAGATAATTTGTTTTTTCAAATGTCGCGTGACAATAATTGTCATGCGAATTGTTAGAATGCTTCAAGAAAATACCATTTCCGGTTGGCAGATTTATACCAAAATCTTTTTAGCTCTTCATTAAGATAATTGATTAAATAGTGTTATTAATAGTATTATTCAATCAACGTTAAGATGTACAAATAATGTATAATGCAACATATTAGAATTTTACGTTCAGTATATTTGAGATAATGAATCAGAACGAAAGAACATAGAACACATACACACGCACGCACGCGCGCGCACACACACATACTATACGCTATATAACTACAAATGAGCAATATTTATAAAATTTTAAACACGAATATTTTGGTTAAACGTGTAAAATAAAATGTGTTTACTGATTTAGATACAGAATTTAATTTCCTAAACCTTATTCAAAGTATTTTTGTCTAAAATTACCTGGTCACTTTTGAGCAAGGAAAAACTGATTTTCCATGTTAAACGCCTATGACCCGCTTTTTACTTCCTTGTACGGAGTAAGGAAGTATTGTAATCGCGAAAAATTTCGGTTCTCAGATTTTGACGGAAATATCCGTTTTGACCTTTTCTGAATCCATTATGACTAGTTTCGTCGTGACGTCTGTACGTACGTGCGTACGTACGTGCCGTATGTGTGTCGCATAACTCAAATACGGTTAGACATAGAAAGCTGAAATTTTGTATTTAGGACTGTTATAGCATCTAGTTGTGCACCTCCTATTTTTGGTTTCAATCTATAAACCGGAAGTAGTACTTTTTAAAAATATTTTGATAAATAATTAATTTTAGACAATTTTTTTTATTTTAAATGAAAGATTATGTGATTATTATCTACAATCGGTATTTTATAAATTTTTCTGTATCTTCTATCATTTAAGAATAATTAAAGTATATACTTATAATTTAGTATTTCGGTATCTTGTACTCCATGATCGTTTAACATTTGTTACTACGTAAAATTTAAATGATTATGACATGACAGTGACAATAGTAAAATATGCTTTATATCTTCTTCTGCAGTTTAAATAAAATGACTAAAATATATATGTGAGTATACTAGTATAATAAGTTAAAAGAATTTGTTATATTATTCTACATTTTAGTTATTAAGAAAAGTATGAACACACAAGGCGTACAAGGAAGTCATGTGGTGCCCACGTCAGATTTTTGATTTACAGCCTAGATATTTAAGCGGGAGGTAAAAATTAACAATAAATTTAATCGAGGCCATCTTTTATATTTTTTAGATTGACTTTAACAAGGGCCAACTTTAACTAGATTTCCGGTTTTCATTTAAATTCAGAAAATAAAGTAAAGAATTATAAAAACTCGATGACGCAAAGTTAAAAATAAAGCAATTGCGAAGTAAATTTAGCAGACGATAGATAGATACTATTATTTATAGAATATTGAAAGTAAGTAGGTAGATAATGTATAAAATCGGATTGTATGTAGTACGTTATATAAGTTTATATATTTAAATACATTTTGAAGATGTATTGACATTGAGCTCTTCAAACATAAATTTTATATTTATTTTCAAGGCATCTGTACTTTTGTTTGTTATGTTTAAGTTAAAAGAAATTTTAACTGTTTGGAGTGACAATAATTTTGCTGTTAGCAGTAAAAGAATAATAAACTATTGGACTGCTATGATTAAAAATGGCTCAAAGAAAATTCAAAACAATTTTTTGTTGCCTTGACACATTGTCATTCAAAATTTGTTTTCATGTAAATATTTTTGGCATACTTGCATACTTCATTTCATTTTTCATTATCAAAATTCTAAGTGTTTATACCATTTTTCACAAAACTAGTAATATGGAAGTAAAATCTTAGTAATGGCAAACCAAGAAACCGCCGGGAGTGAAGCCATCTCCGACCGCGGCAAGCCAAGAAGACGTCGGCGGTCGAGAAACCCCTGCAGAAAATTCCGCGGTGGTAGAAAAACCCGAAATGCATTCCTCAACTTCCTAAGAGCTTACAGAAGGTCTTGTTGTGGCAGAAATGTCAAAGAAATCGCGAAAAACGGCGCGAGAATATGGAACCGCATGTCATGTGCAGAAAAATCACCCTATTATACAATGGCGAACTGCGTTAGGAAGCGAAGCTGCAGCTGTCCAAGACGGAGGAAGAAGCGAAGGAAGTCGCGGTCTTGCCCCTCGACGTGTCCGGCGAGGAAGAAACGAAGAAGAAGAAGAAGAAGAAGAAGAAGAAAAAGAAGCTGCCGATGCCGACGCGTCAAAAGACGAAGAAGAAGGAGGAGGAGGAGTCGTAGGAAGATTAGTTGTTGTAGCCAGAAAACCCCACCTTGTCCGGTGTGTTAGCAATGGATTTGAATTTTTGTTTTCGCCTAATCTTACAGCAAATTCAACAAGTACATCTTTTTTTTAACATAAACCTCTTTAGCAGAGATATTTCTCCGAATTCTATCTCAATTTTTATTTTATTATTTTATTAGACGTAGATCTGGTTAATGTTAGTCCAAGTAAAATAAAATTCAAAGTCTGTACATTTTTCTTTTCATTACTATTTTAGTTAAGGCGCTACACTTGTGAATCCAGAAGCTTAAAAATTTTAACGATTTTGATTGTATTATTAAAATTAATAATAATATTAATACACAAAAAGTAAATTTTTCTTGTGAAATCGATAATGTACATTTGTCGGAACATTTTTTAAATAGTTAATCCATTGTAAACTGTAAAAAAATATGTAAAACTCGCCTTTTTCAAATTTTTATGAATAATTTAACAAAATACCGGCAGATTTTTTGTAAATTTCATTGTATACCCATGTACGCACAACCTGTAAGTACATCATTATGAGATCATAATGATTTATTTTAACATGCTTTTTGCTTTGAATTAGATAGCAAGAGATGCGCCTTAACTCCTGATTAACTAATAGTGGAAAATTGTTTTAGTTAACTTCAATATCCCGCCTGTTAAATATGTTAAAAAGCCTTTTTTCTGGATAAAGTTGAGAAGAGGAAGGACTAAGCAGCATTTAAATTTGACAATGTACAATATTGTTATTAAAAGTCATTGTGCGCATAAAACTAACTCTAATATTACCATTAAAGTGTCCAATTCCCTCTTTAGAGCAAGTTCTGATTTGTTGGCGTCGCTCCAAGGCTGAGTTTCCTAGCACAAGAAGCAGCGTCGAGACGGAGACGCTTAGTTAGTAAGATTCGTTTATCGCGTTCACACACTTCGTTCCGTGCTAAGTGACCAAAAGTTCAACGTGAGTGAATCAAACTGTAACGTGTAGTGGCCTATTGTGATATTACTGAGCATCTCCAAAGGTAGGATAATCTTTTTATATCTGTAAATAAAATAATTAGTAAACTGATTCTTGGCACTCGTTTTTATATTCGATTGCATTTACTAATTCAAATTGAAAATGACAGTACACCTGGTAAACATGATTTGTATGCACTTTACGCATTAATTGATTTATGTTAAATTACAATCAAAATTAGAAGTGCGCGTGTGATTCTTGGCGTTCATAACTTATATTCGATTGCATTTACTAATTTTAAATTGAAAACGACAGTATTTTACACCTGTGCACATTATTTGTGTGCACTTAACGCATTAATTGTTAAAAAGATGTATTTACAATTAAAATTAGAAGAGCGCGTGTGATTTTTGGCACGCCGTTTCTTATATTCGATTGCATTTACTAATTCTAAATTGAAACGACATTATTTTACACCTGTAAATATTATTTGTGCAACAAAGTAGCACTTTACGCATTAATTGTTAATGTATGTTATACAGTGTTGGTATTTAATCTACATTGAGTCTAAATATGCAACGGCCTTTCGCGGTTAAATTAGCTGAATATTTTGGCATGGTATTTATGCATGCGTATTGTGCATTTTTCATCACCGATTCATTCTTCCAAAATTAAATAATGTTCTCATCTGAACCCCACACAATATCAGTTTATTTTACTTTAATGCGTTTTCCAGAATTAAAAAAAACTAAAGTAGAGCATGATTCAGTAGTTCTAACAAATTCCTATAATTAATCTTATGCTGGGTCCACACTTGAACATTTTAGTCCGAACGAACAGAACGAACTGAACGCGCAGAGCAGAACAGTCCGAACAAAAGCTCGTTGCGTTCAGCAGATTCGCCGAATTATTAGTTTTCCAACATGCTTGAAGCATTCGTAGGAAATGTCAATAATGGATTCCAATTTGACGGTAGCATTTAGTGTCTTTATTATTTGTAAGCCAGAAAAAAATAAGAAAAGGCGAAGAAATATGGGGTACGAATAAAATGCTCACCATTGCTGACCTTGTGTAATCTTAAATATAAGGCGTTTTATACGCTTGCCAGGTATATTTAGCTAAAAATTTTAAATGACATGCTGACCATTGCAGAACATGTTTATTTTCAATCAATATTGTGATATCTGGCATAATTATGTAGGTATATATATAATGTGTTTTAATAAACCACGTAATTCAATTTAGCTAACCGCTAAAAATTTAAGCTGACCTACACTGACCATAAATTTAACTAGAATACACAAAGTCAGCATTTTTTTGGTTCTGCATTTTATTCTTACCCAGAAATGGGTAATGGGACACTTTATTATTTCAGCTTTTCTCATCCAAGCGTCATGTTTTTTTTAACTTCTTGTAATAAAATCCATGCTTAGGGTTCCATAAGACAGGGTGTTGCTCATAAATGTCTATTAATTGCAAACACTTTTTCCTCTCCCACTCCATACACACAATAATTTATAATAACCTTCAAATACACACGATACAGCTGTCTATGTTTATACAACGAATCTCAACGAATGCTCCGATCAGGGCGATCAGCACGAACGGTGCGAGTTCCCGTCAACTGTATGATTCGGCGAACAATTGTTTTCTTTGAGCAAGTCCGATTTACCGACAAGCAACGGAAAACATTTGGCTCGTTCGGTTCGGCTCGGACCTCGGAGAGACGTCCACACTTGGCGAATTCGGCTTGCGCGTACTGCTCGTTCGGTTCGTTCGGACTAAAATGTTCAAGTGTGGACCCAGCATTAGAGGTTATTGGTAAAATAAATAATCAACTGTAATTACACAAGAGCTTTTTATTTCGCCGGATTTTCTGTTTGTATTGAAACCTTGTTGCCTAGCAATTTGAAAAGAAAAATTGTTTAATAAAATCGACACCGTAGATGGAATGATTTTATTTTAAAACAATTTTTCAAGGTTGAGATGTCAAACAGAAATTTATTCGGAGGAAATAACTCATTTAGTTCTTCTTCACAAATATTCCCAAAATCTAATCATTTCACTGACAAACTATTAGAAATACTAGCGGACACGCCGCGCGTTGCTACGCCTCCAACTCGAATTTTTAAAGGAATCTCGTTATAAGAATTCTAAGTTATTAATAACGTGGGTGATGATATGAACATAGATTCTACGTCCATACAACGAAAAAATACGACGTCAGATTATGATTCATATTATGATTTAATTTCGACGTCCAAACGTGATGGTAAAATTACGTCTATGGTAAACGTCTATATAAACATAGATTCTACGTCTACACGACGTCAAAATATAACGTTAAAATATGACTAAAATACAACTTCGATTTTTGGTTTACGGTCAGTCAATCTTACTTGGGTTACGTCTGTGCGACGTCAAAATATAACATTAAATTATGACTAAACTACAACGTTTATTTTTGGTTACTTGGGTGGTTATAACTTATGATCTAACTTATGACATGGGCCATACTAAACTATCAGTCCGTCATCTTTAAACAAAATGGCGATAATTGATTGGATTCTGGTATGGTATCATGGGCGTAGTTAGAATTTCATCGGTAACCTGAATTTGAATCTTATAAGATTACCAGTAACAAAGATATTACATGTTCACTTATTTTATTATTATAAACAAAATATAAATATTAAAAAAAAATTACAGTAGCAAATAACTTAACTAAGCTTATAACTATACTATACCAAAATTTGAATTTTTTTGCATGATGTATATTGACAGTAGATGTCATTAAAGTTAACAGTTTATAAAAATGTATCAAAATCATAGCTCATTTTTGCTATAAATTTTTGTTATTTCTACACATATACATTTAAAAATTTGAAATTCTATACAATAACGTAGAAATGTGCATACTATAGTATAAAGTTTTATTTAAATTTTTGTATGATTTTTAAACTTGTTATTCAACTTTACATCCGAGTGACTATACTTATTACTCCGATAGTAGATCAACTGAATTCGAAATTCCTATTCAACAACTAATACATAGTAGTTTAATTAAATGTCTGGTTATCTAATCTGTTTGTTCAATTAAGTGACAAATCACTGTACATTTTCGTCATAAGAAGAACAATTTTGAATTTTTCGATTTTTCAGCTATTCTTTTGGGTTTTCTCATTTTTTTTCTTTTTAAAACCACTCCTGTATTATAGAGCGAACAAAACAAACAAATCTGACGTGGCCACCACAAGACCTCCCGCCATACCTACTTTATTCTTTTTACTTATTACCTATACAAATATATTAATACTGTTCGCGCAGGATTACTTGGCGAGGCAGGGGCGTGGCGAGTTAGGCCTTGTTTATGTAAGGTGTAACTTTTACATTTTGCCTTAAAATTAGGATTTCAAGTTTACGAAAACACGTGTTACAACACAAATGCTTCCGTGAATTTTCATAAACATTATGCTGAAACCCTAAAATATAAGAATTTAGCAAATTTTTGACTGAGTGATAGGGCTAATGCTGAATTCGAAGAGTTTATGTTTGTAATTTTAAGATAAATGCAAAAGTTACACCTTATATAAACCAGGCCTTAGGGATTATGGAAGTAAAATCAACAAAAATCATAGGCGCGCCAAAAAATTTTCATTTCAATAAATGGGCAAACATTACGTACACAAATAATTTTTTTAATGAATTTTGAGGATTTATTTATTATTTACGGAAAGATATATAAATAATTGCACTGGATGTAATATTTGTAGAAAAAAATCTATATACAACTTAAGCAATAATAAATTAAACTGGATAAGTATAAATCAGTTGTTAAACTGAATGTTTATTATTAGCAGCAAGATATTTATAAGGGTAGAAAGGGTACAAAGCACCTACCGTTAATTATCTAATCCACAGTTATCTTTGTCATTAGCTTTGAAGTTTTTAAATTTTCCAATATTAATCGTTTTTATATTTACTTGTATAAAAAGAAACAACTTACCTGGGAGGTAAGGGTACAAAGTAAAGTACCTACTGTTAATTAGGTTTGAAGTATTCCAGTTTTAATCTTTTTTGTTTATATTAAATATGCCGGACTTATACTAAACAACTTACCTGTGAAGTAAAGGTACAAAGTAAAGTACCTACCTTTAATTAGCTTTGAAGTATTCCAGTTTTAATATTTTTTGTGTTAAATAGTATATTAAATATGCCGGACTTACTAATTATACATCATAATTATCCTGTGGGATTTACTCGGTAAGGGTACAAAGTACCTACCGGTAATGTACTAACCAACAGTTAATAATTAGTACGTTTTTGTGTAAAATAATATTTTTACATGAAATATTTTACAAGAAATATTTTTATATTGACTACGCCAATGGACAGAGAAACTTAAATGCATCCCTATGATATATTGGGCTTCCTTCCCTCTACCGCACCATCCCGCTAACACACAAGTTTAGCTCGAAATGGCTGTAAAACTTGAGCTCACTTTTTTACTCGCTAAACGTCGAGTGGCACATTTGCAATTTGACATAACGCACTGTAGGCAAATTGGTTAGCATTAAATTCCTAAGCCTCGCCAAGTAAATCTGAGCGAACAGTATATAAATACTATTACTTATGCTATTTACTACTCACAATTTCACAAATATATTTTAGTCATTTTATTTACACAGCAGAAGAAGATATAAACGATATTTTACTATTTGTCACTGTGACTGTCATGTCAAAATTTACTTTTTACATAGTAACAAATGATACGATCATGGACTACAAGATACCGAAATACTAAATTATAAGTATTATACTTTAATTATTATTAAATGATATAAGATACAGAAAAAATTATAAAATACCGATTGTAGGTAATAATCACATTATCTTTCATTTAAAATAAAAATATTTGTCTTAAATTAATTATTTATTGAAATATTTTTAAAAAGTACTACTTCCGGTTTGTAGATCGAAACCAAAATTATATTGGGCTTTTAAGAATTGTATTGAAACCTTAAATACAAAATTTGGTATTTAAATGTTTGATATTTTTGGAGTTATCGTGTCAGAAAAAATTGTAATATACGAACGCGCACACACACACACACACACACACACACACACACACACACACACACACACACACACACACACACACACACACACACACACACACACACACACACACACACACACACACACACACACACACACACACACACACACATACACACACACATACACACACACATACACACACACATACACACACACACACACACATACACATACACACACACACACACACACACACACACACACACACACACACACACACACACACACACACACACACACACACACACACACACGCACACACACACACACACACACACACACACACACACAAATGTGTAATTCGTATGTGTAATTCAAAAATGTGTAATTCGTATTCTAGAGGCCCTAAAACGTGCTTATCTACCAAATCTCATACTCGAAAATTTTAACCCGTAACAATACCTCTCTTATAGAATATGAGGCGAGAGGTAAAAAGAAATATTCAAATCGGTCAAGTCGTTCTCAAGTTATGACGTGACCAGAAAAACAGGCATCCATTTTACAGAAGATGAAGCAAATGGTATTTTAGTGTTTTGTTTATTATTTGTTTGCTAAGAAAAAGGGAAATAAGATTTTATCACTTGCAAAAAGTTACCTTCATTTTTATCCGCTGTCTAAGCGATAAAATTGTTTTTTTCACGACATGCGGAGAAAACACAATTTTCTTCTCGCGAAATAGTGAGGAAAGTAAGTTTTCCCTCTCTAGAGAGGAAAGTAGGTAAGCAGTGTTACCACCAGTGTTATTTTACGATGAAATATTTTAAAAATTGTAAGTAAATTTATTATTTTATTGAAAATTCTGATTTTATAGTGATATAGGTACTGTAAACTATTATTTTACAATTATTATGTTTTATACTTTCTTTTTCTACTATTTCACGATTTTACAACTTAAATTTAATTTGGCATATTGGCTGCATTTCGTTGTTTTCAAACGTCATTCTGACAGATGGCAGTTATACAACCTAACTTCTAGTAGTTACCTATGTGTTTCTTCTACCAAAATGTTGTGTCTAACACGAGAGGAAAGCTCTTTTTCCACTCGAGTGGGAAAAAGAAACGTTTTCCTCTCTAGTTGGACAATTATTGTTTATGGCTTACTTTATACCTACAGGAGTGGAATTATCAACCTAAATTTAATTTTGCCCAATTACATTCTGATTAATTTAAGAAAGAAATAAATAAACAATTTATGTGACACGGTGAAATCCGATGAACAAGGATATAAGTTGTTGTTCTCATTAAAAAATTAAATGCTGAATTCACAGAAATCTGATAGCGTAGAATTGACACTCGCGAAATTTACTGCACATAAAATAAAAATAGAGAAATTTCTATCTTGTTACGATTAAATAAATTAATATCTGGCTAAAATGAGTGTAGCTAAGTGCCCCAAGAAATCCGTCAATCATTTCAAGTTCTTTTCGTTGACCTTTGCCACTTGTGAGAATAATAAATTATAGATCACGAATCACGCATCTGCGAATTGCGAATTTTAATAATAGATAAGGCGCGTCGGGCCAATAAACTAGCGATAGTCCAGATCTATTTTAGTTTAGACTTCAGAGACACATGGAGCACGCGGAAATGAAAATGAAGTACACAGCACAGACTAGACATGAGGAATATGGAACAATCACGAAAACAAAGTGTAAAATGCTCGTTGGATTTTACTATCAACGTCTCAAAGTATTTATGGAAAGTGAAAGATTTAAAATTAGCTTCAAAACAATTAAATTTAGTTAATGGGACAACCTAATTAATAGGATACTTAAATTCATTTAAATACTCTTAGTAAAACAATAACATTCTGAAAACCAAATATAATAATTTCTGTTGCACTCTCGTCAGCTAATATTTTACATATTATATCTGGAACTTTTAGAGTACGCACATCGCACATAGCACAATTATCCGAAAGATATCATTAGGGTTTCTTATAAAGGATATCTAAAAGATAACACGAAAACGATATGATTAGGTTTTCTTATAAAAGATATCAGTAAGATAATTCCAAAAGATATCTTATTGAACAATATAATTAAATTTGTAGATGTCTTACATACTGTGTGTGTGTGATTATAAAGTATTCATTATAAAGTCATCCCTTTGATATCATCCAAAAGATATCATTCTGATTTCTTATTGAAGATATCAATAAGATCTAGTTTCAAATGATATCTTAATGATAACAATAATTATTTATTTATTGGATATTTTATATACTGTGATCATAAAGTTATCATTAACTACAAGATTTAATTTTTAAGGATATCTTATTGACAAAAATAATAATTATTATTATCACTAACAACTGTGAGTATCCGTGAGTTGACGGCGGGTAATCGCACATACGGTATCATCACCCAAGTTGGGTAAAAAGCGCGATATATTATGTATTAGATATCATTATGATATCTCGGTTAAGATAACATTCGGCGAATTTATGAATAAAAACTGATATTTCAAAGTTGAATGAAAGGGCATATAAATAGGAAAATAGATGATTTTATATTTTAGTACGCGAGAATCTCCTTTTTTCCTATTTATATGTCCTTTCATTCAACTTTGGAATATCAGTTTTTATTTCATATTGATATTATATATCCCAAAATTATATATTTATGATAACTTTCGGATTACTATTAAGATATCCTAAAATGATACATTTATGATAACCTCCGAATTACTTTTAGATATCCTTAAATGATATATTTATGATAACTTTAGGAGTACTTTTAGATATCCTAAAATGATATATTTATGATAACTTTCGGATTACTTTTAGATATCCTAAAAATGATATATTTATGATTGATAACTTTCGGATAACATAAAAAACGACAAACGAAATCGCAAAGATATCCTAAATATCAGTTTTTGTAGTAAATCAGCGATATCGCGTGTAAGATAAAGTGATCTAAAAGATGTCTTTCGGATTTACTTTGTGCTATGTGGGTAGTTCTTGGTTTAATTACTTACATACACACCGGAAGATTTCAAGGGACCCGCATAATCCATTATGTATTATTGTTTGGAATTTGAATAAAATTTTTACCTTACTTTCCTCAAAATTAAAGAATAAACACTTTGTATAATGCCCAATTTCTTTGTAAAATGAATACACCACAAAACTGACATTTAAAATAAAATAGTAACCCTGAAAATTTTTAGGTAAACTAAATATCCAATGAAATTCTTTCATTTCTGATCACGTGTTCACGTGGACGAAATTGACCAATGAATACAACATTTAACTGAAAGCAACCCATGGGACATTATCACTTATGTCAAATATTTTGCTAGGTTCCTAGGTTACAATAATTATTTATGTTCATTTTTATGTTTATAATAATAATTGAATAAAAATGTCATTTGCACGTTTTGGTAATGAAAATGATATTTCAATTAATAAAATTTTCTGTCCGAATAACCCTCGACCATTGATAAATACTTACCTACTTATAATTTTGTGACACCTCAAGCACGTTGCTTTTAGGTTAACAGCCCTCCTAGCCCAGTCAATCTAGGTTTTAACCCATCACGAAAATGTGTCAAGCTAAAAATTTGTACACATGTTCTATTTGATGTCCTGAACAACATATCAAAAGTCCCCAACTCTCCCCCGTTCGCAACCCTTATTTATTAAGGGTTGAAAGTGCACATTTTTAATTTTTTGCGTTTATCTCATAAATGGTTAATATTACGAAGAAAAGTGTTATATGAAATTGTAGAGCATAAAATTCTCTATAATAAAGGTCCTTATCGATTTTCATGTAAGTGGTACAGTTTTCGAAAAAAACTTAAAATGCGATTCTTTTTTTAACAGCTCTTTTTTAAAATCTCAAGCATCTCTATCAATTATTATGTTTTTGTAACTAAAAATATGTTACTGAATTTTACTTTATTTATAAAAGAAAGTATACTAAATAAAATGGTGTAAAGATTGTTTAGTAATGAGTAAAAGATAATCACAAATGACTATTTTCTTTTCTGTTGTTGGACAGAAAGAAATCTTACTGTCGTTTTAAAATAAAAATATCATTTTTTCTACAAACACTATAAATTATAGTCCACGTGTCTTTAATAAAAACCAATCTATTTTGAAATCAAACATTATTAAAGTCAAACATTTTATTTGATGAAAAAAATGTGTTGAGCTGAGAGCGGGCCAACGAAGATTCTCTTGCCTGTCGTTCAAGAGTTACCTGCTCTCAAGATTTAAAAATAAATTTGGACCACGAACTAATACGAATTTTAAATCTGCAGTGCAACAAGTCCACCGGTGCGCAGTTTTGTTTTTATTTGTAAAAGAAATAAAAGAGTAAATAAATATCTACACGCCATTTATTCAGCAGAGGTGTGAGGTTCACAAAGACCAGTAGGTAATAATATTGAGCATGAAGTCTATTTAAAATTTATTTATATTACAAAAACCTAAACATGATTCAAGTATGACCAATGATTCATCTACTTTGTATGTACGATTCTACAATTGTTTATATCATTCTAGTTTGTGATATATGAAGTGTGACTTATTTTAGTTCAATATTTTCTTTATTGGGAGATATAGATAATAAATTTATCTTTGTTGAAAACAAAGAATGTATCATGATCCTGAATAATATTTTGCTTTCTTTCTTGGAAAAGTTATGCAGCTTTAAAATAATTAAAGATAACAGTAATAAAAACAAAAATAGCTCCTGGATTCACCAGAAAGTAAACTACTTTCTTTCGAAATAAAATAAACAGTATTCTCAGTAAATTTCTGGGTTTTATTATGACTTCTTTTTATTTTCTGTCTATGTTTGTGTGTATGTTCGTTCTTCTAAAGTTAAGATGAAGAAAGATGAAATATTTTGGTGAAAGTATGACGTCATTGACCGACAATCCATACCATATCCTGTTTGGAATTTAAAGCCGAAAACCTACCTGATATATGCGTCTCAAGTTTCAATGTATAAGCAAACAACTTTGTAATAATTAAGTTATTGAGAGATAGTTAAGTCATTTTTTTATACATTGAAGCATATTTAATGCGCCCTAATGCAAACTGATGTAAAAATGATACGGTGCATTCCCATGAACAAAGAAATTTGCAGGTTTATGACATTAGGAAGGAAATACATTAGGAAGGAATTTTTACGGAGCAATAACTACATTGAAAATGTACCCGATCGTCTCATGTATTCGAATTTTATGAGATAAATTAACTTAAAGGATCCGTGTATCTCTTAAATCCAGCATAAAATGTACTATTTATTTTAATAACTAGTGTTTTGTGGCCAGTACAAGAATGGTAAAAAAAATTCAGCAAGAATTATATACTATCAATTAACAGTTGTGCCTTTTTAAAATTGTAATAAAACAGTTGACCTTATTATAAATATTCTTTAAATTGTTCAATTTGGAAAAACTTTACACGGTTATATCTCATGATTTAAAAGCATTATCTTAAAGTCAATAATAATCTGACAGTTTACTCGGACCGAACAGAACGAAAACACTTTTACAGTATTTTTCAACTTCAAAATGACATTGCATAGTTAGATGCGGCAAAGTACGAATAAATTTCGGGCAGCGGAATAGAAAAAGTTAAGAAAAAAACAATACGTAGGTACCTAGTATCAATAAAAATACAGAAAACTAATCCATTCTGTAAATATCTGTAAATGTTTCCTGTATTTTGATAAATCGTATCACAACTTCTATCGTTGATTGCTAATCAGTAGAGTGACAAATGTTCTTCGAACTGTGAGTCAGTCTGGTGTTCTCCCGCCTTGGTCTTCCAGTCAGCCAACAAGTCAGCCAGACGCGAGTCAGTGTAGAACCAGCCACTGGACTGCTGCTCTGTCTGCAAATGAAAAAGATCGCGAACAGTGCTGAAGAAGTCTTCAGAGTGTTTGGTTTATAAGATTTATAAACGCCGGGAGCGTGGTTTTCAAATTAATTGTGATAAGCAAGTGTAGTCATTGTTATTGGGTAAATATTATAATTTTTTGGTAGAAAATTTGACAATTACCTATATTGCGCATAAAATTTGTGATTCAAAGAAATTGCATTTTTGAATTTGTTATCAGAGATTTATTGGTAAACATTAATCTATTTCTTTATCTAAAATAATGTTAAATATTTACTTAATCAATTTGACAATAAAAAAGTTATTTGCATTATTTATTGTTTGCAGCGCGATAACAGCTTTAAAAATAAACTATTTTGCGAAAAGTGCAATTTAATTGTTTACTAAAATAACAATAATAATATATTCGCGACATTAATTCACACGGCACAAATATTTGGAGATGGCCAAATTATTTATTCTCAAATAAAATAACATTTAGGCGTGGGAGTGGAAAGCAAAAACGGCACATAAAAGAAAGTACAAATATTTTCACATGTTTGGCATTGATTATCATTAATTAAAAATACGATACTTTGTTTGATTTAACTAATACACGCCTTATCGAATTTTCTGATAACAACAATGCAAATTTCCAAATAATCAACATATCAATTTGTTTCCTTTGTTAGACACATAATAATTATTTACCCAATTACTTGTAGGTAAACAGCGCACGGAATTTTCTTCAATGTATTAAAATTTTCGGACTTATAATTTCTTATAAACAATCGTTAAGTGTTGTGCTTCAATATGGGAACCGAAACTCAAGTCGAGATGCCTAGAACACAAGAAAACGGCGTAAAAAAGAAAATTGTGTATAACATGTACCGAGACATGTTGAAGAATTACAATGGAAGGGCCAATGAAATAATAGAAACAAAACCGGCAAACTGTAAAGTCACTGAAGATCGAGGCATTGTCGACAGACTGGAAAGCATGGCGTAAGATTTTTTTGATTCTATTGAACAAAGGATACACTATATTCCCATGGCCTTAATAAAACAGCATTAATGCTTCAATATTTTTAAATAAACTTCACATAATATATAAAAACAGATGGCTACAATTCTCACTGGCATTGAGTTCTTACAACTTTAAAAGCACCTAAATTTTCTGTTGTTATAAATGTCCAAATAATATTAAACAAGTGTCAATTTTTATTAACCTTCAGCATTTAATTCCAACAGCAGTTGCTGTATGTTTTGTTTATATTAGCAATGAAAATACGATGTAAAAGGCTGACTTCTTTCCGAATATGGCTTTGTCATTTTGCCCATTTTTGGTCCAAATCGGTCAATGTTAAGAACCATTCCATATGTGTGCGTTAATATGCATTTGATTTTTAATAAGAAACAGTTATTGCTAATTGTAGGAATTAGTATACCAGTTCGCAATTAAATATTCATTTATTCTAGTTGAGAAAATTATAGTTACTTATTTTTTCCTAGGAGTTAAGGCATAGCAATTAAAACTTATCTAAATTGACGTATTAATTGCTAGGACCACTATTCTACTTAATTTTACTTTTACTTATCAGTAAATGAATAACATTGGCGTCAATGTTTTTAACGGTGTTCACACAGGGATTCTTTCATGCCGCTGAATTTTGAAAACATAATTCTAGTGAAAATTGCTTGTCAAATAGGGGCGCCGCTGAATTGAATCGTCAATGAGCCTTGGAAATGAAGATTTTCTAATTCATTGATACCTTCAAAACAGTGAATCCCTTTTTTCTCAGGATATAGAAACATAAATTAACCCTAAAAAATCCATGTGTGAACAGGGCGATTATGTGTATGTAAAAAACTTTCCTGTAGTGTACTGTTAAAAGTTTCTTCAGTCTGTAATTTTGATTTCCTAGACATGATTTTTTCTTGTCTAACATTAGTTGGTGAGTCAGCTCAGTACGTATGTATTTGATTAAGGCGCCGGTGTCAGTATCTCTTGTATATGTATGTAATACGCTGACATAAGTGTTTCCGTTGTCGGTGTAGGTATAACGTCATCGTGTGGTGCCCACAATACACATGTGGTGCATTAGGCTAGGCACGTACCACACAAAAACATTCAATCACTGCAACATCAACAGGTTATGATTCAGTATATTTGTATTCAAATCCTATTTATTATTACCTGTTACTTTTTTCTTTGCACAATTTCTTTAAGCATCTTTTTCTTATGTATAACATTCAAATTTAACTTAAATAATACAGATTTGACTAAAAGACACGCAAAATAGGTAACCATTTGTGAGATAATTTGTAAACCGTTCACTTTATGAAACAGTTGTAAATGACACTTCAATATTAATGCTTGTCACTATTTTAACTGGGTACCGGTATCATACACTGCAGTTTTACCTAATATTACTAATTTTAAGAGACTTAGCTAAATTTTCCCTGATAAATTTCCAAATTTTGGAAATTGCATAGTGCTGCTACAGTCACGGTGACGGGTGACCAAAGGATAACAATATCCTATTTTTGTATCTAAGATTAAACAGTTTAATTCATCAGTGACAAGTACAGATAAGTTTCCTACTTATAGATAACGCTTCGTATTAATTTCGCAGATATTTTTGCCACGATCCAATTATTCCAGACATAATAGCGCCTGACAACCAATGTATCACTCCCACAAACAAGGAAATAACATTCACAATAATAACTTTAACATTTCTTTAGTGTCATTCTGTAAATCGCGGTGCAGCTGTAATAGATTATATTTAAATAGATTGCAGTACGATAGAAATGGCGATAGCTTCAAACTACTTTGCAGTAGATGTAGGTGATAATGTAAGTAGTTGTGGGCAAGGCATACCAAAGATTCATGATTTCATTCATTTATTAGGTGTCCAGAACACAAAAGGAGAAAATTATAAACTGTTTTAATCCAGGTGTAAATGACTAAGGTATTTGAACCCAGGATATTGTGTAGTCTTGACATTATCCCACAACTAGACTACTTTATATTGGCAATAATTCAATTAGAGTTATGCATATTTCCCAACAGATAGTATTGGTATTACTCATACACTACACGCATAGGTAATATCAGAGTACTTTTACCTTTTATTTAAAGTATTTTTAAATGTTCTGCACGACAGAATTATCGCAAAGTAATAAAATAAAGCCGTGATAACTGCAGAAGGTCAGGTATTGTGAATAAATTTTTATATAATTGATTAATTGCTAAAAAGATCAGATAGGGATAAAAATATTTTAAAAAGTAAGATTGTCCTCGAATATTATAACTGTGCACAATATGAATGCCCAATAACAAATAAAGTCACTGTATTTTTTATTGAGTCATAATTTCTTGTGGCTAAACTCGCGTTTCTATTTGAATCGTTTGTATAGTATCTTTATAAAAATCTCTACTTTATTTGCATAATCAAAGCGTACGGTAGTCCAACTAGTCAAATAGACCAGCTATCTTGTTAGTCTAGATGACTAAATGACTAAATCAAGTTCTACCTAATGAAGTGTTTTAAATTTTATCTTCTATCATTAGTTAACGATTAAAAAATTAATGAGAAACAAAAATTAATCACTATCAGATTTAATTACATGCATTAATTTTTGATGGAGCATAAAAAACTTATTAAATTTAATAATTAAATTCATCAATGGACTAGATAAAAGATTTATTAGATTAAATGAAAATTGATTGAGCTGTACTTTCCTATTTGACGTTATTTGTTTACATACATGAATAGATATCTAATCAATCTTTATTTCAACATCAATAATATTGATTTCTTGTTGTATAATATCTATGTCACAAGTCACATATTTTGTAATGTCATTTAATACTGCTGATTTATGTCAGAGAAATAACTAGTTATGAGTTTTCATTGAACAATAGTCGATATAATGAAATGAATTTCGATTTCCTTTCGCTATTTCTATTCTCAACACCTGCGATCCCTCGTTATAGCATTATTAATAGCTGTGTGTATTCGCCTCGCCTGGCCTGATAGGATTTATTTTTGAGTTCCCGAGGCGTGAACTCTCAATTTCCGGTAACAACACTAGACGTACACTTGGTCGGAGTTATCAAGGTCTTGAATGCGATATCTGGGAGGCCAACGGACCCACAGGAAAGGGCTTTCGCTAATAGAAATACGCATGCGCCGTATTACCGCGAGTTTTGAAATTTCGTACAGTGAACATAGCTTCAACTTTAAACTTTAAAGCCGAATTCACAGTCCGAAATTTGCTGTAATTTGAAAAAATTTATTTGAGTATATTCAAACGCTTTGCAGAATTATTTTACCTTATTTACCTTAATTGCCTCCAAACAACTTTACAAATTTCTCCGAATTTTACCAAATTTCGACTGTGAATGCGGCTAAATGCATTATAAGGTTTTACTAAAAGAAAACGATTTGTCTGATACTTTGTTAACAATAAAAAGCTTGAAATTTTGAACAAATTGCAAATAATGCAACAATAGCTCAAATTTTAATGGAATAAAAATGTGTTTAACATTTAGCCTAATTATTTAAGTATTAGTTTAATTAAATTTATTATTTTCTGCAGAATCCAAAATCGTATATATTGAGACTTGAAATTCTTTCGGATATTGAAGGTGAAAAATATGTATTAAAATGAAAAACTGATTTCACATTTATATCGTTCTTTGTTCTCAGTGCAGTTATAATATAACTGCTGTAACATAATATGTTACAGCAGTTATATTACCAAAATTTCAATTTTCAGCCGCGCATGCGCCACAAAGTATTTAATTGTAAACAACCCTATAGATAAATAGATGGATAGATATTGAATGATCTGCTGCTGCTCAGGTGTTGTGTGTTGAGTGTTTGGTGATGTCGGTCTGGCCTAGTTTCCTGGTGAGGCGCCGCGGCGGTACTCATGGCTAAATTTGGACACGGCTACAGCAGAACACGACGACGTAGAACTACGTCACACAGCGTCAATCCTATAACATCTCCGATACCAGGAAATCGTACATAACTAAACATACATCATTCAGATTCATTTACATGAAATAAGGCTGTTCACTTATCAAATTCTTTGTAGTACAAGTACAAGAACAATAATTGAACTGCTGTAACATATTATTGCACTGCACTGCAACGCACGGTGCAAAAGTGACATCAATAGGGGAAGGTGGGGCGGAATGGGGTGATTTCATGACGAATTTATTAGAAATTAAAAAAAAAAAATTTATTTTATTTCATTTAGACATTGTAGAACATTTCTATAGTAAAACCATTATAAAAAATCTATAAATTATACTTGAAAAACGCAAAAGAAAAAATATCAGTTTTTCCCGTTCTGCCCACTATGTTATTAATAATTAATTATCAAATCAATATAGACTCATCGTCATCGCTGTCAAACTCGCGAACGGCATATGTGCCCATTTGTGACACTTCGCATAAGAGCACCAACCCTTACTTGACTTTGAATAAAGTTGATCACAATAAAGGCCATGACACCTTCTACAGCACGTTGCATGTTGTCTGACGACCAGCTTTGCCCCTCAGTTTTTTTTTGTAGTTACGCACCATCTGAATATAATATATAAAACAAAATAATTGACATACTTACATAACCTTATGTGGGGCAGAACATCCCATTCCGCACCCACCGTTCTGCCCCACTACAATTGCAAAAAAAATAATTTAAATTATAGTCAGTAATTTCACCGTAATATACAGCAAAATTGTAATAAGGCTAAATAACAAATGTACTAGATAACCATCATTATGACAAATCTAAGAAAAATTTCGCACACACGTAGAAACAGGCAGAAGGTGAATTTCAACACTAACAAATAGAACTTCTAAACAAACTTGACCTCTGACTAAACGTCAAAATATCATTTCTTCCCCACCTTCCTCTAATAGTCTAATAGATTTAACATTTAAATATTTGATATATTTCTTATTTACATACGTATTCCACCTTCAATATCCGTAAGAATTTCAAGTCTCAATTTATATTATTTTGAATTCTGTAGAAAATAATAAATTTAATTAGATTTATACCTAATTTTCTAATTTTTTAAATATTAACCACATTTTTACCTTCCGCTATACCTGTAAAGGAAGGTATTGGAATCATGCTAAAAATCGGGTAGTGAGTTTTTAGTGGATGAGCACGAATTAGGGTCCTTACAACTCATTTTTGATAGTTTCACGATGATGTCTGTATGTATCTGTGTGTGTGTATGTGTGTAGTTAGGGCCGGATTTCTGTCAGTCGGATAACTCAAATACGAATTAGGTACCTAAAAATGTTGATATTGGGTATTTCACATGTATATAAATACCTATAAATAATTGGAAGAACTCATTAGATTTTGGTACAAATATCTTCACCGGAAGTGATATTCTTTGAAGATTGAAAAGATTAATTGTCAAAAATTTATATGAATTTGGAAAAATAAAGTATTATTGGTAACAAGAATAAGAGGAAAAGTTATTTGCAACTTACGTTATAAAAAAATTGTTTTATCTGGTAGCATTAAAGAACTGCAGTAAAATTTAAAAAATAAATTTATCAAATAAAACGTTGAAATCTTGTAATCCATGTTCGGTTGATTTTTGTTTCTGCGTAAAAAATATTGACAGGTGAGACGGGTGACAAAAGTTGACATATACTAGCGCCATATAAGTCATAAGTAAGATATGAAATGTAGTGATTGAACGGAGGATGGCTTCAACACAGAAGAGTTTTCCTGTGAATGAATCTTTTGATTCAGGTGATATGCAAATTTCTGTGTTTGAATATTTTAGATTTTTATTTGTATATTTTAAATGGGCACCGGATTGTACGTACATTTATATTTATAAGTCTAGATATGGCGGAAGGTTGTGTGTTGGCCACATCAGATTTTTATTCCTTTAAAATTTGAACCACCGCTGCATTATTTGTAATTCGTAAAAAAATCAAGCTTTTTATTGGTAACAAAGTATTAAGGCAAATCGTTTTCTTTGAGTAAAACTTTTTATAAAGTTTACGAAATTACAAAACTATAGCGGCAATACGGCGTATGTGTGTTTCTATTAGTGAACAGCCCTTACTCAGTACAAGAAATGTATTTGAGTTCTTGAGTGAAAGTTCTTCTATTTTGAGAAAGATTAGTATTTCGAGAATGTATTCTCACGTCACAGTGATGTAATTTGCATGTGTGATCAGGTGCATAAATATTATGAGAGTACGCACATATTTCCCACAAGAATTTACATTTGTGGAATGTTTGAATTTACGTTCATGATCAAGGTTTTTAATAATATTTTTTGAAGTATTCCACATAAGTATTCTTTAATGATTCAACACAAGAAAATAAAAATCTAGAATATTCATACACAGAAAAATGCTACATCAAAAGATGTAAAAATACCTACATCAATTTACAGGAAAATTCAAATCTAGAATTTTAGATTTGGCATAAAAGTAAACACTAGAAGATTCAAATCTAGATAACAAGATTCTTGAGTCCGACATACTCCTATGAATGAATCTTTTTATTACATATTTGCTTCTTCTGATCTTCTGGTGTTGCTTTTTCTTTTGTATGATTATTCTAGATTATTATTTTGTGGTGTTTAACCCATTCCCGGTTTCATTCATGTTTCTAAATACTATTTGAAGCTATCAATGAGAAAGAAATTCTTCTTTTCAATGACTCATTGCAGATTCAATTTAGTGACACCACTATTATTTGACAGTTTTCACCAGAATGATTTTTTCAGAATTCGGAAGAAAAAATATTTTTGTAAACAGGGCTTTATGTGAATATTTCTCTGCTCCCTTATCAGGCGTGAATGTGATTTGTTCTTGGCCTAGTTAAGCATTTCGCCGACCTTCATTCTTCTTCTTCCTGAGCTAATTATGCGCCGCATCTCTTTCTGCTCAAGACGTGACTTGGTGTTAATGTACCGTCTTGCACCAGGTGTAAGAACGTACAAGGATATTTTTAAGTATTGGCACAATAATATGAGCAAGAAAAATGCGTGTCAATGGAACAGTATTGTCATTAAGAGAATATTAGCCGAAGAATTAGGACAACTATAAGTAAGAAAGGATACAAGGATATTGAAATACTATCTTTACATTTTTATTTTAGTTTAACTTGATTCTTTTCCGTATACAATGGTTTGGCAGTTGGTTTATAATATGGACGATATAAAAATCGTTTATTTCCGATAGGTAAACATATGAAAGGACATCGTACTATAAGAAATATAACATCCTTGCGTCTTGTAGTCGTGTGATACAAGGTGAACGACTCACCGCTAAAAATACTTCCAATCTCGAATCGCAAATCGTATTCGTCTCGCCGCACTCGCTGTTTCTTTCAGAGGACTGGCAAAATACATTAAATTAATCTCTTAAGCCCTATTCCTCAAAAAAAATTAGATGCTTCAGAATTTAAAAAAAAATCCTGATGAGAGTTGCCTGTCAAATAACGCCGCCGCTAAATTAAATCTTCAATGAGCCTTGGAAAACAAGAATTTCTAATTCATGAATAGCTTCAAAACTTTGAATTATTTTCCAGGGTTCAGAAGCATGAAAGAATCTTCAAAGAATCCATGTGTGAAAAAAATTATTTATCTATAGGTAAAGGGTTTATATTTTTAGTATAGTTCAATGACTTGTTAAATTTCATTGCGATCAAATCTAGTAGATTACGATAATGCTAATGTATAATAACAATAACTACAGGTGGTACTAGGAATCTATAATGCAAAAAATAGTAACGTTATAGATATAAAAACTATTAGCTCTATCGTATTGAATACATTTAAATATTAATCATGCTCACAGAAGTTTTAAATCAACATATAGATATGTACCCAATATTCAATACCAAATAATTTATTATACTTTTTGACTAATTACGCCAGCAGATAATATTTTGTATGCAATACGGATGGTAACCAATCATTGTGGTACACGTCGTGTTATCAAACTCGGCTTCTCCTCGTCTGATAATCTTCACGACTAGTACCATTATGATTTACATTACGATCCTTATAACATAAATAACTATTTTGAAACAGTCAGCAAGTGTTCTTTATTATTTCATAGATGTTTTTCTGAGTAGTAAATATGAACTTTTAAGTAATAAAAAATGTCATGAATAGAACATGTAGGTACTCATTTCATTTTTTTAGAAACTTTAACCGCTTTTTCCGTTTTTCCTGAAAACACACTAAATATTGATATCACTTTCTGATGAAAATTTTTTTCCCAGAAATACTAGTGACATCGACAAACTGCGCACTTTGATTGTTACAATTAACGTTTGATTTGTTTCTAGTAATCAACTCCCAATGTCGGCACCACCTCCGCCGCCGCCGCTAGCCCTGGGGGCCGTGCCCGCCGTGCGGCTGAAGAGCGAGATCAACGAGCACCGGCCTGAGCCCCCGGCCTGCGTGCAGAACGCCATGATGACCAAGGACAAGAAGCCGTTCACTTACACGCCCGGCGGACTCGACTTGTCACAGATCAGAAGCCCTAGGATGGCTAAACGTGTTAGTAGGAACGCAGCTGCTGAAGGTGTTGGCAGTCCGCAGCCCATGCCGCAAGGAGGCCCACCATTCGCAATGCAGGGAGGCATGCCGACGCCACCGCCTATGCAGGGGGGTATGCCGCCGCCGCCACCACCACCGCCTGGTGAGATATTTTATGAGAATAAATTATCTGCTATAATAAATTGTCTCTTACATTATGCTCTAATAAAATATTTTAAATTTGGATTCAATATTTGCCCACTCGAATTTAATATTTGCTTCTTAGTTTAATTATTATGTCACTTGAAATTAATATTTGCCACTTGGATTTAATTTTTGCTACTCGGATTTAATGTCACTTAAATTTAATATTTTTTGTTACTTGTATTTAATACTTGTTACTTGGAATTAATATACAGGATGATTCACAACTTCGTAGATATATTTTACTCAAAAAAGGTATAAAGTTATTTTTATTTAGTTTAGTTTAATTGGAGTTTCTACTAAAAGCGAGTAAATGTTAAATATTAACTAAATGGCAAAATTTATTTATTTTTGTAAGTAGTAACGCAAGTATTTGCGACAGAACGATTTATTTTATTTTATTTTTATTGAAAACTTGTAATTTTTATATTATTTCACATAATAGCAAATTGCATTACCTAATTATATTCACAATTCACAATTTTTTAAATAATGACATGCTTTAATTTAAATAATTCCATTTGAATAATATATTTTTATAACATGTAAATAGCACCCTTATATTATTCATAAACCGGATAATAATACTGCTGTTTGTAGGTATGGGCGCTCCGATGCCTCCACCACCCCCTTCCAACTCCATTCCTAAGCCTCCACCACCAAACAACTTAAACAATCTTCCAACGTACACGCGGCCTGATATAAAAATACCTGAGAACCCGATGAATCTGCTGCGTAAGACCGGTGGACCCCACCGTCCGGCTGGACCTGTGATCGGTCCGGATGAACAGATCGCTAGACAACCGGCTCTTGGAGGACATGATCAGCCTGCACCGCAACCACAACAGTTGCCGCCGGTAGTACAACAACAACAACAACAACAGCAGCAACAGCAAGTACCGCCTAGTCCACCAGTGCAACAAGTGTACCGACCCGTGAGACCGCCGCAACAAATGTATCAGCCTCCAGTGCAGCCTCAGCAGGTTTACCAACCTCCAGTGCAACCTCAGCAGGTCTACCAACCTCCGGTGCAGCCTCAGTCACCACCAGCGGCGGCTCCGCAACATGAACTCAACCGCCAGGAGGCGAGACAACAAGTGAGTTCTAATCTAAGCCTCAAAGAATCCTTGAGCCATCTTGGTTGATCTATTTGCACATTTTAATGCAATTGTTTTTGTTTTACTAGTAACAGTATTCACTCCAAATTATAAAATAATAGATGTTATTTTAGTTCCAACTACATCGACCGATTCGTCTTGGTGCAGTCGGAATCTCAATTCGTGCGATGGGCTTTGAAATTCAAAGCGGTATCGGAGAGATTCTTATGTAACCAGAACTACATTTAAGACGATCAAGTGGTCAGCTTGTGCGTTTTAATTGAAGATGTTTTGCAATTTAACGACTGCACATACACTGCCGGCCGAGAGACTTGAACCACGGAACTTCATGTTCATACGTCATCACATGCAGAGAGCTGTGCTTATAAACCCGCGAGTCTAACATTTCTAATTATTTTATTATTATTAGTGCCGTAATACAAATTTTAACTATTGACATTTATGAGCAGATAAAAGGGAAAATAACAGCTAAGTTAAGTTTTTTTTGACATTGACCTTTTTCAGAATTTGACAGATTACGACAAATTCAATTTGAACATGATATGAATGTAGTGATTTATTTGAAATTTAAGATCTGTAATAATATTTTCTGCATTCTGTGCTTACCATGGCATATGTTCATACAAGGACCCGTTCATGCTTTTGAATCCTGAAAAAATCATCGTTTTGAAGCTATCAATGAATTAGAAATTCTTCTTTGCCAAGACTCATTGAAGATTCAATTTAGTGGCGCCGCTATTTGATAGGCAATTCTCACCAGAATTCTCAGAATTCAGGAGTATAAAAGAATCCTTGTGAAAATAGGGCTTAAGGTTTTGATGTATAATCCGGTAGTAATATACGGAAGAGAAACTTGTCATCGTGTCAAAAGCTAGAAGGAATTTTATAAGTAAACACACTCCTACTCGGCTAGCTGGGTGTTAAAATATGAATATATTTTTGGCAGTGCATCAGTTTTATTATTACTTTCAATGTCTTGTAGCGTAGCTATTTCTAGGCGGCAGCGCTTATCATTTATTATTTTAAATAAATACATACCTAATTTAGAAAGAAGAAAGGATGCCTACCCAAGTTTAAAAAATTTAGAGCTAGAAAATTCAACTACAAGAATATTCTTGCATATAATCATAAAACTCGAAAATTGTGATTGTGAAACAACGGTTTAGAAATAATTTGTGTTTAACTATAACTGACCCTAACATATTGAACACGCCACTGCGCGTAGCTTATGGGACTGCCACGAGGTTGGCGACTGAAAGGGGACACTTATACTCGTCGCGTTGGACCGCTTTTCAACTTTTGTTTCAATACCGCTGACACTTTTTTCTAGATATGAATATTCTTTTACATGAATTTTCAGGATCCACTGGATTCTTGATGATGCATTTCTTTTTATACTTATTTTTGTGTATGAGTTTTCCTAAGCATGAAGTTTCGTTTGTTTTATGATTCTGGGTAAGAATGTTCTCTTCACTGAATGTTCTAGTTAAAAATATTCTAATATTAAAGACGTTCCCAGAAGGGATGCCAAATTGAACAACTATTGTTTGTAGATTGGCACATTGTACATCCCGCCATTGAGCCCAGAAGAACTTCAACCCAAGCGTGCGGATTCCAACAGCCCGGGGTCACCACTCGACACTCTAAAGAAGGCGCCGACGCCTTGGCTAACAAACCGCAGTGTTCAGCAACAACGTCACCAGGAGGTGCCATCCTGGGCACGGTCACCAGGTGACAGTCCAGCCTCTTCAACACCGACAACTCCCGCCACACCAGCAACTCCTGGTGGTCGTGTTATACCCATCAAGATCGACAGGAACGAAGACGAGATCACTCAACAGCAGCAGCGGTTCTTCCAGCAGCAGCAACAGCAGTTCCAGCAGCAGGTTCAGCAGCAGCAGCAGCTGAGACAGCAGCAGATGCAGCAGTTTAGACAACAACAGCAGCAGCAGCAGTATCAGCAGCAAACTGAGCAGTATCAGCAGCAAGTTCAGCAGCAGCAGCAGCAAACCCAGCAGCATGTTGTTCGAGTTATTCCGATACAGATTGAAGGAAGATCGAATAGTGGACCGATGTCCCCGACTAGTAACGTGTTAGTATTTTTATAATATGCAATAATTAATGTGTACAAATAACTTAGTATTAATTTTAAATGCACAGTACTTTGTCATTATAAAAAATTTAAATTATCAGTAAAATAATAAATGCAAAGTAATAGTATATTAAAGTATCAAGAACGGTAAGGATAGTTTACCGATGGAAGACAATTAATTGGAGCTTTCGCTACGCTCAGTCTGACATCTGTAATTCATTAGCGTTCGTGATGCTTATATCATTTCTTGCGCGATTGGAGTAAGCAAAATTTATTTGAAAATACGCAAATATTAATTTATCATAATTAATAATGCTGAAAATTGACTTACTGAAAATAAATTACTTACTGTTCTGTTTAATTTCCTTACCGTTCAGTTTTATTTACTTAGCATTTATAATGTAATGAAAGATTGATTTCTCGACTGTAAGTTAAATACAAAAGAAGATTTTTTAAGAAACAGTTAATTATTTAATATAATAAAGACTGAAAATCAGTCTTCATCAGTTAATACAAAAATAATTTTAAATACAGAGCATTTTATTACGACCCATAATTAATTATTTATGTTATATTTTGCGGCTTGGATACAACAGTGTTAGTAAGTATACAATATTAGTATAAGCCGGATACATAGTTCATTTTTGTAAAACAATTTATCTAAACCTCGTAAGATTTTTCACGGTTGCTCTCAATGTTTATGTTTATAAATTTTTATTAGTATCAAGGTTAAATTTTCTCACACTTGTGTTTCTATGTATAGAAGTACACCTGACATGTTGGATGGCCCAGTGCAGAGCCCCACGTTTCGCATCTTGCAGAGGGTGACGTCTCGCGACGAGGAGATCCATGCGCACCCAGCGGTGGCCCACCCAGCGACGGCAGCGCAGCCCTTCACGCCTCCGCCCCCCATCGACCAGGTGCGACGTCTGCAGCTGTCCGACGAGGACCAGAAGCTGATGAACCGGGTACGGAACCAAGGTAAACACGAAACACAAAGAGTTGGTAAGAGTCCGGCGGCTTAATGCTGGTTTACCTAGATGTAACCGGTTACTTATTCTGTGTTCTTTGAAGTTAATCAAAATATTTCAAGGTTTCGGCGTGCCATTAACATAGAAACGCCTATAGTTCACCCTTACAACATACAGAGTAAAGTTGCCGGTTTCATTTATTATAAACCAAGCCTTAGTAAGATTGTTATGCACTTCGACCAAAAGCAATTTCAAGTTTTTCTTATTTTTGAGGGTTCTTTCATGCTTCTGAATCCTGAGAAAAATAATCCTAGTGAGTATTATTGCCTATCAAAAGGCAGTGCCGCTAAATTGAATCTTCAATTAGTCTTACATGATGCCTCCAGCCCTAAAAATACTCTTTGAAGTGTCTTAAATGACGAAAACATAAAATTGCTTTTGGTTCGAATCGAAGTGCAAATGCCGCCGGAATACTACATGGAATGTTCTGATGTTTGTGTGCATGTATGTTGACCTGGCGTTGTTTAGTGGATGACGATGTGTACCTGCACAATGAGGAGGATCCGCGGTACCGGGGCCCCGCCATCCCTTCCAGGGCCTTCCGTATGTTGCAGAGCATGACGGACGCATCTGAAGCCTCAGGCGACTCCACTTGTGGTACGACTTGACTTCAAACAAACAATACCCGGATCTACACCTTCACTAACAATCTCTCTTTGTATTTGTTGTGTTTGTGTGATTGGTGCTTGATGATTAATATTCGTTGCATTGTACGGGTTGTGAAATGTAATTGTGTGCTGATGTGTTTGGATGTTGCAGTACCCAGAGCTGTTCTCGTGACGCGCGGACCGCCTGGTGTCAAGAGAAGTCAGTCTAATACACCTACAGGTAAAGATTACCCGCATGCGTCGTGTTACCGTGAGTTTTGAAATATCGTAAAGTGACTATGGCTTCAAAGTTTTACTCAAAGAAAACGAATTGCCCGATACTTAGTTAACCATGAAAAGCTTGAACAAATTTTAATGGAATAAAAATGTATATCAGGTTTGGTATATAATGGATGTAACTGATTACTTATTCTGTATTATGTAATTGGTTACTTATTCTGTAAAGTTGAACTATAATCATTTCTATATTACCTACGGTTCATAATGATACAGAGCCGTAGTATAGAAATGTCTTTGTTCAACTTAACTGAATACAGAACCGGTTACATCCATTATAAATAGGCCTTAAATAGTTCATAATGACACGGAACCGTAATCTTGAAATCCTTTGTTCAACTTTATAGAATATAGAATTAGTAACCAGCTACATCCATTATTATAAACCAGTCTTTCTTTACAGCTTGATTTTGATGGCACTTATATACGAAACAATATTGTAAACTATACGATTAGTATATCAAATACAATAAAATTGAACATTCGTATTCTGGTGTCCATGGTTTTCGATACAATTATAGTATAGAATAAGATATTGCAAATATGACATCAATATTGTAACTTTAACGATTTTGGTATTCTCATGACCAAATCGTTTTGTAAAGTATACAATAAACTGTAAACAATTAGTCTATTAAATTTATTATTTTTGTACAGAAATAAAAAACATAAGTTTAGTCTTGAAATTATTACGGATATTCAAGGTGGTAAATGTATTTAAATTGAAGAATATATCAAATATTTTTAACTGTAAAACTTATAAATATTGATTTTACTTTTGGACAGTTATTGCAGTTTAATTTATGTATTATTTTAGGTGAAAATAATCTTCCTCCAAGTGAACAAAGGACTCCAGAACCTCGTAAATACACTGGCAGTGCGATTCCTAGTCGTTCCTTCCAGATGCTGCAAGCCATGGTGGCTCCCGAAAACTGTGGTAAGTCATCATCAATCAAATATCATCTACAAATATCTCCTGACTTTGTAAAACACTGCCCCATTCTATTCTACAACGTGACGTGAATCGTGCCACGCACTAACGTTCATCTCACTTGTCACGAAATCATTCCTCTCTCTGTAACTATTAAACATTGTCTTACGACAGTGTATTCAATCATTCATTTCTCATGTTTTAATATTTTTAAAGCCTACCAAGTTACCAAATTATTAGGACAAAATCAGGCAGTTTTGTTTCTTTTATAGCAAATGGCAACGATGAAAATAATAGCTATCCTTATGACCCTAACTATTACCCTTACTATGACCCTATGTACCCTTATTGGCACGACCCGTACTGGGCAGCGTACTATCAGGATCCAAATGCGTACCCTGCTGAAAATACAGAACAAACTACCGCTGAAAATAATGAAACCACTCAAAATACTGGTGAACAAAATCAGCCACAAATGACTGAAGAAGAATATTACGCACAGATGCCATATTGGGATCCTTACTACGCATATTATTATTATGGTGGATATTATCCACCGCCTCATCCATATTCACCTCATGCTTTTTATCCTGGAAATGAAACTGATGATTATTCTTCAACCGATGAAATGTCTTATTACGGTGCACGTTTTCCAAGAGGTCCAACACCATGCGGACATAAATCTGCACCGCCAAATAATGAACAAGTTACACCTACAGACACTGAAGTAGAAGAAATTAATGACAAAGAAGAAACAGATTTAAACAGCGGACTACAAGCAATTCGTTCTGTATCTGATATTCAAGTCTATAACAATGCTGATGAACAGTCATCAGTCACTGAAGAATCATCAGACTCTGAAGAATCTGACAGCACAGAAGACGGCGAGGAAGAAGAAGCTGAACAACAAGAAGGTCATCTGCCTCACCAACTAAGTGTCATCTTTGAAGAAAGCGAAATGAGCGAATCAAATAGAAGCAAACGAGAAGCAAGTGTAGCTACGACAATCAGCGAAGATGACAGCTCAACTACAATTGGCGGCGGCCATTGTGAGGAAGAAACAGACGAAAGTTGCGATGAAGATCTTGGTGAGACTTCCGTAACTGTTAGATTACCGCTAAAACTAAAATTCGGATTATCTGAAAACGGCCAAGAAGAAGTTACAGAACTTATAGTCGGAGATAGTGAAATGGAACCAAACACTCCTGAAAATAGCATATGTTCTTCATTCACAATGAAGTCGCCTGTTACTGTAAGTGAACGAGGAATCCAAAGACAAAACAGTAATGAAACTGTTGAAAATTATGAAACTGCAGATGAAAATAACTCGCGTGATAACAGTCCAGTTGAAGCACAAGATGATGACACTGATTTCTGGGAAGAAATTAATAAAAACGTACATAGTGACAACGAAACGACTAATAATCTTGATGATGAAGAAGAACTTGCAAAAAATGTTGAAGAAGATGGTGATGCTGATATATCTGAAGAAGAAATCATTGCTCATGTTGAAACACCAACTATTTCCCAAGAAACTCAAGTTAAAAATGATGAAGATGAAGACCAGGAAGAAGATGAAGATGATGATGACTCTTCCTCAAGCAGCGATGATAGTGAAGAAGACGAAGACTGCAAACTAGAAAAAGATCTCCGCAACGCATTTACCTCCGATGCTGTCAAAGAACAAGTAAAGAAACTCCGAGAAGCTATCAAACTTTCCTTAGGACTCAAAGAGGAACCAGTTTCAGTTCGTCAGCGAATCATGGCATTTGAAAACGGATGTACAAATGGCACATCCGGTACAAACGGCACAAGTCGCAGCAGCAGCGCCAAGAGCGGCGAATTAAGTGAAGAGGATGGCGATTCTGGTGTTACTAGCGATGTTAGTAGACACACAGATGACGAATCCTGTGACAGACTCAAAAGAAGATACGAACGCGCTGCTACACATAGTAGATTGTTTAAATTACTTCAAGATGCTTGTGCCGAAAGTGATGACGAAGATGATGACGAAAATGAACAAGAAACTGGTAGTGAAGACAGACGGAAACAGTTAAGTCTTCCATTAAACAGCAGTGAACCGGAAAGTTTTGCTTCTAGTGGTATTTGTTCACCTTCTTCACCTAACTGGTTAGCCAGAGAACTGGTACATGGTTTACTAGGTGGCCGACAAGGTAGAAAATATAAATCATTACCTCTGGAACGTTTATACGCAGCAGCACAACGTATATTACAAGAAGACGCACTTAGTAACACATCAGAAGACGGAAGCCCGTTGGATTCCTACGCCTCAGATTACAGAAGTTATTACAATAGTTGGGACGAAGCAAACGCTTCAGTGATGAAGAAACGTGTTGCGAAATGTCCTCGAGTGAAAAGTGAAAAGAACTTGGCGAGTAAAATGAATCCTTGTACTGATCCTGATGAACCTCAGTGTCCAATGTCGCGGCTGAGCAGCTGAGCAGCCGGGCGCAGCTCTGGGTTTCGTTAAACACGGCGCCGGTCCGCGCATGAAGGTACAAACACAGACGAGGCGCACGCACCCAGCTGAGCTGAACTGTTTGATTGTTGACTGACAATGACAGCCATCACACATGTGTTGTGTGTTTGGTTCGGTGTTCTGTTGATAGTATTTCGCGGATTGGTTTTGATTTTTGAACGCGGTAGGCTTGCACATGCCATGGAGTAAACTCCACCTTTGAGTCACACGCCAGGCCCAGGCCCATGACAGCCGCTCTTATCAATTATCAAATCTCTGATATACCTACATACATACATATCTAACGCTACATGTTGTATTGTTGAGTAACATATTGAATTCCAATGAGCATGAGTACATAACATCGGGAATGGGTTCAACACCAGAAAATCTAATACTAGAATGTTCATACACAAGGAAATGGTACACCATATGTAATAAAATACATACGTCAAAAGATTCATTCACAGAAAAATTCAAATCTAAATTTTAGATTTGGCGTAAATGTAAACACAGGAAGATGCAAATTAAAAGTAGTATTGAGCTGTGCATTTAGTTGAATTCAACTTAATTTATCTATCCTCTTTGTGTGGAAGAAACAAAATAGTTTGCTAGACTTGCATCTTCCTATGTTTATTTATGCCGAATTTACAATTCTAGAATTGCTTTATCCGGAAACGAATATTTAAATGCAGGTATTTTATTACGTATACATTTTATTTTTGTGCATGTATTTTCCTGTGTTACAATATTCTAGAATTTTATTTTCTGGTGTTGAATGACCACCCCATAACATCAACTAACTTAAAGATCTTTGCAATATAACTATGAATGTTGTATACTCATGCTAAATGATAAAAATATTAAGGGATGAAACAGTCTTAACACTAATGGGCTCCGTTCGTTGAAAGAGTGGGCAGTGCAGTGAAAGTTTGTGGCCAGGTAAACTGACTTGTAACAGCACAAAGGTGCAGTTTGCTTCCGAGCTTCCGTATCAGCTATGCTCGCTCAATAACGCCACATTTCAAATTGTGAAGACTAACACTAGAGTAGAAAGTAAGTTTCATTCTTACATTGAGTATCCCTGCATGTGAAATACTCATGAAATCATTATGACATTCTCATATCATTTGCCTGTGCCTGTATGTAATGTATATATCAATAGTAAATTGTTCGTTTTCGTTTTTGTGTTATCGTCGGATATGCGGCTGCTGGGCATGACAACGTGTGACTTCAAATTTGGTTTTTTCGATGATCATCGATTCTTATACACTTCTGTTAGATTGTTAACAACTCTTTGTATAATTTGTTGATGTTTTTTCCAGGTCCGGGTCAGTCCGATTTGTGAAGAGGTCCTCAAGATGATGAAGAGTACGGCTTGTACAGTTTAAGATAAGTTATAAAGCTGGTTAGTGTATAAACATCTTTTAAATTTGGTCTTAGTTGAAGAATCACTCTTGAAGAACTTTAGAAGAAAGTTAAATACTTTCTTAAAAAATTTGTGATAAAAACTGAGTTTAAATTTAATTGACGTTGCTAATAGTTAATGATTTTAATCATATGGAATATGATGCATTTAATTTTATACTTTAATATCAAAGTACTTACCTACCTATTTGATACGTTTTTATAGAAAAGTATAGATTTAAATCCATCATATATCAAAGTGTGTTAACGTGTATTAGACTTTGGTTTTGGAGCAGTGTTCTGTCTAGAAATTATTTAATTACTTACCATCTTATAGCTTTGTTTTCTTTTCGAAAATCGCGGATTGTTCAAATTTCTTCCTAATGTATTTGAGCTTGCCAACATCAAACCAATTCTAAGAATTTAAGAATTGGTATAGCGTGTCCTATTTATCTATGCACCTACACTATTTGTGTATGTTATAAATATGTTGTATGTTATGTAAGTGTGAATGTATGATGCTCTTTTTATTATAAATAAATCTATGAGAAAATCTTTATGTGTTTCTATCTTCTTTTCTTTCTGTATCTATACGTATATGTTGCATGATTTTTCCAAATTTCAGTCAATGTTACATAATAATTAATTACGTAGCTAATTAAAAAATGTTACAAGCTCAGCAAATACCAGTCTAAATAAAGCCTAGTAAGTATGTTGCAATTTTCAAACCAATGCTTACTTAAAAATTTTAACATACTCAGCAAATTTATATTACAAAACTATTCAATCGCCAAAAACTGTAGTTCATTGTCCACTCTTGGAGGAAGAACTTAACAATGTTGCGAGGAAAAGTACTTTGTATTTTTGTCCTAATTTTTGCATCTAATATTCCAAATATTCAAGGGAATTATGGATATGATTATGGTCCTATCGCGCACACAATGGATCATTTAAAAAATCATGAAATCAGTGTGGTTTTTCCAAAATATAATATTAATATTGCACCGCCAGTTAAAAATGAACCTCAGGTAATGTACCAAGAATTTGAAGAACATCAAACACCACAAGTAATATACCAAGAGGTTGAAGAACATAATCCAACAAAACATGATCCACAAGTAATGTACTTAGAGGTTGAAGAACATCATCCAATAAGACATGAACCACAAGTAATATATCAAGAGGTTGAAGAACATCATTCAGTAAGACATGAACCACAGGTAATATACCAAGAGGATGAAGAACATCAACCAATAAGACATGAACCACAGGTAATATACCAAGAAGTTGAAGAACATCATCCAATTATATATGAACCACAGGTAATATACCAAGAAGTAGAAGAACCATACAATAATGCAGAATATGAACCAAACGTAATAGGTAATGTTTTATTATAAAAGATATAATACAGACTATTAAATTTATTGTTTTTAGAACACAAAACTTATGATAATGTGCAGAAACATCCGCAACTATATTATTTCAAATCAGAACAACAACAATCTGAGCAACGTTACCCAATAATAACTCGAGAACCAATTTCATCTGAAAAACCATGCATTCAAAAATTCTATGCGCCGTCGACTGCATCGCAATATGGTAGAAATGCTGAAGAATACAACCCAGAATTAGGTGCGACGCGTTCAAATAAACATAATACTGATAGCTGGTTTTATAGCTCGCCAACGTGGAACACAAATAATAATAATAACATGAATATACTTAGAGAAGCTGACCCAAGAAGTATACTTGCTAGTCACACTCATTTTGTAAAGATTAAAAAACCTATTTTTGGAAGTAAAGTCATATTTTCACATCAGAAAAAATTTATTGGAGATCATGACCAATTTCATGGTGATCATGATCACCATTATCATGGTGGTCTTTTTAATGGAAGACCTAATATTAATAAAAATACTCATATACACGTCCATAATAGAAATGCTGAGTCAGTTGATCAAATGCAACGACATTCCAGCAAAACTGATGATAATTCAATAATTGGTTCGCATTTATTTGCCGCTCCCAGATGGCGACGAAATGTGTTAGATCCTCTTAAACGTGAAAAACGCGGTCTTTTAGATGTATCGCGTCTTATAGTAGATCCTAAATCAAAATTTGACTTCCAAAAGACTTCTGAAAATGTTGGATCAGCAACGAGAAATGTTTTCACTGAAGATTACAGCCCTCTGTTCCATTTGACAAACGCTTTAGGATCAGCGCATGATTCATTCTACAGTCTGATGAATGTAAGACCTCATGGATTCCTCGTACCTTGTAGGTAGGACAGTTTATAATTATTTTTATTTGCAGGATGATTGAGGATGCCCATCAGAGGGAATGGACTATGAACAGGGTTTGCGGAAACTGAAAATTGTATTTATTCATGTATTTGTATGAATTATTTATAAATAAATAATGTATTTATTAAAATACGAGTCTTTTATTTCATTAAAATAAATAATGTTGCGCAATAAAATTAATTTGTAAAAAAAACCCTGTTTATAGTTTGTTATTTAATTATATTATTATAACATAGTATTGTACCACACAAGGATTGTTATTATTTACAGATACAAAGTCGTCCATATAAATGATCTCTCAAACGTCCAACAATCCTCTCCATTGGTGGGTAGCATAAACCCAGCTATTTATTCTCTCCACAATCAAACACCCGCTTCTTCTTCATTCTCTACTGCTCCTGAAGATGCTGATGGTCCTCCAATGTATCCTTTGGGCCCATCAGAAGATTCCAACAGCCCTCAATACGTAGATTACAACAGTGGAGACCCTCTTCATGTACTTGGAGATAAACTAAGAGAAAGTGTTCAGTGGGCACATCAATCAGCTACACATGCAGCTGATACTATACACCACGTGCGACAAATATTTACATCTGCGCGGAAGGACTGGCCCAAGTTGTTACTTCCGTATGCGGGCGCATTAGAAGTCACTAAACCGAAACTTGGTAAAAACTTATTTCTGCACAATAAACTCAATAACTATTAATTAATATTCTTCTAGAACAACAAGAGGAAGACATTGTCGGCACAGCTAAAGATCCAGAGTTTGTAGGCGTTGGTAAAATGATGGACTATCTAGGAATGACTGACAGGAAACCTGATATATCTCCTCGCGTTGGTGGACCGCGCATGATCTCTGAAGAAGAAATTATTTTAAAGAAAGCGAAAGAAGTGTTAGGAGCTCCTACGTATAGAGATTTCTTAAATGAAATGAAAAGGCATTTGGATATCGCTGGAAGGAATGAAATTGTAGGAAAACCAAGACTTGTTAAACCGAACACAGACTTGCAAGCGAAACTGGCGATGGATAAATTAAGAAGCGCGCTTATGGCACAGAAAGCTAAAGCTGATTTGAGGAGAAAGCAAGCGGGTTGGCCTAGACCGCCGTCTTTACCGAAAGCGCCACAGTTAAAACCGGCTAGACCATTAAACCTGCTGAAACCTCCAGCGAAACCCTTAATTAAACCCATTAAAACCCCTGTACTAAAAAGCCCCAAACCAAATAACTTAAAACCAGTAAAACCAATAATTCCTCCAAAAGCAAAACCTGAACTCGTAGGTTCTTCTCATAATACAACATTAGATAAAATTCGTGAACAATTAAAAGGCATTAAAGCATTTAATATTATCACTACAACAACTCCTAAACCTAGAAGTCCGTTAGAGAAATTGCGTCAAAAATTATACGAAAAATATAAAATCCCTAATGATGGCACAGATCATTCTGATTTATTAGGTAAAACTTTAGCAGTAGTAAAAAATCCAGAAACAGTTGGGGCTCGGTTGAATACTGGAGAGGCTGTACCAGTTCCGTTACTGACTAAAGAAATGAGAACCCCTTTTATGGGACTTGCAACTAAACAAGATTTAGAGCAATATTTTAAGAAGTTGTATTGCAGTGATTGTAAAATGGGTGATATAAAATAGTATTTAAATTACTTAAAGTAATTGAAGAAGCACACATCCATTCATGACTTCTTTATTGTTAAAAATATAATACAAAATAATATAAGCTACAATGAGTATATAATAAATAAATGGCACATCATACAAATTAATCAATAATACAATTATTCTTTTTTCTATCACAGTTACCAGAAATTCTCTGATAGTCTTCCTTTAGGAGGTTCTATTATTCCATTTGTCTTTTTTACTTTTTGCAAGAAAACAATGAGTCGAGTTACTGGGCCGCCGGAATCAATCTGAGAAAGAATAACCATGTAAATAAAATGAAATACAGTATATAAATTGATATACCTTCTGCATTTTATCCAAATACACATCGTTTATGTATATAAGTAGTTTCTGGAACTGATTTCTATAAGTTGCTTGCATTGAACTGCCAGTTACTTCCAGAAATTCTGATATAAGCGCAGCTGTGATATCAGATCGCGGTTCTGCAAATACAAACAATTATAGTTGTATACAAATAACTAAAATAAAACTTACCCATATTAAGTACATTGGCGAGCCACTTCCATGCATTAAGCAGCCCATGAGGATGACTACCCTGTTGTCCTCTTTTCAACCTGCTGCACATAAACGCCGCATAGAGTCTCATCGTTCCTGACATCCTCTTCAAGAACTTGTCTTGTTTTTCAACCACATCCTCAGAATAAAGATACCCTAAAGTCTCGTAATACTCTCTGTCAGTCTGGCCGGCTAACTTCGGCGGATAAAATGGCACCAAGTACGGCGCAGTTTGATAAAAATACGCGAGAACAAGCTTAGCAAAGTCTGGGAAATCGTGAGCCAAAGCCACGAGCACGGCAGCGTAACCGTGGGCTGATTCAGGATTACTGGAGATCAAAAGATCGCCTTGCATCACGAATTTACGAGCGAGAAGATCTGTGCAGAAGTAAACTCCTTGTGGATGCTGCGAAGATGATACTGTTGAGCCGCCCGCTTCAACTGGGTGACCTCGGAGAAGATTGCTTAGTCGATTGTATTTATCCTGATTAAATTCAGATATTAAAATGAATAATTGTTTAATTGTACAAGTCTTACCAGTAAATGATGTGAATTGACGGCAGAAATACTATTCAATGGAATGTTCACAGCTTTTTGACAAGCAAACCTAAATTGTTTCAAATTAGTATTACTGATTAAATCTGTGAACTGCTTCTTGTAATTTTCTAAAAATTGTTGGAGGTTCGCGTATTCCTTTAGTGCATTTTTATTAGCAAAAGAGTCCAAAGTTGTAACTGAGGCACTATTTTGTTGCAGTTGTTGTTGGGGAATATGAGTTTGTTGTTGAAAATGATTTTGTTGTTGAATTTGAGTTTGCTGAGTAGTTTGAGGAACAGGTGAAGAAACCGAAGTTTGCATTTGAGGATAGTTGGGGACAGGGTTGGAAGGAGAAGGAGATATTACTTTAGTTTCTTGAGGTGGTGGTATATTCGCTGCTGCTGCTGCTGCCTCGGCTTTTTGCTTCTCCTGTCTCTCATCCTCCTTACACGATGTTAAAACTGAAAAATAATGTCAACTTGACATACTTTAAAACAAAAAATAATCTACAAACTTTTGATGAAAAGTTTATCTTACATTGTTGCAGGATTTCTTTTAATTTAATGGCTTCTGTAACTAAAAGGACGGCAATTTCTAAATTAGCTTTAGCTACTGTGTTATTCTGTGCGATCAATTCATTCGTTAAATTTTTGTTCAACTCTAAACTTTGAGCTTTGCAGACTTCTTTAATTTTCTCCATATTTTCAAGCAGAGCTTTAAGTTTTGTTGAAATTCCTGATAATGTAGCATGTTTTTTGGAATCTTGAATAATGCTTGCAATATTATTTTCTTTAATTAAAATAGCAATATCTTGGTAAAGAACTCGAAAAGCCATTTGTTGCTTCTGAATTGATTCAAATATTTGAATGAGATCTTTACGAAACTTTTCTCTAACTTGCAGTTCTAAGTTACGCTTATTTCGTTCCTGAAATTACAAAATGAACGAAAATAAAATTTAATTTGTGGAATTCACTTACTTCAGCCTGTTTCTGCTGTTGAATCTGCAACTGTTGAAGATGATCAACGGCTTTTCTGTCATGTTCTTCAAGAACTTTTAGCATTAATTCTTCATGTTCATGTGATTGTGCTATAAGCATTTTCTGTTTCTCAAGCCATTCAGACTTGGCGCGAGCATGTAACGCTTTGCCAGCATCTTGAATTTTTTCTAACCTTGTCTTTATAGAAGTCTAAAACAAGATTTATTTAACAACAATCTTTCGATTTGACAAGGATACAACTTACTGCAATTTCATCTTTGATTTCAGCTTCTACTACAGTCAAAATTTTACCTACAGAGGTATGTTTATTATTTGAAACAGGTGTCTTAATATAACTGAATTTCTGTTTTTCTCGTTTTTTAGGTGAGTTATGGTTTAGCTTTTCTAGATTAGAACTATTTGGGCCTATTGTTACATCACAAACGTATTTATTTATTGATTTAGATTTACTTAAAGCTGAGATTTTTAAATTTTCAAATTCGCCTAACAGCTCATCCATGACTTATATATAACCTACAAATCATATGATAAATTAACTTGTTGCTTATCATTATAATGGTAAATTTCCAATGCTAGATAATTATACATACATTCAATTATAACGATGATAAATATTTTTATAAAATTATTACAGCAACATTACACGAAATGACCTTGCATTTACCGCAAAACGACCTCTCACCCTGAACGCAAGTCCGAAAGCTGGATCCTACAGTAGCGTAACGTACATTTCTCATTATTTACAAACACTTTTTTATATCTTTCGTGTGCGTCAGTAATGTTTTTCATTTAAGAACAATGTTTGACATAGTTTTCTTGAAAAATAAATCATAAAATTAAATTGTTTTTCAAAGTTTGTTTTGATGACAGTAATGTAATTTGTGTCGACGAAAATCGAAGAGTCATCATTTCTAAATTATTTATTAATAAACATTAGTGTGGTTTATTGAAATTGCTGTATTTAATGAATTAGTGCATCCAATGTTCACCCTACGCCTCTGCTTTGTCATCAAGTGTCATCAGATGGTTGAACAGTGAAAAGGTGACTTTTAAATATTATACAACAAATTTTCAACACATTTCAAATTCTATTTTAATATTGAACTTTGCTTTTTGTAGAGTTGAGTTTATCAACAGATAACTATTATCACTTCAAAAGATAAACTCATTTAAAACCTGTATAACCTGCCGGTTGTCAGCAGGTGTAAAAATTTTCCATGTTCATAATTTAAATTACTTTAAATTGTACTATTTAAAATGGAAGAACCAACACTGGAATCGGCTCTTCAAGACTGGAACGATTTAAGTGCAGAATATAAAGATTTGGAAGTAAGTGCTACAGTTTTAAGACAGTCGTAAGTACCAACACATTTTATAATATTTGTGTATGTAGGCACTACATCGTGATTATCAGGCTAAACTTGATGCTGTGGGTGAATTACAAGCAAAATGTTTAAAAGATATCCATCATCAGAGGTATCGGATGAACCAAATCACAAAATCTTTGCACCAGTAAGTAGTCTTCACTTCTACAAAATAAACTTGTCCTAATCTTGTGTTTGTAGATTACAGAAAAAAGGTATAAAGACTGAAGCAATGGAAGAGCTTGAAAAGAATGTGATAAAACGAAATGCTCATCTTTTTAATTTTGAGCAAACTTTACCAAGTGAGAATGGAATGTATCTAAAAATTATTTTAGGCAATGTCAACGTATCAATATTAAATAAGAATGATAAGTAAGATAAAATTTATCTTTTCACATCAGTTATAAGTACTTTCAATGTTATTGTTATTTTAGATTTAAATACAAAGATGAATACGAAAAATTCAAGCTTGTATTAAGTGCTATAGGATTCGTGTTAGCGGTAATTAATTTAAGAACAAATTTTCGGTAAGTTTAATCAGCGTTTTTACCGTTGTCATCATTCAACATAATTTTTCTTCAGACCATTGGAACTCATATTCATATTCTTACTCGTATGGTATTATTGCACTCTTACAATTCGAGAGAGTATTCTAAAAGTGAACGGATCCCGGATTAAGGGTTGGTGGCGACTACACCATTTTATCAGCACAGTTGCAGCTGGAATCTTGTTAATTTGGCCGGATACTGAAGCTTGGTCGTTATTCAGGGATCAATTTATGTGGTTCAACGCTTATATCAGCACTGTCCAGTACTTGCAGTTTAGGTATCAACAGGGAGTGCTCTACAGATTGAAGGTATAAATTTTTAATAGTTTGTAATTGTCTAGAACGTCTAAAGGAAGTAGTTAGTTATAGTAATTTCGTTGCAGAGTTCAAGGTTAATTCTATTTGTTTCGTTAATGATTTTTTTGCACAGTCATATCATAATTTGACAATTATCACAATTATACACAAATTTCATTTGACATAATAGTTATTTATGTTATAAGGGTCGTATTGGCAATCATTATGAAACACGCCGTGTTATCAAACTAGGTTTCGCCTCGTCTAATTATCTTCACGACTATAAAACCATAATGATTGGTTACGATTCGTATTGCATACAAAATTTTATATGCTGGCGTAATGTAGTCAAAAAGTAAAATAAATTATTTGGTATTGAATAAAAAAAATTAAATCTAAAGCCCGTTTTAGATGGTGCAATTTTTGTTGCGCAATAAATCTTTCGGGCAGAAAATTAATGTAATTTTTTTAGATGTATTACACAGCGCAATTACTTACAACAAAATATTTAGTGACTTTTAATTTGGTACCTACCAACAAATTTATGTTTGACATCCCCAGTTGAGCATATTCAAGCAGTCTGTGTTTAAAAAAAATCTGACGTGGACACCACATGACTTCCTTGTACGCTTATTAAACTGTTCATACTTTTCTTAATAACTAAAATGTAGAATAATATAAAAATATAACAACCGTATTTGATTTATGCGGAAAATACCAACAAAATACCTTTTGGCACGGGCGATCGCAACAAAAAATATGAGGTGATCAACTAGATGCAACATGAGTCTCAAATACAAAATTTCAACTTTCTACGACATACCGTTTTTGAATAATGCGAAAAAAACAAATAGTGCCCCTTTGGCACGGACGATCGCAACCAAAAATAGGATGCTATAACAGTCCGTACGTACAGACGTCACGACGAAACTAGTCATAATGGATTCAGAAAAGGTCAAAACGGATATTTCCGTCAAAATCTGAGAACATATTTTTTTTTACAGAATCATGCGATGTATTAAAATGGTAAAATAATGATTAATCCCTAAAATAGAAACAAAAAATATTGCTTTTAAATTTCGCGTATAGAGAAAGACTGCCAGCACCATCTACCAAACTCATGCTGTACTAAAAAGTAAAATCTTGATTCACACGAATAATTTGCTTGTTTTTTATGACGTCACTCCTATATGGATTTAAATCGTCTCTAGAATGCTACATACGCTCTGGTTACAGAGGTCGTGGGTTCGAATCCCGGTCAGGTCAGGAAATTTTCACGGCCTGATTTGGATCGGTAACTATACTCCCGTTACCATTCCAAGTTGGGATCTAATTAACTTGGCAACCTCTAGCTATCGGGCACCGGCTAAAGGCTGTAACAAGGGCTTGCGCCGGGTTGACTGGCAACACACATGGTAGTAAAGTGGCAAAAAATATATAAAGTAAATACTGTGTGTGCCATCAAGTCACTCTAGGGATATATAACCCAAATGAGGTTCAAATCCCGAATTCATAATACATGTTCCATTTAACAAGACAAGTAATTACTTATTAATTTATATCTTTTTTACGTCCTTGTTTATCAAGAACAGTTGACAAAAACGTGCCGCTCTTAAAATCACTAGAAAATTGCAACTTGCACTTGCGGTAGAAAATTAGAACAAGTTCAATTTTTGTATGGTACCGAGTACCACACTGGATTCGTTATGGACTTTGGCCTATAAAAATCACTATTATAGTCTTTAAATTGAGGCTTATAATGTTGTCATTATGACACCGCATCAGATAAACGTTATTTTATAGCTTCGAACCTCTTTATTGCGCAGTGCGTCATAATGAAACTTCAAATAAATGCAAACAGTTTTAGTGTTCATAAAAACTACTGATAATCCTATAAATAATTATTTTTGGTAATCAGTTGTGCAACAATTACAGCTTTTAGTCTTGGCAATTTTTTGGTATCACAGCAACAGCTCAAGAATTTAATAGTTTTTGATAATTAGAAGAAATAAATTTTATTAACTTATTTATTAGAAGTTGTGTCACGAGCGTAACTTGCTTTTATGGCTCTTGATGTATTTTTAGCCCTTGACTGAGGCTCAGGCTCAAAATCATATTTCACGCCATAAAAGCTTCTTTACGCCCTTAACGCATAAATAACTATTATTTGTTCTAAGGCTCTTGGAGAACGCCACAACATGGACATCACCATCGAAGGTTTCCACTCTTGGATGTGGCGCGGTCTTAGTTTCCTTCTGCCATTCTTGTTTATGGGCTACGTGTTCCAACTGTACAACGCTTATGTTCTCTGGGGCATAAGTTCACATCCGACTGCCACTTGGCACGTCTCAGTGTTGAGTCTCACGTTCTTTGTCCTCTTCTTGGGCAACACGGCCACCACATGCTTAGTCATCCCGCAGAAACTACAAGAACGAATGATGTTGAGATACCGGCTCATGAGCCAGAGACTATCGTGGGCTAAAAACCTCAATAAAGAGGTAAATAATCATGGTTTATTTTAAGGCACAACACGTAACGATTCTGGTTATATTATTAAAAATTTCAAACTGAAATTTAACATGATCATGAATCATTAGTGAATCAATAAAAATGTAAATTATAAATTGTTGTGACATCAATTAACAAAACTTGGAGAAAATTGGTATCATTTAATAATCCATTTTATACGTTTATTAATAAACAAAAATTAATGTTTTTTCATGAAATCAATAATGTACATTAGTCGGAAGACGGCTATAGAGATTATTTTTAAACAGTTATGTAAAACTTGTCATTTTAGTAGTTTTTAGAAAATATTTAACAAAATACCGCAAATTGTTTTGTAAATTTCATTCTATAGCCGCGTAAACACAACCTTTAAGTACATTATTTTAAAATATGAAATTATAGATTTCAAAACCAAAGTCACAAAATGATTTATTGTAACATGCTTTTTTTATTCTAGGGAGATGAAAAGCATGAAAAATCAACTTAGTCTACTTCCTGTGCCCCTTGTGACTGTGTGTATAATGTAGTAAATGGTGAGAGTTTCGTTTTGTTTGTTTAGATTTGAACCCAGGTTTAGCAACATAAATTCCATGTCTACATGCATTTAGCAATAGAAAACATACAATACGATACATCGCTTCTACGTGTATTTCTTTATCCATGTGTATAAGTACAAATGTATAAATGGGAAAAACTTTATTCTTATTTTCCTTTATTTTATTTCTGTCTTACACTTTTTGTATAATGTGTACAATAATTTGATGGCCAAAATTTATACCTACACTAAAAATATAAATACATTGTCTTCAAAAGCAGAATTTTATTTTGATTTTTAATAAGACTGTTAAATATTTAATTAGAAACCTTAACATATTTCAGTATACATGGAAATAAAAATGTAACTAACGAATGTCTTCCACATAAAAATGGTGTATTTCGTTTCCTATTATGTTTAAAATAGTATTTTATTGCTTTTTAAGTAATATTTGTATTACTGCGTAAAGATCTTTTAGTCGGTGACGATTGGGTCAATTTTAATTTTCGTTTTAGCGGAATTTTCTTTATTTTGACCACTTCCATTTTTGTTTCTGCTAAATCCTCCTTGTCTTTTGGTGTTTCTGGGTTTGTGATTGCTTTATTTGTTTCTTCATGCACTATTGTATTGGATTCATTTGTATTTTTTGTATCATCAGTTTTTTTATCATCCTTTTCTTCATCGCTGTCTTCTATAGATGATGTTGGTGATAATTCATCGTCTGTAGGAGGTTTTTTTGCATTAATTTGTACCTATAAAGCAAATTTATTAAATATGTTACAGTCATCATAAAAGATTATACCTTATTAATATTGGTCTGTCTCCGAATTTTAGGTTTATCCACTGGCAGAAATTTATCAGTAACTAATTGTACTCTTCGTATATCAAAATCTTGGTCGACACGCGATACTGTTTGCAGTCTATAACATTGTTAATTAGTACCTTTTTTAAATGAACTTTGAAACTTTGTATTACCTTTGTTCTTCGCTTGTTACATACAGATCATCAGGCTTGTGATACAAGTTATGATTTTCATAAGCCTTTTTATTATAGAAAAGTGCGTCGCAAGTGATACACTTAATTAAATCTTCAGGTATTTTATTCCTTTCTTCCTCATTGTGTGATCTTTCTAAATGTTTCTGCAGATTAAATTTAACAATGTACTCCATCCCGCATAAGTAGCAATAATAAACGCTCTGCGCTTCGTTTGCATTGTTGATTTTGATTTTTTTCGACGGTGGTGGAGTAGGAACGGGTTTAAAGATGGACATTATTCGTTTATGATTTGATTTGAAATGGTAGTTTTGTGCTTGAGCATTATGGAAGATGACACCGCACTCAGAACAGGGGAATGTACCAAAGGTTGACATACCTTTATGAGATTGTAAGTGCTTATCGCGCGTATACTACAACAGAAACATTTATAATATTTTTGAAAACTGTGCAATATATTTATTAACACCTTTAATGGGAATTGCATTCCGCAGAATGGGCAAAAATGTTTGGCAGACGTTTCAGGATGTCTCCGAAATTTATGCTGAATCCCTTGAGTAACAGTTTCAAATTCCATTCCGCATATATCGCAAGTGATCTTAGTAGGTAATTCATTATCACCACTGTTGTCTTTTTCTTTGGGAACTTCTTTTGCGGCTTTTATTGGTTTACCTTTTGTGTCTATTTCTTTATTTGCATGTTTACTACAAGCGCGAAATATTAAATAATGTTGGTAAGGAAGTATTTCTACATACCGAAAATGTTCTTGAAGTAATTCTTTAGATTCCAATTTTGTTCCACAAAAAACGCAAGAAAACTTATTTTCTTCGTTCATTTTTGATGGGTTTCGTATCTCTTTGTTTTTATAAATTTGTATTTCTTACTAGTATGTCGGCGATTTCTTGAAGGACAGTGTACAGATGATAGATACGTTTTCGTAAATATTTACGATTTGACTATTACTTACACTGTAAAAATGATATCAAATGAAAGTATAGTTTTGATAGAATATCCTGTATTTAATTTACCTTAAAACGTTGGTAGCAATTTGCTAATTTAATAAAAAACATTAACAACAATCTTCGCCATTTTCAACGCTGCTTGAACTTCGCGCCATCTACTGGATACCATAAGAAATTTTTGAATTTTAAAATTATTTCTAAAAATAGAATAAAAATTATAATTCAAGCAAAAAGCAGTTGTATTTATTATAATTTCACTTATTTACTAAACTTATATTATTTAAATACGAAATTGAGGCGATTATACTTGTTATTGCCAGTAAAAAAGTATATAAAAATTACAAAATATTGTTTAATAATGTAATCTTAAATGTTGCTATCAAATTCAATATATCATTCATAAACTGCATAAAATACACAGATAATTAATTTAATCTACAAAATTAACTAACCATGAAATTGTTCACGCATTGCGCTTTTGATCTACTTCTACACTAGAAATCTTAATTTAAATAAACATAAATGGCAAAATAAGTATATGAAACAATATATTTATATACATAGAAAGTAAAAAACATAGAATTATGAAAATATCTAAAAATAATGAGCGTTTCTTATAATGTTTTCAGTAGTGTTCCGGTTTTACTGTGATGAATACATTTTGAACAGTATTTTTAGTGTGTTTTATGATTTTTATAATTAACTAGAGATCTATATTAGGATAGGAAGAGATAAATTTTACTTTTTTTAACTTTCAAAACAAATTTGGTACACTATTTTTTTTGTACTTTAATTTGTTGTGAAGCTAGGGACGTACGTTAAAAATAGTGTTTACCTCTAGAAGTGAAGAAGATTTATACATATTATAAAAGATTATAATATAAGTGAATTGAATTAATGATTTTAGGTGAAAATATAAAATTTAAATTTTTTGACGTAAATGTCTTTCATCTTAACCTCAAAATTGTACTTTGAAATTTGCAGATAATGTCATGCTACACATGTCCTCGTAGAAGTAAAACTAGTGGAAGGTGCGGCCATGTTGACGTGTGTGGAGACGTTTATCTAAATTAAATCGCGACTTTTCTTAAACATAATGCCCAAGTGTGATGTAAAGACTAGATACATTCCTGCAACATTTGCATGGACGTTATTATTGGGCACAACCGCCTTGTTCTTCTATTATCCGTGAGTAAACACACGTACCAAGTAAAGACACTGATGCCCTGCACTTCTTTTCTCTTTCATTTATTTACATACTGATTTTTTTGATTAACTAAAAATAGACTGAATGTACAAATTTGATATGTTTATTTTGCCCTATTCCCTCTTTTATTATTACATTCTAAAAGTGTGTTAATGATTGACAATATAAATATCTAGTCTAAATTTCCTTATACAGTCATGTAGTTGTGAACTTGTTACTTATTGTGTAATATCGTTTTTAGGGCTCAGTATTATTTAAGTCCTTACCCATGGGTTCCTGCATATCAAGGTGTCATCACATTTTTCGTGTTAGCAAATTTTACATTAGCTACATTCATGGACCCAGGTGTTATACCGAAAGGTAATGTTGAATTTTTTAGCTGTACTTGTTGCTTCTATATCTCAGTGTCTGATTTAGCTCCACCTGACGAAGACCGCGAAGATGACTACCGGGCCCCATTATATAGAAATGTCGAGATCAATGGGATCACCGTTCGGATGAAATGGTGCATCACTTGTAAATTTTATCGGCCGCCGAGGTGTTCGCACTGTAGCGTGTGCAACCATTGTATAGAAGTGAGTACATAATATTTATTTGTTTTTCTACTATATTAATTGATATTTTCGTAGACTTTTGATCATCATTGTCCATGGGTAAATAACTGCATCGGACGAAGAAACTACAGATTTTTTTTCTTCTTTTTAATTTCGTTAAGTGTACACATGATTAGTATATTTGGATTAAGCCTGATTTTCGTCTTACATCACAAGGACCATCTGTCGAGGGTTGAGCCCATTGTAGCGTATCCTTAACATGTTATTTTTATCTATTAGTCAATGTTGTGACATAGTTTGTGGCGGGAGATGATGTGTTCACTTTTCCTTAATAAATAATTCAGTATGGTGTTGATGGGTATCGTGGCTCTGCTGTCTATACCCATATTTGGGTTGACGGGGTTCCACATGGTGCTCGTCTCACGAGGCAGAACAACCAATGAACAAGTCACAGGGAAATTCAAAGGAGGATACAATCCGTTCTCCAGAGGATGTTGGAAGAACTGTTGTTATACACAGTTCGGTCCGCAGTTTCCTAGGTAAGTCTCTATTTTTAAATTTTATTTTAATTGTTCAATATTTTTTTGGCAGACCGCCATATCACTGAAAAAACTGTTGAAGAAAAACTATAGATCACTATCGTTAAGATGCTTAGTTTATACTGTGCTATTTTTAAAGCTTTATTACATTTTATTAAATGTGTATAATTTTCAGTTTAATGAATCCTCACAAGTACAGTGCGAAGAAGAAAATGTGTGCGCACGGCCCCATTGCGACCATCACGAACGACAACCAAGTGAAGACGTACATGGACAACAGCAATGGGGTACGAAACGCCAGCTCCAATGCTTACAATAAGGTACAACACACACATTTACAATTATTCTAACACTAACATTCATCTCTTGCACATTAGTTGCGCAAATATTGACTACTTCTGCGTGAACTGATCCTGATCCTCTCCTACTTGCATCCCTGATCCCGCTTTTCCAAATCTTGTAAGTAGTTAAGGAGGCGTGCGAATGACTTGAATTATTAACTTGTATAGTCCGCTGTCTCTCGGTGACACTAGTATTTCTGCTTAAAACATTTTTCATCAGAAAGTGTTATCAATATTTAGTCAGTTTTCAGAAAAAAGCTATTAAAATACCTTCAATTTTAATAGCAGTTTTCTAAAAAAAACTAACATAAATGAGTACTTATTATTGTTTCATCTCATCAATCCAGTTGATAGGAATTTTTTTTTCTATAAATGAGTACGTTTTCTTTTCATATTTTAAATAATATACGTTATAAAATAGGGCAAGACATACAGAGTGATACACAACTTCGAGCATATATTTTAATGGCATATAGTATTCAATTTACTGATCATGGAACAAAAAGATTGTTTAAAAATTCAAAATTTAAGGGCAGATTTTGCAAGAAGCACATATTTGAAATCACTGAATTTTTAATTGTACAGAGAGTTTTTTTTATAAGTAAACATAGGGCATGTCATTACCATAGTTACAGTGTTACAGGATGACAGCAATGCATTAGAGCGTTTTTTTATCAGTAAACATAGGGATAATTAACATACGAAAATAAATATGAAATATAAATTAAAGAAATGATAAATTATTTATTTATGTTTTCTACACTTAAGAACTAGGTAGATACATTAAACTAATGATAATTTAAGAACTAGGTAGACACTTAAAAAATAATGTGTACAATGGTGACAGAATGAATGTTGAACAATTAAAAAATCGAATTAGTGCTGCTTCCCAAAATATTACTCCCCAGCAAATGCTATAAATTATTTTTATAATCCTTTAGGATATTGTTTAGAAGTTAATGGTACAAATTTTGAGCATTTAATTCGATTAAAAAAATTCTCATTAGTTTAATGTAGGTATCTACCTAGTTCTTAAGTGTAGAAAATATAAATAAATAATTTATCATTTCTTTAATTTATATTTCATAGTTATTTTAGTATGTAATTATCCTTATGTTTACTGATAAAAAAGACGCTCCAATACATTGCTGTCATTCTGTAACACTGTAACTATGATAATGACATGCCCTATGTTTACTAATAAAAAAAACTCCCGGTATAATGAATATATGAATGGAATAAAGTTAAATTTTAGTTAATTAAGAATAATAAATTTATGAAATTGCATTTCAAAACTGTTTGATTAAAAACCTGGAAACTAAAATTGCGAATTTTGCAAAAATTCTTTCAGTTTCTTGATAAGTGAGTTGAGCACTATAATAGTATATTACTTTACTAGTGGGAGAAGTAAAATGCCTCTGTCATGAGTGTCTGATTGGTCACGAGCAAAGCGAGTGGCCAATCAGAACACGAGTTAGAGCAGCATTTTACTTCTCCCACATGTGAAGTACGATATTTTTCCTCACTGTGAGGAAAATACTAATAAAATATAAGCACGATGTTGTAAATCACTTTGTATTTTTATTACTTAAACGTTCATAATATTAACTTAGAAAAACACCTATGTATTATAAGAAAAAAGTTGTTTTATTTATATTAATTAGTCTTTAATATTGACATTCTGCGAGTTTGTGCTCTAATATAAATATGAATTGACATTTTTATTAAATATTACAATATTTGGTGAGACCATTTTTCAGAAAACTGCTACTAAAATTTATGTATTTTTGGAGAAATTTTCAAGCCATTCGCACTTCCCCTTAAGTAGTTTTGCATACAGTAAACTTGACTTGATGTTCGTGTGTAGCTATCACCAGGCCGCGAGGGCTCTGACACAGACATGGAGCCCACCGCGTCTCAATCCCAAGACTGCGAGCCGACGCCCCCGCTGCAGCGGCACGGCTCCAAGTCGAACTTCTTCCTGGGTCCCGTGGAGGCCGAGTCGCCACGCCACCCGCTGGGGCCTCGTGTAGGATACCCGCGCTGCTCGCCGCACCCCCGGCCACGCCACGACGAGCCGCCCGTAGGGCCCACCAGACCCAGTCCCACCATGCAGCAGCGCATCAAGGCACTGGGGGTCGCCACCCCGCTAGCCATGAGCAGTCCTGTCAGAAGGTAACATATTTAGTACTGGTTACTTTTTTATAGTGTGTAAAGATTATAAAGGCTGAGAAGATGGTTATTTTGTTTGTAGGGCAATTTAAGGCTAAATTACAAGAAGACTGATTCGTATTAATTTATAATTGTATACTTATTGGTAGGTGCTAAATAAAATTATCTTTATCCGAGCCAGATAATTGTTTAGAAGTGTTATTTATTTACAGTATTGTGACTGATCTAGATCAATAATTGATCTATGATCTTAAGTTATATGCCAGTTATAAAATTTGTAAATTGAGAATTTAGTAAGCGTATCTTAATTAAATTTTTAATATTTTTATCTGTATAAATTTTATACTGTAGATTGCATTGTTTGCATACTACATTTTAGAAAAATGTAATTTACCTAATTCAATAGTTAAATATTGATATTTTTATGAAAAATTGATCCCTAATTTCTATAAAAAATGATCAAATCATAAAAATTGGTCTATGATCTGATATAGATTATATTAAACATAAAGATCTTAATCTAGATCTTTAAAAAAATGATCTGTCACAATACTGTATTATTTATCAAAATTTTTAATTTTGTTTATTTTATATTGGGATTATTTTTAGTTTTCAAAAATTTTATGGTGATTAATTAAACATTTGTATTTTTAATTTAATTTTATGATTATAAATATCAGACAATATTGTAACATATTTTTATAATAAACTTTATCTAAATTATGTTTTTGATATGCGAAAGAGCGTCATAGACTGTGCCTTTATATACTTTACAAGCTGCATAGTTGTTAGTTCCAGTTTAAAGTTTTGAACAGAATGAGAATGACATTTTCTTTATAATTCGCTGCCTGATTTAGTTGAATGATGTTCTAAGTGCAGTTCTGGCCATTCAGAGTAATAGTGAATATCTTAAATTCCGGTAAATAAATAACAGCATTCAGTCTTGAATAACTTTTTAATAGAAAATGATTGAATGCTTTGTTATTTATTTATTTACCTACATTTATCAATCCAGTCAAGTAAGTTCGATTCTATTGACTGACTGGAGAGTATTGTGCAGGTGGAGGTAAGACGACGGTGGTTGGTGAACTACGCACCGGTAACTATGATTTGTCTTATGATTGGTAGTGCTTGGCTTAGTGAGCTCAGCTCTGCGTCGTCAGCTGCTATCATACAAATGCGCACTGGCGGCCTCTGCCACGAGAACCGAGAGAGATAGCGCACAACGTTCATTTGTGTTGACAGCAAATTTTAAAACATTCGTGCTGTTATAATTTACAAATTGCTCTTATTATTTCTATTATAGAGTACTTAAATGCATTTAAAATCTCAAATTAAATACATCAGAAAATGACAGCTGTCTTCTGATTCTTTCCCAATAAAGACTACTTGGATCCTAATTTATTTTTTATGAAATCGTACAATAATGAACTTTAGCTCTGCTAAATCGTAGTGAAAAATACAACTTTAACTCCGCATATTTCGACCAATCAGAGCGCTTCTTGTGTACTCGATCACTGACAGAACTGGCCAGTACGTCGGCTATTGTTGTTGCAACCCGTAATTACCGTTTATTTTGTGTTTACATTTTTATTTAATGTGACAAATTTAAAATAATATTGTGATTTCATAAAAAATATAATATATACCTATACTCAAAATCACAAGTTCTGGCAGTGTGGCAGAGATAGCAATACAGTGTTGCTAAATGTATCCCATAAGAGTAATGTGTTAGACAAAGATGGAGAATCCAGAGGCGGATTGTTTGTTTTTCGCTTACTTGTACTTTTAATAAATTATGCTGACAATTCAACTCATGTGTCATCTGTCAAAAATGGACCAATCAATTTTGAGGATTTATAAATTTTCCACCAATTGAAACGAATTTTTTCGACAATTTATCACTAGTGCTCGAAGCGACATAATTTTTCGACAATTTTCACTAGTGATCCAATCGACAATTTTAAACAATTGAATATATCTTTATTAATCAAAATCCTATTGTTATAACTGTTGTAATGGAAGTGAAGCTATTTATAAATCATTTTCATAAAGAAAGAATACATTTTTATTCGGTGAATTGTCCTCCGAATACCATTCGTGTTCCAAGTTATGTAGACAATTTTTGTGGCTGCATCAATCATGATTATTACGCTTAAGAAAATAGCACTCGTGCTACGCACTCGTGCAATTTTCAATCAAGCGTAATAACCATTCGTGATACAGCAACAAAAATTGTCGACATAACTTGGAACACTAGTGGTATTATATATGATTATTTCTTGATGTTTCTCAAAACCAATAAAATGTTTAATTCATTGAATACATTAATAAGTAATCAATTGATATGCATCCAATTTAAAATCTTTTGCTTAGAGAAAAAACTCTGGTTCCTCTAAATTAAATTTGTAAGTCAAAAAATAATATAATTAAATATAATTCGAGAATTCGATAAATTATACAATAATTCTCCAGTGTTTCAATTTATTCTCGCCCTCTTTACTGATAATTTTTCCCGTTTAATATGAAGAATACATAATTAAGTAAAATATTAAATTAATATAAATATACAATTTTATTTTATTTTTTCGATAACAAATTGATAACATTGTAACAATAAAATAAACACAGCCAAAGACGGCCAAGTTAAAATCACAAATGGCGAGTAATACAAATATATACATGTTGTTTAAAAGACATAACAATTAATGAACAAATGTTGTCAATATATACATAGCATAAAATAGAATTACAAACTTAAAGAAAAATATCACATACTAAGTACATTGAAAATTTGAAGTAAGGTCCTGGACCTGTTTACATTTAAACTTCGAGTCAGGTAGCTAAGCGTAGCAGCGGTACTCAAACATAACTCATGCGTTACATCTTCATCGCTTTCAGTATCACTGTCGTCACTTGCGTCATTAAGATTAATAATAAAAGGTTCGATATCATCTTGCAATTGACTCCACAAGTTGTTACGTCACGACCGCCATGTTATTGTAGTAGGTTACGGTTTACGTTCCAAACAAACCATTACAAGCGTGATGCAGAGCATAAGTAAGTATGAAAATATCATATTTAATTACAAAATTCAGTTTATTTTGAAGTTTAGTAAATATTTAAATTAATAGGAAAGTGTAACCTATCAACAAACTTGACTTTAGTGTTTATTTGACAGATATTGCTTAAATACGAGAAATTTGATGAATGCAAGTTGAACATATCTGTATTAAAACATTAATGTACTTACCTTACACAATAAATAGCATTAATAAAGAAATAAATGACTTGCAAACTGAGCTACACTTAAAATAACACGTTCAGCTGTGTTTGTTTGGAACGCAAACCAAACCGTAACCATAGTAACCTGGCGGCCATGACGTCACACTTGCGGAGTCAATTGATCAGCTTCCCAAAATCTTTTTTTTTTCATTTACAATCTATCATAAATTGTCCATTTTTCCTCGGAAATTTTTGAATTTATGCTTCACATATTTTGGCACTATGTTAGTTGGGATTACATTAGATGGTAGTTACAAATACATTACAAGAAATGTAATTAGTATATGTCTTGAAATAAGATTACAGGACTAGGTATAGTTATTATATCATTTCTTAAGTAATGTGAAATCAAGCTTATAATATTTTTAAACTGTTTCATAACTGCTGTCTTCTTTTCCCATCGGCACCACTCCACCGCTATAAGATTTACAACCCTATACTATACTATATTTGAGAATGACTGGCAGTAATAAATCATTCTGTCAAAGACATTCCAGTGGCGCGTCAATAATTAGAAAACTATCGTTTTAGGTCTAAATTGTTTTTCAGGGAAAAGATTTATTTTAATAATAATGAGTGAGAAAGTTATATTTAAATATTAAAAACTTTTATTTTTAGTAAATGTATAAACAGATCACTCCTATCTACGTCTATGACACAGTCAGAGCGGTATGACGGCATTTCTATTGTTCGAGAAGTAAGTTTCGTTCCAGGTACAAAGCGTGCGGCGTATTTTGACCATCCTGGTGTAGTTACAACTGATTTTTCTGGTAGTTTTATTTGCCGCATTGCTGGCAAAAATCCAATACTACTCTTGCAAATAATGATTTATTACTGTCAGTCATTCTCAAATGGACTATAACATTTCATTATGAAATTTAACACTGCAAACTAAAGCATGAAAACTGAATGGTGTACCATGAAACAATGTAAGTGTAAAACTGGCAACAAGGCCGAGTTTATCTCCATAAGAATAACATTGCCTATCTCTGCCATACTGCCAAAACTTGTGATTTTCACTATATCTCGGCTGCAAAAATATTTTTTATTACTCACGTAGTTATTTTTCTCGTCTGGTGACTCGACAAATAATATTCCGCATTCGTAATAAAAATTCCTTCTTTACAGCCTAGATGGCCTAGATATATAAATAACTATTGTTGTGACTAGACTTTTAATTAAGTTTCAAAATTAAATAAACATTTTAAAAAATGGTACAAAAATTGATGAAAATGTTAAAAACATTTACGCTCTTTCTATTATTACTTGTAATAATTTACAAATTATTTGTATTATATCTATAACTTAAAATAAATGCATTTGAAATATCAATGTGTAAACGTCACAAAGTGACAGTCGTCAAACTCTCGAGTCTCGAATGTTTGACGCATGCGTATACTTTCGAGTGAAGGACAGAGAGAGACAGAGATGGTAGACTGGTGGCGCGTTCCAGTTTGATTGCTATGCTCTGCTAGTGGCTAGTGGATGTTAGGTTTGTTGTTTGTTGTTGCACAGATCTAATCCAGGCACCCCCACGCAGCCACGGCGGCCGGACTTCATCAGCGTGTCGAGCCAGCCAGCCACCGTGACGCACTACTACGACGCGCGCGCAGGTGTTGGTGTTGGTGTCGGTGGCAGCCCCCAGCGCAGGTTTCTGTCCGAGGGAGAGCTCGTACGCACGGAGCTGAGTTACGCGCGCACCAACAACACCGTGGACAACATTCGCGAGCTGGCCGGAAGCCCGCAGCGTGGCGTGTACATGTGGAAGGACACGTCGCCTGGGTACCACCAGCAACCACCGCCCCCACATGTCCCGCGAGCGCCGGCGCCGCCTTACCAGGACTACTACCCGTACAGATCTAACCCCACCAGTCCCACGCAGCAGCAACAACAGCAGCAGCAGCAAGGTTACCGCACCTACCAGCCACAGCTCCGGGGCGGAGTACCTGTCCTACCTAGAGCACCGCAAGAGAGTCCGCAGGTACGTACCAAGACAGAAGGTGACGCTCTTGTTGATTTATACTCGATAACGATAAAATTGTAGTGGCCAATGAAACTGGTGGCGTGATAAATCAATTTGAATATTTGAATCAATTAGTAGTTTTGTCATTTTTTAAAAACATAACAACAGTTCAAAACGTCAAAATAATATAAATAAATAAATAGTAATATTTGTTGACTGGATTGGTAAGATGAGGGAAATGAGGGAGTATTCAATCAATTTAATGATTTAATTAGGTGATGATAAGGCAAGACTTGAGTCTTGAGATGTTCTGCATCTGCATGAAGGTTCACTATGTGAAATAAAATTATTAATGACAGTTTGTTGTTTAATCAATGAATTCTAATTATTCTTTATTGTACATTCTATTTTGTTTGATAATAAACCCTGAGGGAGCCGCATTTGGCGTTGATACGTTGTTTCATAATAATTATTATCATCACATAATCAAATAATTTAATTGACCTATCCTGTTGAACTTCGGTTGCGCGCGCATGCTTGGGCATTGAGCATCCGGTTTAGAGGAAGTGAGTACGATAGATACAAAGTAACATGTGTTGAGTGAGACGGCAAAACTGCTGCACAGTACGCTATGTCAATAGAAAGTGCGGTTAGTTGAAGTTTGGCATTTCTTATTTTAAATTTTTTAAATGTAGGGAAAAAGTGTAATTCAATTTAATGACATTGCGCAATTATAACAATTTAGTACGCAACAGGCATGAAACAAATTAATAAAATCGTAAAGAAATTAAATTTTGACATTTGTACAAATCTGTCAAAATACGCCCACATCACCAGGATTGGTCTGTTGACGTCACTTCCTTTTGCCACAAGAATGCGCACAGCGTACTGCGCACCAGCTTGCTGTCTCACTCAACACAATGTTACTTTGTATCTATCGCGCTCACTCCTTCTGACAGGATAGGTCAATTGACTGAACACTCCGTTATTTATTGCCCTCATAATATAAATAAAATTTAGGTCGCAAATAAAAAAAATCTTTTATTAAAAACTGTAGCTTTTAAGTTAATAATAATTTATTTTCGCATTTTGTATAGTAATAATGGTCTATATTACTAAGCACAAAATCATTTAGTAAAGTTATATTTTACAGAATAGCACCCATTACTGAATAATTACGAGATATTTTTCCTTTTGAATTTAACGTGATGAAGAAACAGAAAGAAAATTGGAAATTGATTTACAAGTTATTAAGTGAAAAACTAATCAAATTTGACACATTACTAAAATTTTCCCTAATAATAGTATATTACATTACAAGTCATGAAAATGTTTCATTGCAGACGAGGAGGCTTGTTTGAAGAATGCGAGGATGCGCAGCGTCCGAGCGTTTCTTCAAAGCCTCCGAGTCTAGCAAAGACATTTTTATGACGCGTGATGTATTTTTTTTTTTAAATCGGCAATGATAGAAGCTTAAAATTATAGAAAAAATTAGGTTTGCATAAATCATCAGAGCTGTGACAAATTTTAGAAAACGACCTACAGACAGTGGAAAGTAAAAATTTCTCGAAAACTGTACCACTTACATGAAAATTGATAAGGATCTTTATTATAGAGAATTTTATGCTCTACAATGGGGTACTTGCATGGTACTGAAAATTAGATTTTTAACACTATGCACATAATGTTAGGTCTAAAACATTGGTAAAAATACAAATTTTATTTAAAAAAATTATATGTTTTTTACTAAATTGAGATTAAATTTTCTGTGACGTCATTTGTGTGAACAGAAGGTAGGGAAGCATAGTTAAGAATGTAACCTGTAGATAGTGTGCGAGTCAGTCAACAAATGTTTGAATTTGACATTTGCTTGTCAAAAATAAACATAAAATTTAGTAACAATACATTATTTTATAAATGTAGACTATTTAGTTTATGAAAACACAAATACTTACTTATATTTTACAGCATCAAAACATGTACGAAGTACAAATGTCAAACACATCTGATCTGTCAGCTTGTCAAACTCGTTCCCGCGCAAGCCGTAGTTAGGGGCGTTCACTAGTACAGCTGTTGCTATGGCTTAACGGCCATTCATTGGTTGGGTTAGTTTGTACGTCACATATTGAATATTTAAATTTAAATAATTTTTTTTGAGCTTGTAAATACAATTTTTGTCAAAATAAAAAATACGGGTCCCAAGTTTTGATCTCTTCTTCAAATATATTTAATTTAAAAAATGCATGCAAGTAGCCCATTTTATACTTGACTATTTTTACTTCCTTGTACGGAGTAATAAGGAAGTATTGTAATCGCGAAAAATTTCGGTTTTCAGATTTTGATGGAAATATCCGTTTTGACCTTTTCTGAATCCATTATGACTAGTTTCGTCGTGACGTCTGTACGTATGTACGTACTTCTGTACGTATGTAAGAATAATTAAAGTATATATTTATAATTTAGTATTTCGGTATCTTGTAGTCCATGATCGATTAACATTTGTTACTACGTAAAATTTAAATGTTTATGACATGACAGTGACAATAGTAAAATATGCTTTATATCTTCTTCTGCAGTTTAAATAAAATGACTAAAATATATTTGTGAGTATACTAGTATAATAAGTTAAAAGAATTTTTTATATTATTCTACATTTTAGTTATTAAGAAAAGTATGAACAAACAAGGCGTACAAGGAAGTCATGTGGTGTCCACGTCAGATTTTTTTAAAGCAAAATGCGAAAAAATAGTATACAGGTTGGTGGAGGTGAAATGCGAACATAGGAAAATGTGTGACAATTGAGTTATCAATCTAAAATTTATAATTGTCAAGAAGAAAGAGCGACAACCCTGGATGAACTGCAAATTAAAATTTTAGATGCATTTGCAACAATTACGCCACAAATGTTAAATAAAGTTAGAACTGGATTTTACAATTGTTTAGGCTACTGTTTAGCAGAGGGAGGAAATTTATTTGAATATTTATTCTAAATTCTAGCTTTATAATTTATTTAACAATTAAAATAAATATGTTCCTGCTTTCTTTTCATAATAATTACTTTTACTATACTAACATTCAACATGCACTTTTATTATTTCTATTATTCATTACTCTTTTTGTCAGACAAATTCACATTACTTTGTTTTGTGACACTACTATATATCAAGATAACTGGCATGAAAGTTCCCTATGTTCGCAACCAACCTGTATATAGGCGGTTTGCACATATCGAGCATGAGCGCCTCTAGTGGGAGATTCGGCAAAAGTATTAGGTATACAACACGTTTGAATGTTTAATTCATTTCCAATAAAATGAGCACTGGTTCCCAGCGCTTTTCGTCAATTCTCAAAATACATTTAATAAATAGATTATAAAACGTGATAAAATATATTTACAGTTATGTAGGTATCTACTTACGAAATTCGTTTTACTCTGTGAATCCAAATTTTACATCTCTCGTCCTCATATATAACCTTAGAACAGAACTGGTTGAATTGAAATAGTACAACAACTGTCGAACTGTTAAAGGGTTTACCGTAATATTAATGCATTTTTTCCCGCCAGGGCGGTGCTGACTACACATGTGCAAACCGCCTATAGTGAAAGTGCTCTAAAAATGGCATTCCAATGTTTATATTGTATTTTAAAAATATCAATCGGTGAATTTAAACGTCAAAATTGGAATTGACTTTACTTCATTACTAATTTAATAATATAGTAAAACGTTATCATTTGATTATTTATTAAAAATATACGTAAATTATTACATTACATACCGTGAAAAGAACAAATTCGGTTTGACAGATTTGACATTTACAAAATAAGCGCACAATTGAAAATCGTACGAATGTAAAGATAGTTGGCAAAATAACTACCTAAATAAAGATTTCACACACGTCACGTATATTGTGTATGTTATAAAGTTTATATAAAAATCTGATGTGGCCAACACATGACCTCTCGCCATACTCTACTATTCTTATTTTTGTAATATAAGTATATATTATGTAGTACTTAACTCACAAATATACCCTTGTACAAGGGAATTTGGGAATTGTAGTTTTTATAATATTATTAATGTTTACCATAACCATATAAATAATAAATATCACCACTTCCGGTTGCACGATCAACACTAAAATCTAATCAGATATAATCTAGGGTGTCAGAATTTTTTTTTTATTCAGTGGTATTTGAGTTATCGTACCTCCAACATCCATCATACACATACACACGTATGGCTTTAAGTACTCGCTACGCTCGTTATTTAAACTGCCATACTTATTCACCAAAATATCACTTTTCTAAACATGTTGTGTAATTTACTATTAAACCGTCGAAATTTAGAAATTTTTTTAAATTTAATTTACTTTCATACGCTTCTTACTTTAAACTAATTTAGGCCTTCTTCCCCTACCAATTTAGAGTAAACAAATGTGACCTATCTCCTGTCTTATTGTACTTACATGATGTGTTGTGTGTGTAGGTACGTCGCAAGACTCAGCCACCGCCGGGAGCAGTCGCCACACCAACGCAGGGGGACGCACGGCGTCGCCCCATGTCGTTCGTGCGCGCGCTAGAGATGTCTGACGGCGTGGAGCTCGGCCCCATGGGGTCCCCCAGTGCCCACGCCCCAGACACGCCGGACCGCGCCTCTGTGTACGACATGAACTACGAGATCTCCGTATAGCTGTGTTAGTGCTCCGCCCCCTAGGATTCTCTGCATCAGAGACACCCTCCAATCCCGGCAGCTCTACAAACACAACACCTGAACCAAGTTATGTTGTTTGTTTTATGACGTTTAAATGTGTTTTTATTATCTGAGATGTCTTCCGTACGGCATCGAGTACTTCACTTTAGTCGTGTATGTCGGTGTGTGTTCTAAGCAGCAAAAGTGCGTCCATCGTGTGTGATAAAAACATTATGTTGTATATAAAACACTAGAAAAATTATCTACCCCGCCCTACCCATCAGAGACATTTTAAAAACAGATATTTTAAAATTATTTACTTTTTAAGCATCCCGTTGTTATCATGAATGATTTATGTTGTTCGATTAGAAACTTAGTAGATAAGTTTTCTGGTGGATATTGTAATAAACACAGAGTTGTTGAATTAAGTGTAACGGACCAATATAAACATTTTAGAAATGTTGCATTGTTATGACTGTGGATGTGACGCGCTGAACCTCGAACATGATCCACCTCTAAACTACATTACATTATATCAAAAATTAGTCATTTAACTGTATAACAAAAGAAATTTTATAAAAAATAACATAATTTAAGTTTTATTTATATTGATTTATTGTTTTGTGCACATTGCCCGTGTTTCTTTGTAAATGTAATATATGAAATATTTATAAATTAATGTAGTCATTTCTCAATTATTCATCAAAGATTAAATAATATTTGTTTTGTTAATACCATACGCAGACTTGTTGCACACTAAAAGAAATCATTCCTAAATTTAATTTATCAAAAATACAAAATAAAAACCTAATTTGGATGTAGTACATACATGTAATGAAAAATACTCTTCAGTAACATAATGCGGCCTTTATATGATCAGTCATTGATTAAATTATAACTAATAAGTACACGGAATTAAAAGCTTTAATTACATTTATATTAATACTTTTAAAATATATACTAATTTATTTATAACTGCTAGAGTTCGTTGGAATAATCCAAGAAGAAAAATAATAATTTTGTACTTTTGCTCGCTCACTAGTCACTACTAATCCTACTAATTATGTAACACGTGCAAAGATGGCGATGGGCATTCTACAGAATGCCCGGGTTTTAAGAAATATAACACATAAACAAACTCTTGTACTTACAGTAAGTAATGTTATATACAACAGTAATTAAGCTTTATTGTTATTATTATATACAATTAATTAAAATCATTGATTTATGACATTGTAAACATAACCCAATATTTTGACATTTCCAGACTGTAAAAAGAAATTCAACGGTGCCTCAAAGTTTCGATGCTGTGTTACTGGAACGAAATATAAATGCAGATATAATTCTAAGTATTCCAAAAACTTCAACATTTGTTGCTGATATGATAGGGCCGCCTCATCCAGTATCAAATCTGAGACCTGTAATTTTCTACCGATCAGCCAGTGAAACATCTCTTCAGAAGAAACTTAAAGACCTTCAAGAGGCTACACAGTTGTGGAATCAAAGATTCTGGATGGTGCATAACACAAGTTTTATAAATGTAAGTACACAAAGTGTATTTTTGAGTTTACATAACATAATCTGCTGTTTTTGATAGGAAAGGAAGTCATACCTTGAAAAGCATTTACCAGAGGGCAAACAAACATTGACAGCCGACGAAATGAGCGGATTTTACAAAGAATTCTTGGACAAAAATTGGAAGAATCACGTCAACTACAACTTCGAATGGTACAGAAGAAATTTTACAATCTTATTATTGTCCATAGTAGTTAATATTGAAAGAATGATGCAACGATCATAGCAAATAACTTTAATGAATTAGATCAATTATTAGAAACAGTATTGTTAGTTAAATAACAACATACAAGTTGAAGAGACGCGGTAAGTTGTACATTTATTTTTGTTAATTGTTACAAAACAATAAAACATTTCAACTGTACAAATGATTTTTATGTACACTTAACCAAAATCAAAATGAACACTCTCTCGTTTTTTCGGTCGTGGATAATAATGTGACCTTCGATTTGCACAATCGGTCTCACAGCGTTTTTTATTCAACATTTCATTCACATTGGAAATCTGAAAGTAAGTACAATACTAGTAACATGTACAATGATTTATAATATGGTGATATTTGTAACCTTTTTAGCGGCAGTTTTAAGTTCGTTATTTTTATTTTGAACCATAGTAGTTAACATAGCTTGGACTTGTTTCTGTGATTCGCTTTGACTTTGAAAATCGTTTACTGTATCTACTAATTTTTGCGTAGCGAATTTAGCAGCCTGTACAGCTCTCTTTTTCTCATTATTGAGTAACTTACAACGAAGTTCCCATTCTTTTTGTTTTATAGAGACTTGATGTTCCAGAGTATTTATAAGTTTCTTATGACTTTCTAATTGTTGTTTAGCGGGAGGTATATTAAGTGTCTGTTGACGAATTGCGTTTTCTAGTTCTTCAACTTGATCCTTTAATTGTTGCTTATGCCATGTTATATCTTCTATATTTTGATGTAACTGTTCTTTATCATATTTCTCATTCTCTAACTCTTTTTGTAGTTTAACTAGTTCGTTATTATTGCGTTTTAGTTCATCGTGCTGCATGTTTAGATTATGTTTTAATTTTTTTATTGTATCTGCTTGATCATCAACGATCTTTTCTTTTATTAAAAGTTTATCATGTTCTTCTTGAAGAGCAACTCTAAAATAAATCATAATTTATTTGTGTTTTATTTAGGAAATTTAAAATTAAATACTTTGTGTCATCTAATTCATTTAGTATGGTATTTATTTTATTCTTGCTTTCATTTCCTTTATCTTTTTCCATTTGGAACATTTTTTCATAACTTAGTAAACTGCTTTTCAATTTTTCAATTTGATCTTTAAGTTGTTCAGTTTTTTGACGGCTTGTTTCTACTTCTGTATCTGCCATTTTAATATGATGTTCCTTAAAATAAATTCACAATAAGTTTAAATTGATAACAAATATGAATTGATACTTTATTTCGCAAAACTATCATTTGATTTTTAAGTAGCCCTTCTTGTTGTCTATTGATATGTACAAGTTCTCTTATTCTGGTTTTATGACTTTTGACGACTTCACTTAGTTCTTGTACTAGAGCTTTTAATGTATCTTTCTCTTCTAGGATGGAACCTTCTTTATCTTTCATTTGTTGCATTAATTTTCCCATTTCTTTTTCAATTTTCTTACACCTAACATAAATAATATTAAAATAGTGTAGAAGATTAATAATAATTTATACTTTTGATTATCTTGTGAAGCTAATTCATTGACCATTTTCTTTAATCTCTGGCATTCACCTCGAAGTTCATCATAATCCCCGTCTTTATGTAACAATTCTTGTGCCTGTTGATGTTTGATAGTTTCATGTATTTCTATTTGCTTCTTGAGCTCGAGGATGTCCAGTTGTGCTTTCTTTTCTACTTTCATAAGATCAGCAACTGTTGTTTCCAGTCGATCAATCGTTTTATTAATGAGTGCGTTTTTATTTCGCTCATTTTTTAACAGAGCTTTTAAATCGCTGGTTTCCTACAAATAATTTAAATTAAGGTTTTTGTATGAATGATGTTATTGAAGTATTTACGTGTGAGTGATCTGTTGCACTTTTCGCACGATCATTTAATTGCTGTTTTAAATTGTTTATATCGTTGAGAGCTTCTGCATATTTGTTATTTATTTCTTGTACATCTCGTTTTAACTTATCGTTAGATTTTTGTAGCTGCAAATATGTTTCTTCGGTTTGTACCAAAAGTTTAGTAGCTTCTTCTTTTACCTGTATTTTTTAAATTATTGTTTACGTTTTAAATATATATATATATATATATATATATATATATATATATATATATATATATATATATATATATATATATATATATATATATATATATATATATATATATATATATATACCGGGCGTTTCCTGAAACAGGCGCACCCCCCAAAAAATTGTATTTTAAGTCAATTGCATTTATATTATAGGTTTATAAACTACATTCAAAGGCGCATTAAACTATATTATTAATGAATTTTTATAACTTCCTGTTTAGCCGGAAGTAACATCAACTTTCTTATTTTAAATGGAACACCCCGTATATTTTTTAAGATTTTGATTCTACATAAAATTCTGAATACAACCATGTATAATAAGCTACTTTTTCTTTGTAGATTTCTAAATAAAATAATAATTAAAATATTACAGAAACATATCGATTCATTCCAAGTTAGCTATGAAATAAATGATAAGATACAGTTTTTATGACAGTAAAAATGTCAGTTTATTAACAAAAATAACTAATTTAATAAGGAATTGCAATTCAATTATATTATTTATAGTAAATTTTCAAAATGGCCTGCATTTCCTTGAATACATAGTAAAACTCTTCGTATAATTTCTGTTTTTATCATTTATTTCATAGCTAACTAGGAATGATTCGATTTGTTTCTGTAATATTTTAATTATTATTTTACTTAGAAATCTACAAAGAAAAAGTAGCTTATTATGGTTGTATTCAGAATTTTATGTAGAATCAAAATCTTAAAAAATATACGGGGTGTTCCATTTAAAATAAGGAAGTTGATGTTACTTCCGGCTAAACAGGAAGTTATAAAAATTCATTAATAATGTAGTTTAATGCGCCTTTGAATGTAGTTTATAAACCTATACCTAATATAAATGTAATTGGCTTAAAAATAAAATTTTTTTGGGGTGTGCGCCTGTTTCAGGAAACGCCCGGTATATATATATATATATATATATATATATATATATATATATATATATATATATATATATATTTATATATATATATATATATATATATATATATATATATATATATATATATATATATATTTATATATCTTACTCGTTGTTCTATTCTATTGGCTTCATGTTCTTTAACTTTTTTAATTATTTCTGCGTGAGTTTTCATTTCTTGTTCTAGTTTGCGACATATATCTGCGTTTACATTTTTAAGTTGTTCAATTTGACAGATGGCATCTTTTCGAAATACTTTAATGTTTTTGTATTTGTTCCGGACACCTTGTAAGGCGTCTGTAAGTAGTGCCATGTCTTTTGCCATCGTACACATACGAGCTTTTGAGTAACTAAGTTCTTCTTTAAGATCTTCGATGATTTTATGAGCTTGATCGACCTTTTCGCGTTCTTCATTGAGCTTCTATTAGCATAAAGAGAAACATCATATTTTGTGTTGATTTATAAATGATTATGTACCTGTTTTGTGCTGCCTTCAGTTGTAAGATTGTGCGGTTTAATATGATCTGTAATGTAATATTAGTTTATTTCATACTGTGACATAAAGTAACATTTTTCGGACGATTTATCGTACTAAAGGGAAACTTTAAAGTCCTAGGACTTTAAAGTTTCACTTTTAGTACGATAAATCGTCCGAAAAATGTTTTTCATTATTTATAAACAAATTGTTGTCCCTATAGAAATTATACGAATTTTTGCAAATTTCTATTAATAAATACTATAATTCAACAACTTTAGTAACCAGTATGAAATAAAATTTTGTATGTACCTTGAACGAAAAGTGACTTTAACCTTCTAGCGGGCGCGCCCTTATTTTATAATTGAGTGGGCGCTTGTCGTAAATTTTACGACATTCAGATTTATGCAAGTTTATCGATTTGTATTTATTTAAATCTTCGGAAATTGCTCTAGGGAAGTAAACAATGATAAGATAGTACTGCAATTAATAATTTATTCCATATTTGTTAACAACAAAACTAAAAACTTGTAGTAGTATTCCTCGTTCTCTTCCTCTGGCTCATCACACATAATGTTTGATAATTTCTACCAGTTATTTTTGTATAGGTGGCCTACGATCCATAAAAAACGCAAAAATACATTGATTTATGTAGGGATTGATATAAAAGTGAAAGAAATCAGGGAAAATAGTAAACGAAATATACTTACACATAAATGATCGTGTCGTAAAATTTATGCTAAAACAGAAACTTTGCAAAATATCTATTTATAAGAAACATTCCTGTGCACCCCCGCCCGTCTGAAGATTAGTGAGACACTGGTCTAGGAATAGGTGAGGTGCGCAGCCCACAAAGCTGAAGGTTAAGGTCCTCGCAAGTAATTACGACCTCGGCTCGCGCCTCGGCTGTAAACAACTTGCTAGTACCTTAAAGTTTCACTTTTCGTTCTAGATACATAAATAACTATTATTTTGTAAATATAATTAGATTGTAATGTAGTGAGTACCGTTTTTACCATTGCAGTATTCGATTGGGTTGATGAGTACGTTTTGTTGTGGTGACGCATTTCTGGATTCTATGACTGATTTTGTTTTGACGCATGTTTTACATGTGGTAACGCAGGCATTTCTGTGTGTTAAGGATCCACTTTGCACCCGCTGAACGGGCTGTATTTTTAATCTGTTTTCTCGATGCATTTGGTTTTGACATAAACATTGCTGCTTTTGTAATTGTAAAAGTCCGTATATTTCGTGCTCTAGTTTCTCCAAACGATTATTCAGGGTCTTTAAATATTCATTAATAATTATTATTTGATCAGAAATAATACTTAAAAGTTTCTACCTCTTGTTGCATATCACATTAAAGGATTGTTTAGTTCAATACGATCGTGGAATTCACTGGATAATTTTAACAATATTAACATTTTAATTTGAACCTGGGATGATTTTAGACAGAAAATTTGTCACAGTTGTTGTCGTATACTTTGTTTTTTGACAGCAGTATTCTATGATTATAAAAAAAAACGTTATATTTAAATAATTATTCAAACATGTATTTATTATGAAAGTACAAATATTATTAAATATTATATATATACAAAACATTCATACAATAATAACTAAAAAATTACACTAAAATATTTACAAACTGAAGTTCATTACACAGTTAATGCACAAAAATTCACTTTACATTTACAACATGAGATCAGCCTTTAAATAGTTCATAAAATTGACTAGGAACACAGATACACATCTCAATGATTAATTTACACCATCGTGACATTCCTTCGTTTCTTTTCGCCGCTATTAACCGAACTCATGGAGCCCTGCAGACTCGAGTTGAATTGTACATCATTTCTGTGCATTGACTGGTAGACATTCTGTTGCGGATGTATTGGCTGCTGATGGACTCCGTAGATGTTATAGTTCACCGGATATCCGTTGTAAGCCGGAAGTGGCGGCACCGGCGGTGGGGAGACGACATAGTGTTCCGGAATTCCAACATCGAGACTTTGGCCGGTGATCGACATTTCGTCCATCATGTTCGGACTGACTCGACGTTCATGTTCATGAAGTAATTGTGAAGCTGTCCAGCTTTCGTATGGACTCAAAGTTCTGCCGTTTCTTTGTAAAGTATTGTTAGATATAACAGATAAATTTCCGCCGCTGTATTGATGTTGTTGCTTCAATTCTTCGATTAATTGTTGTTCCTGTTGATGAACAATACTTAATCGTTTCTTTTCGTCATCGTAGTTTTGTTCGCTGTAAATTGGAACTCCTACAGTGTGATGGTCTTGAACATCAGTTGTGTACGCATTGTTATGTTGCGGCGTTGTTTGTACTGATTGTATATTATTAGTTGTTGATGGTACAATTGTAACAGTGCTTAGTTTATCAGTTTTGACTGTATCAGAACGTTTGCGTCTCAAAACACAACAATAACAATACGCAAAAATAATAATAACCAGTAGTATAACTCCAAATACAATCGGCAAAATCAATTGCAGTCCTAAATCTAAACCAGTAGCTGTTCTAGGTTTAACATTAATAACATCACTTTTCTGATTATCACTGGGCCAAGAAGAAATGACAGTTTCTTTGTACATTGCTTCAGTGGTTGTCGGTTGTGGTTTGGGTACAAACACTCGCACCCAGTTGGATATGGGTCCGCTGTCTTGTCCATTGAAGGCTTTGATAGCAAAGTAGAGTGGTTGATCAAGCAACGCCGGTTCTAGACTCATGTGAAGAGTGAACGTTGTCTCTGAACCTGGTGATTGCGGGAACGGTGAATTGTGCTCCCAGGTTTTTGCATGCGTTTCGTATTTTTCTGTAATATCGAGGATAGAAGCTGCGTATTTTACTTCGTAGCGCGCTACGCTTACGCCGCCCATATCAGGCGCCGACCAAATTAATTTCACTTTTTGATCTTTTGGATTAATTTGTGCTTTGAGGTCACCAATGCGTCCAACTTTTATTTGACTTGCTGAAATTATTTCGTTTGGTCCGATAAACTGAGAAACTGGAGTTAAAACCCGTTGGAACGAACTAAGCGGTTCAACTTTAGGTTTTTGTACAAAACTACCGCAACATGGTTTTTCTAAAGTAGTATCATCAGATACTTCACTATACGCATTACCATTGTCAGTAACAATGACTTCAAAGGTATAAACTCCAGCTCCACCAGCAGTGGCTGCGCTAAAGTATCTTGTGTAGATACCATCGCCTTTAGTGACATCCGGATCACCATTTCCGCTATCAAGCAAATCAAAATTTTCGCGATGTACTCCAGTTCCATTGATTTCCGGTCTAGTGACCGTCACTTCGACTTTAGCGCCCATGACAGGTCGTTGTTGTTTCTTCACCTCAGCGTACAACACAAGGGGTCCACCAGGCTGGTTCCGCCCGGTCCAGAACCTCGTGTTGACCACCGAGGCGGCAGTACTTCGCGGCGTGGCGGTGACTTGGATGAAGTGAGGTTGTGGGTTACCAGAGAAGCGCTCGATCTTGTACGTCCAGGTTCCTGTCTCGTTGATGACCGCGGCGATGGTGATTATCTTTACTGAAAAGAGGTTCTCGCTTTTTGCTTGGTATTGTTGTAGACTTGGTGACCATAGGGTTAAGGATTTGATTAAAGGTGAATCGACGTTGTGTGTGAATAATGCGAAACGAGCTGGTTCACCTAAGTCTGGGTTTAGGACGAATGAGCCCGTTACAGAGTTGCGTCCGTCGTCGTATAGCTCGCGCCGGTGGATCTATAACAAAATTAAAACATAAATTTCATTTTTAACTTTTCTGGCCTATATAATAGTGGGATAGATTGAAATTTTGATGAATCTTCACGATTTAAACTCAAAAAATCATGGTTTGAAAAAGTAGGTTTGTTGGATAACTTATAAACGTGTTGGAATTTAGGAGTGAAATTTTATATTTAATATCATGATGAGCCAAAAAATAACTTCAAGTTCGTTAATAAGCTTTATAAAACGAGTGGTACCAATTTTTTAACTGAACTTTATTATTATTATTAAAATACTAGCGAGTGTGATATCAATAAACTCACAGCAAAATAATTCTAGTAGAAAAAAAAGATCATTAATTATTGTATTAATAAATTAAAGCTCTCGGGAAGATAAGTTTAGTGGAAATGTAAAATATGACATAATATGCGATTGTCATTTGTTTTATCAAGAATTATGGAGAATTAAAAACGATGGTCAATTGTTTTTAAACATTTTATGTTATTATGCCGGTATTGGTATCAACTTAAATCCTTCGGGGAGACAAGTTTTGTTCAAATATTGCTGAATGAAGTATAAAATTAGAGCCTTTATGAAAGTAACTTGTAGTCGGGGATGTCCGTAGTAGCCACAGCAGATTTTTATATATAAAATTGAACGTTAAACATACCTCAATGGGTAGATCCAGCGGATTCCCCTGATAGAACTCCTTCATGATACTCGACATGACATTAGTCAACTGGAAATACGTCGTTAGCAACGAAGTATCAACATTGTGTCTCTTCTCGTTGACGGTGAACGCAACACCTCCAGTCTCTATGGCAACGCTGTCCAGCATCTGTTGTCTGAATACACCGGGATAGTTGACAGTCGCGATTTTGATTTTTCCACTTTTAGCTTCTCTTGCGAGCTCAGGAACTTGTTGACTGTACTCCATACCAGGCGCAATGAGAATAATAACAGAATTAGCTGGTCCGTGGGTCTTTGAACGATCTTTTAACATTTGGATGGCGTCTTGGATGGCACATTGAAGACAAGCAGCTGCGCGAGTGTCGCCCGGAATATAGGGAATGTTTGACGCAACTAAATCGCGGTTTTGTGAACTAGATAATGGAGTAATATCTACAACTTTAGTTGCTTTAGTTTCGTTCGCTAATACCAGCCCAATCTCAGTGTTTGATGGTAAATCAAATACGGTTAGTTTTCTAATCGCGGACCGTAAATAAGTCCAGCTTTCACGTATCATCATCTCTTTGCTGTCTTCAATGACCATTACGTATCTCGTCAAGGTTTGTTTCTTGACAACGAATGTCGGCGTCGTGTTTGTGATTCCCTTGGAGTCTTTGAGCGCCACGCCGAAGAAGTCCGGATTCTGCAGGATGACATCTAGAGTGCTGCGTCGCTCGCACATGAAGTTGTGTTTGGTCGGCGCGTTACGGTCGTGGATGCCTTCGTCACAGAAGATCTGTACACTTGGAGCTTCCGCTGCGAACATGATTGAACTGCGGGCTGTTTCTTCCACCAAGTCGCTCACGTTGAATGGCATCTTTGTATTCGTACAAATTCTGAAAGGAATCAACATATATAGATTTGCATCGACTTTGATATTTAGTGTACAATAGAGATTTTATAGATTTTACGGATTTATGATCGGATTTTACAGATTTTTCAAATTTCACAAAAGGTTTTATAGATTTTACTCTGGATTTTAAGAACATTTTATAGGTTTTATTAAGATTTTATGGATTTTTCAGATTTTACAAATAAGTTTTATGAAATGATTTTATAATTTACATCGATAGAACTTAATAGATTTTAAGGATTTATGATCGGATGTTACTGATTTTGTAAATATTGTACGAATTTCAGTGTTTTTTTTTTGTAATAGTCCAAGCTCCCATGACACAAATTCATACCTCATAAAACACCTAAAATTAAAAATATTCAAATGATAGGAAAACCAATTTTAATAGATAGAGGAGGTCTTAAACTTTATTAATTTTTTTCTAAAAAAAAGTTGAGATGTATTTTTCGTGAAAAAACTAATGTATAAAAAAGGACTGTCATATGTTAATTAACAAAATAGTATAAATTTCAATTTGGTAAATTTATTTTATTTTAGTCGATTTCAAAAATTAATCAAAAATAGAATTTAACAAATGAAACCTAGTCTGCCTTGTCTTAAAATAATTTTAACAGGTTTTCCTATCATTTGAATATTTTTAATTTTAGGTGTTTTATGAGGTATGAATTTGTGTCATGGTAGCTTGGACTATAAGATTTGAAGGATTTTACGTGATTTTATAGCTATTTACGTAGTGAGCGTAGTAAATAAATCTTTACAGGCGATCTGGAAAGATAATTGCAAGCGTACCGCGAAAAAAATTATTTCCACCTTCACCGCGTTTTTTGATAAATTTTCTTTATAATTTTTAAATCAAAGGTTGTTAGCGGTAGGAAAATTATGCAGAAGAGACCTGTAAAGTCCCTTCTATGAGCCTGTAATATATTACAGGTCTGAGCCTTATAATAACTCATTTACTTAGTTATTATAACGCCTGTAAAGTGTCATTTACAAAGAAGGTAGAAATAAAATGATTTTAAAAGGATTTTAAACAAAGTGTAAAAAGATTTTTACGAGTGGTTTACCCATTTGAATGTAATGTAACTTACCCATTATCATGAACAGGCATATCAGAACAGCTGGTGACTTTCATCGGTTCATCTTCATTCTGTTTATAACACATCGGGTAAACAGGATCTTGATCAAAGCCATGTTCATCAAACACTCCATATCTGTATTTAGCAAACTCTTTTACAAAGAGTCGCCCAAGATTCTGGCTGGCATCTCTCAAAGTTTCACTTGTCACGTATATCTGGTCTCCGCGTTGTCCGCATCCTGCAGATTGCTGGGTGTACAGACCGCTGGTGGTGGGCCCCTGAAGCACGACGCTGATGTCTGACTTGTCCCCGGAGGAGGGTCCGATGGGTCCCTGGGCACAGGAGTCCGGCCAGGAACCAGGCAGGATGATTTGAACTGTTCTGATGTATGCTCTGCTGTCCAACGCGTCAAATAGATATTGGGAAGATTCAGTCAAGGAATTCTAAAAACAAATTGTAATATTAATATTATTAGGATTTAGAGGAAATAATATAAAATTCAGACTAATTTTATAAGTCTGAGATAAACTAAGCATTCTGCTCAAAGAATCTAGTTTTATTCTTCGTGTTACTAACAAACATCCCACTTGACATGTATCTTCCATGGGATGTTTAAAAATATCTTATGCTTGTACTTTAAAAAATTAGGTAGTTACATACTCAATACAAACATCTCAGATAATTACATGGTATACATAATTGGGATATTATTACCAAATTACTAACATTCGGATGTTACATAGATAATGTTATTAAGAGTGGACATTAGCTAGGATATTAATGGGCAAATATAGCAAGTAATAAAGCGGGATGTTCACATACTTGAAATGTTCTGGGGATTTTATTTTGTCAATTGGAGTTATTATGTACAATTTCGAAACTTTCCCATTATCTTATTAGTAGTGCTTTACCGACTTTCTAATTGATAGACGCATCTTTTCCACTAATTTGGTTGTATAATACAACATCAACATCGCTCCAATTATTTTGCACACAGTGAATTTTCAATAAAAACGTTGCGCATATGGTCTACTTATTTGTTTTTTTGGCCATGTGAGCAATATGGCACGATTTAATTGAACCGTGATAACATTAATAATTTTTATATTAGTCGGACACGCAAGCTACGGGCAATAGGTAAATAATTATAGGTTTAATAACGCAATAGAATCCTACACATAGTGTGCGAGTTTTGAGTGCGAAAGTTCAGATCTGAAATGACCCAAGTTGCACAATATAATTTTGGTTGGAATAGTGTGATTTGATGATTATTTTCAAAGTAAAAGGTTGTTATTTTGCATAATAGCCCTGTAGAATGTATTGTAAGATGTGTGGCCTTTAAAAGATAAAATAGAAAGGATCTTCTTCAGTTTCCATTCACTTCCTCCTTGAGAAATCTTTAAACATTGGAACTAACGGTGTTTCAAGATCCTCCATATCCATAATTAACCTAAGATGCAAGTCACTTGCTTCAATTTTAATAAATTTTCAACAGAATAATGCAACGTTGAAACTGAAAACTTGTGTGCATGACAGGTGCGTCAGCAGGTGCTCCAAATATGCACTAGACTCGACATTAGGGCTGCAGGATTCAGGGCTCGAATATCAGCGACATATGGGAACCATCAGGGCTGATATCTGTTTTAGTTGTCAGTAACGCACATGTTTAGTAACAGTACAGATAGTAGTTATCTATCTAGTCATTAAGTTCTGCAATACACGTACGTGAAGATGTTCTCCGTGTACTTAAAACAAAAATACTGTAATTGAATTTTTATTAAGTAATCGACATTACTGTTTATGTGCTGTTATGCAAGTTGTACTGTTTTCCCTATTATTTATTTTTCTTTATTGACAAGCTAGAAATATTTTTATAGTCGTGGGAAATCTCAGTGTAGGTGAAACACAAAAGGCAGACCGCGTTTAAATTTGCTACGGATGGTCAGGTTACGGAAAACACAATGAAACCAGTCACCCGAAATTTGGGATTTTAACATCAGGTGCATTTACCTGACTGTGACAAATATTTCCACAGCGATCAGAACAGTTGGACAAGGTGTTTAGGGGTGTGAGGTATTCGTTCATCGTGAAAATAATTTTCTATGAACTTTTGACCCGACTGCATCGCTCTCACGTTGCATCGGAGTCTTCTCGTATCTGGTAACGTTCACCAGCCTTTAACAGCTACGACTTGGCGTAGTTGTTGCGAAAGTGTGTCAGAAGATGCTGCTCATGCTCACGGCCTCCAGTAAATAGAAAGTAAAGATCACCGTACTATTCAATCGCTGATGATATTGCAATCGTGATACTTTTACGGAAAAATCTAATGGCGAAGATGCAAGCAAATAACTGTACTTTCATGGGCACCTCTACTCCGAGAATGTTTTATATCTGCATGATTTTTTATAAATAAAATGTATGTAATCAGGAACTCGAACCCAGCCGAAACAGGAACGAAAACCGGAACGAACCGCAGCTTATATTTTAGCAAACCACGAACCGAACCGATCCCTAACTTCGCAAACCCATAACTGGATCCGACCCGATGGTTGGGAACCGGTTCGAAACGGTTTAAGGCATTTATTCTTTATTGGAATTCGACGTTTTTCATCAAAATGCTATGAAATATTTATGATAATTGTTATATTTTCTATGATTTTGCCAAGTTTAAGTCGAAAATTATAATTAATTAATTGTTTGTTATTTAATAAATCTCGAATAAATCATTGAACCGAAACCGGAACTTGAACCGCTTTTTTGAAAACTAGTAATTGGTTCAATTAAAGAAAAACTGGAACAAAACCGCGAACCGAACCTGAACCGTATTTTGCGCGGTCCATGTAATAATCAATATTTCACTAACTAATCAAAATTCGTAATTTTTATTTACACCCCTCGATTCTGTAAACTTTCTTCTCTATGTCAACCAAATTTAATTCAAATATATAGACAGATGTGTAATGTAATAAAAGTAATAGTTTGAAGATGGTAAATTTCAGAATTTTTTGATAATGAGGTGGCGCCGCACTTGCCATGCGGTGGTTGTTGAACTAATAACAAATTTGAAGTTTATAAAAAAGTTTCCAGAATTTGTACGATAATTTGGTAATAATTGTGCATTAACATCAATCAATTTTTAATATTTTCGTGTGTGAACCCAAACATGAAATCTCTAATCCTCTTGGGCTTTTAGTAATAACAAGTTTAAGTAAGAAAGTGGTTCTTAAGCCGTGAGAAATCTTCTCTGTTCGATCGTGACTCAAGCGCTTCAAAATTCCAAACGCTCTTCATGTTTATAACTAGAGATAATTAATACGTATACGATGCATCATTATGCAATATGCGCGCATCGGTATAGCTCGGTATACACAACGTAGCCTTGAATTACAATAAATACAAAACATGGGCACGGTGTTGTAGTTTTACATTGCTAAATGGGACATTTAAATTTCAATACTAGCCTTATTTATAGAATTCACAATAGATTTACGTAAATTCTAAACTGAAAACATGTTTGACTTGCGAGTGTTAAGAATAAATCGCTGATCTGCGAAGAAATGCACACCCTTCTTGAGTCCCAAATTATCACTCGGATTTAACTGAACTAAATAATGAAACCTAATACCCTTTTTGAGTCCCACATACGCGGTTTTGGCAAAAACTCTAATTGAACTGAACTAAATAAAGAAACCTTACCCTTCTTGAGACCCACATACTTTTATTATTATTCTTTTTTACGTGTATCTGTGCATTTCTTCGCAGATCAGCGGTCAGCGCTGATCAGCGTTTTATTATTCTTTCCCTTTTGCGTGTTTTGTGTGCCTTCTAATTTGTTATAAGGTAAGGCGCGAGCACTCCTAACAGTAAACAATTGAACTAACGCATCAAGCTAGCTTCTTAGATAACAATCGTGATAAAATTCGGTAGTTTTAAGACGTTAGTGGTGTGTTTTATGTAAAATAAGTGTTTCAAGATAACGTTACACACCGCAGATGTTATTTCCTTGCAACTGAAACATAATATCGCCCTACAAGTGCGGTCTTCTGACAGACTTGTGAGTTTGAACATATTTCCTGTGTTTATGTGGATCATCAAAGGGACTGAAAACATCATAAATCCAACTCAAGCTAGGAATATCTCTCATTCTTGTAAGATTCCTTCGCATTTAATTGTAAGATATTTGTGCGTTATGCAAGCTTCTAACGAGGTACGCTACAGCAAGCATCGTCTTTACATTTAATGGCTGCTTGGTGCTTGGTTATTTTTTTATGTCAATTAGCAAAGTTATTTCTTTGTTTCTGTACGCAGCACGTGCAGTTAAATGGCAATACTTTTTGCGGTGAGAAGCCGTAGATTTTTTAGCTAAACTTAAACGGTTTTAACACAACATAAGATGCGACATCTGTATAGAGATTAAATTTCTGATGATGTATAGGAAATCCGATGTTTTTTTTATTTATTAGGGGTAGAATTTCATTAAACATAAAAATATAAACGAGAAATTTGAGCTTCAAGGTAGAAGTTAGTTCAACGACATTTAATCCGTTCTAAAGTTTTAGCAAAGTCTTCAAAAATCAATTCGCAAATGCAGTATTGCATTACTAATATTATTTACTAGTGATATTTAAATGTAGAATGCTTCCGCGTTTTTTGTTTCGCAAATTTATTATTTAAAATGCTAATGCCATTAAGAAATGTTGAATAACATTTTTATTTAAATGTCAATCAGACTATTGAATGAATCTAAAAATTATTTGACATACTTTTCATAGTTGATCGAACAACTTTGTATTGTCTTAATCATAGATTCTTGAAGCGAAGAAAATTCTTCATTGTTCTCGTGTGATTCACTGATGGTTAAGAAAATCATCATACGGTTTGTTAGGAACTAAACAACATCCTTTTTGCAGCAATCAATTATTTCTTAACCGACAAGAATGCGGTGTGATTATTTTCATTTTGCAAGATTTAAATAAACATTTAATTTAAACAGGCACAGCTAGAACAATATTTATTTAAATGAACTTTAAAAAGGCGCATCTCAAATTTGTTAAACACCTTCCGGTATTTTGTTAAATAATTTCTAAAAATTATTACTAAACAGGTCAGTTTTACATATTTTTTTACAGTAATTTGGTAAAGGCGGTACACTTGTGACAAAAATATATAGTGAAAAAGTGACCTCGCTATGTTACAAATTGTGCCCGTGCTATGACACCAGCACTGTTCATATTTTATTATATGGTTAGTTAAAAGGACTCTAGAGTGGTATGAAGCTATATTTTTGAAATACTTAATAGTCTTTTGGTAATTAATTAGTAAAAACAGTCTATTTTGCCAATTTTTACTATTTTTTAATAAAATTACGATTTGTAATATTAAAAATCTGAAGTGGCCTGCACACAACCTTCCGCCATATCTAGACTTATAAACATAAATGTAAACGTATACAATCCGGTGTCCCTAAAATATACAAATAAAAATCTAAAATATTCAAACACATAAATTTGCATCACCTGAATCAAACTCTTCTGTGTTGAAGCCATCGTCCGTTCAATTACAACATTTAATATCTTACTTATGACTTATATGGCGCTAGTATGTCAACTTGTCACCCGTCTCACCTGTCAATATTTTTTACACAGAAACAAAAATCAACCGAACATGGATTACAAGATTTCAACGTTTTATCTGATAAATTTATTTTTTCAATTTTACCGCAGTTCTTTAATGCTACCAGATAAAGACAATTTTTTTATAACGTAAGTTGCAAATAACTTTGCCTTTTATTCTTATTACAAATAAATACTATATTTATCCAAATTTATATAAATTTTTGACAATGATCTTTTTCGATCTTAAAAAAATATCACTTCCGGTGAATATATTTGTACCAAAATCTAATGCGCTCTTCCTATTCGTATACAATTGTAAAATACCAAATATCAACATTTTTGGGTAATTCGTATTTGAGTTATGCGACATTCGGCATCGGCCTGGACCACACACATACACACACACACGCACACTCATACATACATAGATACAGACATCATCGTGAAACTATCAAAAATGAATTTATTGTAAGGACCCTAATTCGTGCTCATCCACTTAAAACTCACAACCCGATTTTTTGCATGATTCCAATACCTTCCCAAGTAGCATTTGTTGCTGTATTTTGAATATCACAACGTCATGAGAACAGTTTGAATATCTTTTTGGCAATAATTACCATAAATCAAGACCTTTCTAAAACAGTTTGAAAACGTTTTCTTTACGTAAATGGGGAATTATATTTTGATTGTGAAAACGTTGTTGTGTCTTATTTTTTAGCCATTTTATAAATTATTTTGACAGAAATTTTACTACAATATTACCAAAAAGCATAAAGCTACAATTAAGTCTTAAACTGGTTATTACCAATAAATTGCCATATTTTGACTGTTTGGTTATTATTTGGATTGTAGTTAGCAATTTAGTTCTCTAATGTCCGTAATATAACTAAGTGAAAAATGGCTAGCAATACTTTTTACAGATAGTAATTATAAGAATATTATTTGCCGAAATATCAAATTAATCGATATAGAAATTTTACATGCCCAATCATATTTATTGCAGAACTTATAAAGATACTTTGAAAAATTATGTGCGCCGGTCCTATTTGCTTTACTTACATGGTTTAATTTATCAATTAAATATATTGTAAAAATATATTTTTAAAAATTTAATACCAGGTTGTATATAGATGCTAAAAAAGGATATGAGTAATGTTTAAATACTGATTTAAATAAGAAAATCTCTTTAAAAACCTTTTAATCTTCATTTTGTAGTATTTGTAAAACAATGGATGCCTTCACGTATAAAGGAAAAGATGGCGAAAACGCAGGAAAATTAAACAATTGCGATGACTATTTAAAAGCTAAAATGTGGCTAAAATATAACTATTGTTTTTCCAAATGGCTTTTAGAAACCAACAAGATAAAGGTCTAGTTAATTTTAAGTTCTTGTGACCAAATAATAGATTTGTTACATTTCTTCTCATTTTCCAAAGTTTTTTTCGAATTCGTAATGATATAATATCTGCTTAATAACAAAAATATTTTTAAATATTATTTTACATCAATTCAAATACCGATTATTTTTTCAGTATTGTTATTGGTATAGATCTGTTTTAAAATTTATTTATTTTAAAAATATTTTTATAAATTAGTAATTAAAATAATGTTTTAAAGTTGACAGTACCTATGTGCTATAAGTTTGTAATCCCACAACTATGCGACAAAGCAGAAAAACAGTAAAGAAAAACACGGTTTGAATTATAAAATGATATAGTAGAATTTCTAACAATTTTTAGCAAAGATGAAACATAATTGACAACATCCACTGAGCAATGGTCATGGTCATACGATGGTTGAAAATTGTCATTATTTTAGCATTTTTGACAAGAAAAAAACTAAACAGTTTTAGTTATTTTAGGGATGTATTTAGAGATTCAGAAACGCTTTTGTGGCTATGTAGGAATAAAAGAAATAACTAGAAGTCATTTGGATATATTTTAGCCATAGTAACCTATTGCTTGTTGATGATAATTGCCAATGAGTTTTAAACGTTTTCAAAACGTTTTAGTGACAAATGTTTCACACCATAATATAATTAATTTCGAATAACCAATTTATAACTAAAAGCTGGTGATGAAAACGTTTTAATAACTAGAAATAAGATTTTATAACAAACAAGTCAAAAAATGTTACTTGGGTTCCTTTACAGGTAAGCGGAAGGTAAAAAGCAAAAATTAATTCTTATTTTCCCTAATTGTTGTCGCAACAATCTCAAATCAAATCAAAATCTCTATAGCCCTCTTCCGATCGATTAATGTACATTATCGATTATCGAAAAACATAATTTTTGCGTATTAATAAACGTAATTGGAATATTAAATCACATAAATTTGCTCCAATTGATGTCACAGCAATTTATAACTTTGCATTTATCGATTCAATAATGATTCATGATTCTTCATGTTAAATTAAAGTTTGAAATTTTTTATAATACAGCCACAGAATCGTTGAAATTGTTAAAAGTGTTGCACCTTAAACACCGAAGAAAATAAATATTCTTCTTGGTGTTGTTATTTCTTCTCGTGCTCTACTGTAATCTTCAGAGTGTTCGCTGACCACAGGTGACCTTTGAACCACGGTGAAGATGCGCTCTCCAGCGAACGGTTATCTAGTGTTGTCTCTCTCACTCTCTCTAGCCCATCGTGCAAGACATGGAAGATTCTTACAAGAGTCATTTATATGTTAAACGGTTGTAAGAATTTTTAAGCGTAGGCGGCGACGAAGATTCGATATTGTTTTTAATGTAGATTTTATTGTGTGATATACAATACAAATGGCTTTTGTGTGATAAATATTCATAAATGATTTTTAATATCTAGATATACAATCTTTCCTGTGGTTTACTGCATACTATGTTTAAAGCCCTATTCACACAAGGATACTTTCATGTTTCATAATTTTGGGTAAAATAATACTGGTGAGAATTTCCTGTCAAATAGCAGCGCCGCTAATTGAATCTTCATTGAGTCTTCGAAAATAAGAATTTCTAATTAATTTATAACTTTAAAATTCCATGAAAGAATCTTCAAAGAATCCATGTGTGAACTGGGCTTTAAAGTGAAGGGATTCATCTTCGAGTTCTTGAGAAGTGTAGTCATTTAAACATGACGTCACAAGGTCTCTCAAACAGCGCTCAACGCTCACCCACGAAATAATAATTGATAACCAAATGTATATAACTTTAAATTATTGTTATTTCAGAGCCATATAGTAGTTTTGAAATTTTTAATTGTATTTACGATTTTAAAAGATATTGGTGAGAAATGTTACGTAATAATTACTAATATGCCAATAGTTCAAAAATTGCATAACACCTACACTAATATGCTAGTTGCATAATTTTTTATTAAATATTTTTGCAGAAGAGATAAAAACTTGGGATTAGTAGTTTTTATTTTCATAAATTTTATTAACAAGCCTAAAAATAATTTATTGAATAGGTATTTAATATGTAACGTAGAATGCTGCCATATTTCCTACAAAAAAATTATGGCACATAAAAATTTCTTTCTCAATTTATTAAAAAACATATATTGTTTAGTAATAAAAAATGATATTTTTACCTCATCTAATTTTCAGTAGTAGTAGCCGATTATAAATTTATGTAGTACAAAACAGACAACTCAGAACAGTATATTTTTAATGTACAAGTTGAAGATGCATCTTCAATCGTGACTGTAAGCTGTAAGTCACGTTTCTGTAACGTTCGTGATTTTGTGTATACGGTTATTCGCCCTCCCTGAGCTTGTTATATAAGCCCTGTTCACACAAGGATACTTTCATGTTTTGAATCTTGGAAAAATTGAATTCTTCTTTTGCAAGACTCATTGAAGATTCAATTTACCGGCGCCGCTGACAGGTAATTCTTACCAGGATTATTTTTCTCAGAGCATTATGTACAAGATTGATTTAAATGTATAATGTTAAAGTTTAAGGGTAGAGGTGTATACCGTGAGTACTATAAAGATACGTAGATATATCACCAGGTATAAATACATCTTATCTTTTCGTGCGACACAGACTGTCTTCAATAAATAACTCTCAACTTCCAACAACAAGTAATTTAATATTTTAACACGAAACGCATAAAGATAAAGACATTCAGGTATTAATTAAAATTTTGAAACTAACGTATAAAGTTTCTAGTTAACACGTCAACGTGATTTATTAAATATTAGAAGAAAATTCTGAGAGATTTCAACGATACATCAAGCACAGAACCTCGCAATTTCTTCACAGCACAACAAAATAAATTAAAACTATATGAGGTAAAATTCCACAGCATCACAGTAACAAGAATGTTACGACACACAGAGGATTATAACGGCTACAAGACATTAACAATACGACACGTGACACGGAGAATAATGTCACAGAATAATTTAAAACTTGATGAAGATATAAACGCGGACGCAGATGGGACCAGTCATTATTGTGTAATTATTTCGCACCCTATAAAGGGTTGATATATTAATGATTGCCAAGGGACTACACAGCCCCTAAGTCTCAAATTTGCTTGAAAGGGATCAGGTGTACTTTACATACATGGAAACATTTATCATTGCAACAAACCGAATATTTTTTAAATGTTAAGGTGGCAAGCTCAACATATTCGGGTGGACCAGACCCGGGCCAATTTTTTTTTCAGATGGGTCCATGAAATAATCAATTGGGTTAGAAAAAATAGCTAATATAGAATAAATCTAAACATTTATAGGTACTACAGGATGTTTCACAATTTCAGGATAAAAATTAAATAGGTAGGTACTACAAAATGTACTGATAACAAATCAAAGAATTTTGAAAAATTTGGATACCGGATCACTGATCAGCACATCATAATATCTCCCCGTATCTCCCTCTTTTTCATGTTGTGAAACATACCTACTGTATATAATATAAAATTGGATTAAAATTTATTGTCGATTTTCATGGACTTTATTGACTAGAATATCTAAATCTAAATTTTATGCTAAATAATTTTCTATTGCTTGTTTGAGTTCGTAAATACAGAGGGAGACATTGAAGGGCAGTATGTGTATAGTTTACTGGTACAAAATGCACATAACTATGCTTATAATATTTTTTGCCCGATCGATACAATAAAAATAAATTTGAAAAAATGTTTATTTTTGGTTATGTAGGTTTTGTTTGCATTTTGATGCTGTTGTCTTGGTTTCTGTTGTTGTTTATTGCTTACTGCCTTCTAAGATTACCTACTTACCATCTTTGTAAACAAAACCTACCACCATGGAAATAGAGCCAGTATCTACGCTAAAATATGATCGATCGTGCAAAAAAGTAAATAACTTTGTAGTTTTTACCTTCCGCTTACCTGTAAAGGAAGGTATTGGAATCATGCAAAAAATCGGGTGGTGAATTTTTAGTGGATGAGCACGAATTAGGGTCCTTACAACTCATTTTTGATAGTTTCACGATGATGTCTGTGTGTATGTGTGTGTGTGTGTGGTCAAGGGGTGTTAGTCGCATAACTCAAATTACCCGAAAATTTTGATATTTGGTATTTAACATTTGTATATAAATTGGAAGAGCTCCGTAGATTTTGGTACAAATATCTTCATCGGAAGTGATATTTTTTGAAGATTGAAAAGGTTAATTGTCAAAATTGTATATAAATTTGGAAAAATATAGGAAGAATAAGAGGAAAAGTTATTTGCAACTTACGTTATAAAAAAATTGTCTTTATCTGGTAGCATTAAAGAACTGCAGTAAAATTTAAAAAATAAATTTATCAAATAAAACGTTGATATCTTGTAATCCATGATCGGTTGATTTTTGTTTCTGCGTAAAAAATATTGACAGGTGAGACGTGGTGAGACGAGTGACAAGTTGGCATACTAGCGCTATATAAGTCCTAAGTAAGATATTAAATGTAGTAATTGAACGGAGGATGGCTTCAACACAGCAAGGTTTTCCTGTGAATGAATCTTTTTATTCAGGTGATGATTTTTATTTGTATATTTTAAATATGTTTAAAGTCTAGATAAAGCGGAAGGTTGTGTGATGGCCACGTCAGATTTTTTTGAATTAAGTATTATAATGCCCCTACTTACTCGTAGAGTACCTACTATATTTTAAAAAGTTACATAAATTTTCGGGAACTTTTAGGATGGGCCAGGGCTCATCCCGCACAAATACATGAGGGTTACACGTGCAAAGTAATTGTATTATTTTATGGTGTTACTAAACGACGATTAAATTTTATTCATATGTAATATTAAATTGTATTTTTGATTCATCTTGATCATAATTTGACTGGAAATATAAATATAAATCCGTCTTTTAGTGCTGTTTTCTGTTTTCATTATTTATTTCATGTATAAAATTCATACAACACGAGCTAAATTTTCAATATATAGTGTTCGAAAAGTTTCCAAAATTAGTTGCTGAAATGTGTACACGTTTACGTTAAATATTGTGAAAGATAATTCGTTGTTTCTTCTTGTGACTAAAATGTACACGTAATGTGAATCATTGATGTAATATTTAAAGAGAAGGTGTTCCCAAAAGCTGTTAGCAAAGAATGCCGAACATTTGAGATAACGAAATGGAAGAAAACTCTTTTCTGGTCTTATCAAAATTTAAACACTTAGTTGTTTAGTGCCTCTAAATAGTCGAGTAGGTATTTTTTGTTTAGTAGTTCACTTGATTGATTTTAAATGATGCCTGAAATTGTCAACAAATGACAAGTCATCAACAAAACAAAGAACTGGACGCACAGATCGTCAACTTGTCTTTTTATTCAACAAAAAATCAACTTGTATTTTTGGAAATAATGATGCTGATGCGTCAATAACGCACAGGATAAAATGAAAAGATGGAATTCCAAAGTAAAAAATTACACAGTAATGTTCTTCGTACGTGCTCATGTCATTATTTTATTGTACAGACACGGAAAGTTTTTCTTGCGGTTTTTAACACAAAAGCGCGTTGAGATTTTAATGATCGATGAAGGCGGACACCTTGACAATTTTATTAGTTGCAGTATTTCTTAAGGAGGTACACTCGACACTTGAAATAATGAGAGAGTTTAATGAAACTTTGCAAAATTAATCAAAACATTGTAAAAATGTTACCTGAATTTTTTCATAATTTTTCACCACGTAGATTATCCAAAAATAAATATTAAAAAACTTCATTTTACATGGCCTCTTATGGGACTACTTTTAAATCAACGTAAAAAGCATTACAGAAATGACAGAAAATTCCAATTGCTTTTTTAAAACGTACATTATTATCTCATATACCGAATAAAAGTAATACAAGCATCATTTACCACGTAATTTACAAGAATTTTTAATCGAAAGACTGACGTTTATGCCTACTGGAGAATATTGGCGAGAACATAATATAGAAGCGGCAACGTTGAAAAGCGCAAAATTAGAATTTAACCAGAAAAAAACAACATTATCTATCTATAATCACAAGTTTTTCACAAGAATGAAAGGTAATATGCACAAATGATAAATAATTCATACCCAACGATTTAAATGAAATTTGAAGTGCAGAATTCTCTTCACATTCAATTTTTACTATCTGTCAGATTGACATAAGACCGTGAAAAATGACATGTACAGCACAGCGTTGCCGTAGTTTACACTGGTATTTAGCCGAATGAAATCTTATAAAATAAACAATTTTTACATAACAAAAATAAATAATATTCTTAATTAAGATATTTAAATCTCATTTTATTAGCAAAAATTCAAATAGACTGCGTTTACATACAATAAAAAAAAAATATTTTTATTTTTTATAAGTTGAAACCCTGACATGAAATACATTGTGAGTATAGGAGATGCCCCTAACCCCCCACCACTCGAGTGTACCTCCTTAAATTATTTATTCTGAAGATATTGTCTTGTTCTTGTAGTAGCCTCCGGCCATCATCCTCTTGCGTATCGCGGTAGCATCACATGTTTCTGTCTCTGTTCAACACACAAGCTCTCTTTCTTTAGGCCGCTACCGTCCACCATAAGCTTAGCTTTTGTAATTAAGCATTAAGAATTCCGATCTTCGCTGCAGGTTATAAATAATCCAACGGCTACGAATAGAAGATTGTAAGATTGTTTATTTATAAGATGACGGCATGAATTGCTGGACTTCAAGTCATTTTTTAAGGATTTGGTTTTGATTTATTGCCGGTCATTTTAAAAAGTCAGCCAGGATTAATTTAAGATGGATTTATGTAGGAACTGGTAGCTGCTTTTTAAATAACGTAAGTTTAGTTTATTTACAAGAAATATTAGTAAACAAACTGTAAACTATAATTATAAATTAAACACCTGTGCCACTAAATATCATCAATCATTTTTTTATCGTTCAATATTTAAATGTGTCAGAATATTTAATGAAATTAACTGGTCTGGAATTTCACCTGTGGTGCATCTAACCTAAAATACCCGTGATGTATAATAACGCAGGCTAACTTTAAAATCAGTCGTTTTATAGAACGCCAGTCTTTTCTAAATGATTCGGCATATGATTTGCCGAGGCTTTTGCTAGAAACTTTGAACTAACTAAATAAACAACTTAATTTCGGTAGACACTCTGATTGCACTGAATTAAATCAAAAATTCAATAGTCACCCTTCTTGAGTCTTAAAAACTCGATTTTTGTACGAAGTCTGATTGAACTGAACTGAACTAAATAAACAACCCAACACCGTTTGTGAGTCCCACATACTCAGTTTTGGTTGTTTGAACTGAACTATAAATAAAGAACAAAATAACCTATATTACCCTTACTGAATGACATAAAATGATGTGACATTGTGTTTAAAATAATTTTATAAAAAGCCTTATTTTACAATCTGCCTATACGACATATATATTTCTAGATGAGTCATATAAAGTATGGTACAAGGAATATAATATGATTACATACTATTAGTTATTACTAGTCCTTGAGTTTTATGTTTTATTAAAGAATTTATTTTACCTTGAAATGCAGCATCTTTAACAACTTTTTTAAATAGTAATAAATTATGCATAAATAACAGAAATTTTTTATCTTAATAAATCAGTGTCCTCAACTATTTAAGTCACAGTTTCTCGCAATTTCTTAAACGTTTTAATAACATATTTCACGCTAATTTAATACAAACATACATACACACGTCGCTGAGCATCACTTGGCGTTTTTCTCTTGTCAAGGTTACCATAGCAATTAAAAACAATCGCGGAATTAGTTACTTTGTTTATAAAAGAAGAACGAAGACATGATAGTTACTGTTAAGTTCTGTTTACACATGGATTCTTTCTCGCTCCAGAATTTTGAAAAAAGAGAATTGCCTGTTAAATAGCAGCGCTGCTAAATTGAATTTCTAATTCATTGATAGCTTCAAATCAGCGAAATTCTGAACCAGCATGAAAGAATCCATGTGTAAACAGGACTTTATGCAAGAACCAGGTAATCATATGTGTATATTTATAAGCGTAACCCTTCTTTAAATATCTACTTTAAAGGTGTCGTCCCATAGCTAAAGGCCTATAAAAACTAATCATGCATATGTATGAGACGGTTGGACCGCGCGTAAGTTTAACTGACCGATTGACGAAATAATCATTCGATAATTACACCATTGGTGGTCCGATATTAGATTAAAGATAGGCCTAGAGATCTCCAACTAGATACAGTTTGATTAACACGTACGCACAAAATAATTTAATATCGAAAATAAATTAAAATATTTCAGTAAAAAATCTCACATTGTTCTGTGACCGCATTTGATTTGTGATTTTTTTGGAAGTAATTTTGTGGTACGTAACAGAACGGATAGACTTTGTGTTGAATTCGTTATGGTACGAAACGTGATTTCATGTTACGGAGACCACCGTACTAAATTCACAATGCAATGTGAAGAAATAAAACTACAATAAAAACCTGTAATCAAAAGATAAAATTAAACGATTGTTCCTCTAGCAGAAAATAGCAGGTTCCTTTTATTATATTTCTAAACGTTTCTCAGAAAATTATACCTTCCAAAAACAGTAGCATGTGTTTACATAAAAATCCTAGACTCGAAAAAACATCGCCGCGCTATTATTATAAACTGTCTCCAGCATTTAACCCCGAGCACAAAAAACTTAATAAATAGGGGTCGTCTAGAAGCCGTTAACTCGTCATTTAAATCTTCTCGTTTAGTTACAAATGCATTTAAGTTTAATCGTTTCTTTTGTATACTCTCATTATTAGGATTTAAAATATTACTGCAGTCACAGTTGGAGATTTAAGAAATTTTAATTTGTACCAGCATCATTTGAAGAGAAATCAAAATAATTTATACAATTTTTCATACTGGTTTGAGCTTTAAGCTTGTCACTTGTCAGGGTAATAGCATCAGAATTTCATCAATTCTGGGTAAGAATATGGTTCAAATAAAAATCTGAAATTTGCTATTAGTAATAACGAAACATTAATTAATTTTGTTGTTGCGACAACTATTAGAGAAATAAAAGTTAATTTTTGCATTTTAATATTCAAGATTCTTACTTGCATTCTATTAAATTTTGTTTGATAATCGATTCATTACGTTGTTCTGAAGTGTGTCACAAGAAGTTTTTTTTTAGGAAATACATCAAACTAAGTTCAAATATTTTTTTAAATTGACAACATTGATTATTTTCACTAATAATTAATTACCAGCAGACTATTAGGTATTTCAAGAATACCGTAATGTGGCACCCTAGCGACAGTCTTTATACAGTATGTACCATAACTTGAGGTACTATACATATTGTAATGGCAAATAGTATTTGACGTAGGTACTGATTATGGCATTTTTTTTTTCGAAATTCCAAAAAAATAAGGCTAGTTTGCTTCAGGACATCATTTTTAGAATAACTTAATATTATTTATTTTGAATAAAGACAGAGTTATGTGGCCGGCTTACTTGAAACTAAATTCAGTTTTGTTTTATGCAAACATACTTATTAATTAGTTAGAACGTAATATTTAATGTTAAAACTACCTATCCGCAACCAGTGGCCCAAAACGGTTTCCATCGCAAACCCCAAAAATTACTAATTTTCGAATTGAAAAAAAATCTTCTTGTTTCGTGATCAGTACGTAAGCCATTCCAATACCTTAAGTTATGGCACAGCGTGTACATTTACACGTCAAATAGATGTGAAAAATAAAGTCACAATCTTGAATATTGTTGCATTTTGCTTTGAATTTCATAGCAAGTGTAGCCTTAATAATAACAAACTTGTATTACTCACAATTTATCACGAAAGCTATTTATGTTTTGCGTTTGGTTATCGTTATCAGAGTATAAAATGCAACCGGAGACATTAAAATTATCACAAGCATTTTAAACATGCAACTGTAAGGTACCTACGCTCGACAGATAATACGGCTTTTATTTCAAATTTTAAGAAGCAGCACGCTTGTGATTCTTATAATTTTCGTACAGTTTAAAAAACTGTTAGTTGACATTTTTCAGCAAACAGTTGCGCAATTATTGTTATTAATATCATTTTCTTACGGACAAAAACAGTGTATCGAATGAAGAATAAAGTACAATACGTCTAAAAGCAAAGTCAAAACGCGAGACGAGATTTGATAGCACGTTGGTTGGTCACGGTTGTGACTACCCCTGGTCTAGCCTACGCCACTGGTGTGAAACGTACGTTTTACCGGTTTATTTGCACCTGCAATATTTGGAACATTCACACAAATACAGGGTGTACCATAAATTAGAGTCATTCAGTTTGATATGCTGATTACGGACCAAAAAGAATTTTTAAAAAATTCCGAAAATGAATTCCAAAAGAGAACATTTTTATGCCCTTGAACAGATAATTATTTTAACATAATAATTCTAAAGTAATGTAATTCTATTTAGGTGCTCATTTAATTTATTTTAATACTAATTATGCGAATCCAATAGTATTTAAATTGGATCTTGCGGAAAAATATTAATTTTTCATATTCGGAAAAATTCTCTTTTATTCGTAATCAGCATTATCAAATTGTATATTATTCTTAATCTTAACGTATGTATTCGAAGTTTATATCCATTTTAACCCCAAATCATCAAATTATTAATATGCTAGACGCTAGATCAATACGCGGTTATAAATAGAACATATGAATATTAAATTAATACAAAGTAGAACGCTTTTCCGTGTTTTCTATAAAAAAATACCTGAAAGTGACATCCAAATATTTATAACTTAATCTTAATTTTTATAGTTCCAGTTTTTAATAGTATAAAATAGAAAAGATCACGAACGCGCGTTTGCATTTTTATAATATTGCATATTGAAAATATTTGCAATGTATGTGCGCAATTTTCTTGTTATATTTACCGCTTAAATTTGTGCAATTACAAGCTGATATTTTACATACTATTGCGCCTTTTTATGTCGTACATAGTTCGATGACCGGTACATGTCCTTATCAATATTTAGTTTCTTATCTAACTTTAATATTCCAACTGAGTTATTGACAAAATATAATGTTTACAGTTTAACAGGAAAAATAATATAGGTGCGCGTTTGATAAACAAAACCTTACCTTCAAGTTAGTCAGTAGACTTTGGCAATCATCACTAGGTACAGTATCAGCAATAGAAATAGTTAGATCTTCATAGGCTCCTTGATTGAGATGCAAACAATTCGCGTAACGTAAGACCAACAAAGTACAAATTAATCCCAGGTACTTCATTTTGTCCAGTTTATTTTACACTTATTCACAGTTCACAAATATTGATTAAACATAGTCTATATTGCCATAGTAACTGCAATAACAACAAACCGACAATCGATGTTATAGAAAACGCAAATAATAAACAAATCTCCTTGGCTACCGTACACCGCGAGTCTTCTTCAACTGTTAGATCTGTAACGTCAGTGGTCTTCAGCAGCGCTTGAAGAACTAAATGATTCAGCTATGAGGCACTGTATGCTCTGCCGTTGCTGTCTACTCCCACTCTACGCGACTCGCGTGCTATACTGGCATCGTTGGGTTCAAATCGTTGTTGATATGGGCCCTTCAAGGGCTAGTGGTGGGGGTAACTAAGGGTAGAGTGAGCTAAGGGCGCAAGCGAATAGTTTACATTTTAATTGTTCAAGGAATGTGAGGAATTTTGGCTTTGAATCAAATTTCGCAGTGTGAACAAAATGCAATAGTCGACAACGGATGTATTTGATTACTCGTTATTTTTTCTTTATTACTATGCGGAAATCATAATCATTTCTACAATATTTGACGATCGCATATATTATACCGGGTGTATACTTGAAATTTGTTAGAAAAAACAATGTTATTTTAAAAATTCTGCTGTAGTTGCTTACTTATTGATTTGAAATAATAGTTATAAATACAATTTTTTTTGTATTTTTATACTTTCTAGCTGTATTTAGTTACACTTTTAATAATTATGTAAAATTATTCCCTCAAAAGATAAAATGGTAAAATTTGTTAAAATAAAACATCCCTAGTTCTGTGATACTATATATAAATGTTTTTTTTTCTTTTGCGTTTTCTCGAGAACTTCCGAAGCAATATGATCGACTGTGGTCTCATATTGTGAAGTTTTTAATTCTGTACTAACAACTTTGGTCTAAAATGAACAATTAAACTACAGCAAAATTTAAAAATACACCCGGTATATACGTATCATACGATGTTTTTGTAAAAAGAAACTTAAATCTAGTTTTTCTTTATTGCTTTAAAGAGTTAATATCTGCACTCAAATTGTAAGTAATCTTTTATTCAACATGAGTTGGAAAAAATGTCTCTATTGGTTGCTTACAAAACGATATGATTTAGAAGTAACAACAAGAATTGTTGACAATTCAAAGTGCAAAAGAATGACCTGTTTGTTTAAACTCCAGACAATCAAACAAAATTATTCATTCACATTCATTATTTAAACTGGTGATAAAATAACAAATATATTCATCAAATATAGAACAATATCTATAAAGTTTTCTTTAAAGTCTTTTCCGAAATTTACTTATTTATCAATCTTACTTGTTATTTAAATACCTAAATATAGTATAACAGATGTCCTTAAACATAAATATCTAATGATATGTAATTAATAATAGGTACATATATTTATGCAAATAATATCTTCATTGTTACGTAAATACTGCAAGAAACAAACAGTATTAATCCCATTAATTTTAACCTTAAGGCGCATCTCTTACTATAAAATTGCAAGCAAAAAGCATGTTATACAATACAATAAGTCATTTTGTGACTTTGACTCTGAAGACTATTATGATCTAAAATTTGACTATATAGTCCATGGGCCAGCTAAAATGTTGGTATAATTTAGGGGTACTAAGTTTCCTTTTAACCATAGTTATATATGAGTATAAGGATCACTAAAAACCATGATTGCCATCCTCAAGTGGTAGCTAATAGAAATGGCGGCCAATACAAGATGGCCGGCGTTGCTTTAAAAAAACGGCTATACCTATGGAAATAATGGTCCGATTTCAACAAACTTTCGATCGTATCATTTTTAAAGTACATTAAATTTGCAACAATTTAAGCCCAACCGCAGCTCTGTGCGTCCAATAGTTTCCGAGATATGGCACTTCTAAAATTAGCACTTTTTTTCAAAAAAATGAAAGTTGAGAAATTTTAGCTTTTTTCGTAATTTTTGTGTTTAATTAACTGTAACTTCTGTATGAATAAAAATATTGTCTTCCGGTTTCTTTAATTAAATTTTACGAACATTTCCCTACAAAATATGTTATTTTAGAAACTTTTGAAGGCGTTTATTAAGCCAAAATATCAATTTTTTTGTGAGAAGTATTCAAATATTTTGTATTTATTGTGTTTAATGAGCTGTAACTTCTGAACGGATAAAGTTATCGACTTCCGGTTTCTTGCATTAAATTCTACGAACATTTCTCCATAAGATACAGTATTTGTATGTTGTACTTACACGGTTATAAAATGTAAGTAATTTACAGAAAACCTTGTTGTATTTTGTTAAAATTTTTCTAAAAATTAATAAAAGCGAGTCAGTGGGTTAACTGTTTAAAAAATCTCTCTATTGCCGTCTTGCGAGTAATGTACATTATCGATTTTAAAAGCAAAATTTAATTTTTGTATATTAATAAACGTGTAAAATGAATTATTAAATAATACAAATAACTCCAAAGATTAATTAATGATTCAAGATTCTGCATATTAAATTTCGGTTTGAAATTTTTAATAATGTAGTCAAAATTGTTGCTTCTGGGTTCACAAGTGTTGCGCCTTCCTTAAGGTAGTATAGTCAGATGAAAGTTATGAAATGTCCTTTACATCCTGGTTAAAAGGTAGTAAAAGTAGTTTTCTTCAAATTTGTCAGATGCAATTATACCCTTACGGTATTAATTTTTGAATAAATTGTTTAAAAAATGTATTAGCACATATGGGTTAACTATAAACATGTGGTACAGGTCGAGAATTTAGTAAAGAATCCAATTTTATTTTCTTTAACATGTCTTACGCAGCATTTAAAAGAGTAATCAAGTTAAATCTGCAAAAAATTCAACTTATTCGAAAACGGCAGCCATAGGTTAGACGTGTGTCAGACACCATGTCAGCACTGATTCCCTTCGGCTTTTATTCGAAATAAATAAATTTTTCTTATTTCAGTAATGTCTAATTCTTTTTTTATCATTGCAAAAGTGATTTCGGTGTGAGGAAGATGAGGCCAAAGCATTCAAATAATGAGAAATAAATCCTTAAAAATTGTAAATTTGTATGTAGGTAAATTACAAATAATAGGTATCCATAGAAATAAATTTTTTTCTTGAGACTGGAACCTTTTACGTTTCTCAACAATTATTGCGGTGACTCATAGATTTTATTTTTTTATAAATATCCCAAATATCAAAGTATAACATATTTGTTTTCCAAACATGTGTTGAGTTGTTATGATATAATATTTTCTAATCGGTTAGTAACTCTGCTGGTGGTTGGCTTCTAGCCGTTAAAATGGTGAAAAGTATGTTTAGTTTTCCCATTAAAATTGAAGTAAGAATTGAAATGTTCGAATTAACTAAGATATTTTTGAAAAGTTTAAGGATGCTCCCTCTTTGCTCTAATGCCAGTTTTTTAAGTTTTTTCCTCAATTTTTTTATGTGCATGGCTAAACATGTCCAATTTTGTGAATATTTCATGTGTATTTTAATACAATCCTACATAAAAATTCAAAAAAGTGGCATTAGAGCAAAAAGAGGGCAACTTCAAGCTTTTCGAAAATGTCTTATTTGTTTAAAAAATCTTATTGTTTAAACCAATTTTATGGGGATAACTGCATGTTGTTTTTCGCTATTTTGACGGCTGGTGTTGATCCATTTTAAATTTAATTTTCTGGAATACAAAATTCAAAGAGTGTTCAATTTATTTATTCAGATATATAATTTAAATCTTTGTTAATTAAAGTAATACAGAGTGTTCAGCAAAACCTATAATTTGACTGCGCAACCGCCTTAAGTGTCAATTTTATATTCAATTATTTTCGTTATTTCAACGGTTACCTACATATAAATTTTAATTTTAATCCAAATTCTATGACTTGTAATGAATGCTGTATATTAATTTGAGTCATTTGGGTTGTCAGCACCCATGTATTTACTACCGTAAGTAGATTGCTAACAAAATACGTGAAATGTTTTTGGGCTCACGTTATTTTGAACTACCTGGAAAAATGACTTTCCAATTTCCCCTTTTTAACATAAACTTACTAATTCATTTCCATACAATGTTTTTATTCATCGCAAACCGCACATTTAAATACATTGGCGGATATACCACGATATCAGAATAAGAATAAAGGTTTTGAGTTTACTGTATTTGAGTCATACTAACATTGAATTCAAATTGACAATGCAATAGTTCAAAGACTTTGAATGAATACGAATTTGATAGTTGACATTGTTCAGTCGCCCACTTACCTTGGAAGTAGAATTGTATTGCACATTGTGATATTAATATGTGTGTATGTCATAAAAGAACAGATTAAGGCTTGCCAAAAGCAGTTATGAGATAATTTTATAGATAGGTACCTATAGCGTTGTACCAGTTATACTCGTACATTTCTGCTAGTAGTAGTAACGAAGATATTTTACCGGAAATATTTTATATAATGATAGAAGGATCAATTTTTTTTTAATTCTATTTTTAGACGGCTTATGTCCTGTAAGATTTCATACCCTGCTTACACGTGGATTCTTTCATATGCTTCTGAATCCTGGAAAAAAGAATTTTCTGTTTTGAAGCTATCAATGAATTAGAGATATAGAGATAATTCTTTTCTGAGACTAAATGAAGATTCAATTTAGCGGCGCCGCTATTTGACAGGCAATTCTCAACAGGATTAGATTTTCAATATTCAAATATTCAAAAGCATGAAAGAATCCTCGAAGAATCATTGTGTGAACAGGGCTTTTTTCGCTGAGAATTTGTATACTCATAATTCGATGCGAGGAATTTAATAGTTACATAGGTTGTTCACAATTTCGTGCATTTATTTTAATTTGAATTTTTTTTATAGTATCCAAGGTTTAAATAAAATGTTTAAATAAAATACTTTCTGCTATATTCAGTTCACTTCCCGACTACTAAGAACATTTTTTTTTATTTTAATGGCATATTAATACTGACCTTGGAACAAAAATAATTTTTAAAAACACTTTAATTTAAGGGCAGTTTCCGCAAGAAGCAAATTTTTAAATCACTGGATTTTAGATTTTTGAATGGATATTTGATTAACTAGGAATGGAATAAAATTGAATTTTAATTAATTGTGCAATGGTATAGTAAACTTTTAAAATCCAATAACGTTCACCCAAAACTGTTTGATTAAAAAACCGTTATTAGTAAGTCGAGCATTATACGCCAATAAAATATATAGGTACCTACACGAAATTGTGAATCGTCCTGTATACCTATATCAGCTTTTGAAAAATCAAGGATAGAAAATTTTCGGGAACTTAAAATTTTTTTAATTAAAAAAAAAATTGGTTATAAGTTAATTAAGGTGCTAGAAATCTATTCAGATCTAATTTAAGGTGTCAGAATGTTACAAAATTTCAAATATTTTTATTCAGTAGTATTTGAGTTATTGTACCTCCAACAACCATCCTTCCACACACACACACACACACAGAGACAGAGATCATAACGAAAACATCAAAATCGTATTCTAGGGATCTTAAAACGTGCTTATTCATTGAAATCTCTATCGAATTTTTAGCATGATTACAATTACAAAACCTCTCTTATAGGTTTGATTGGCGAGAAGTAAAAAGTGAGAAATCGGGATAACTTGAAAACTAAACGGCGGCATTGGATTTCTTACTTGATTAAAATTAAATTAAAATTTTGCATTTGAACCAAAACAACCACCTGTGATGAATTCTTGTTCTTGTTTTTCTCCGCGTAATACGCGTCGGCATTATTTTCCACCGCGTTACCTTTACCTTTATTCTGTAGTCGTTGGTCGTTTCGTTTACGTTTAGAGTAAGTCATATTGGAGTTTGTTGTGTGTGAAATGAGCGAGACTTATGCTGAGCGGCGTACGGCGCAACACCGGGTGTCACATACGTGACTAAACAACCTGCAGAGATATTAACACCAAATACAAGAAACGTGAGCGAGAACGTACCTACTCTGTCAAACCAAAGAAGAAGAACAAGAAATGGTTAATCATTTTATATTATTTTTGACTTAGGATATGGTAGAAGAGAATTTGTAGAAATAATTTTTCCTCCTATTCCTTTAATATATTTATTTATTTTTATATTATATTATAGTATATTACACGAATTGCGAGTGAAAAAGGTGCACACGCGCTTTGACGAGTGCAACATTTTCAGTAGCAATGTGATTGCATTACAATTCGAGTTGTGTATTACATTTTATCTACGACCATAGATAGATAAATGAAAACATTTTTGGGAACAGTAACGTAATAATAATACAGGATGGATTTGAAGTTAAATAAATTTAAGGGTAAGTAGTATGACATGTTTAAATTACGAAACAGAAAGATTTTTTTCAATTTACAAAATTAATTTCCACGTTTCCCAGTCAAATTTTTTTTGTTGCCAGTGCCACTGGGTGGAGTAATTATTGTTTCATTAAAAATAATTAAATTTTGTTTGTTTATTTTACTAGTATTATAAGTAATTTAGATGTTGATTACCTAGTTCTATTGTATGTGTTTAATAGGAATCCAATACAGTACTACAAAAATGCTGCAGGTAAACTACACTTAATTTTTCGAATTTAAAAAAAATTCTTTCTGTTTCGTAATCTACATATGTCATTCTACTTACCCTGAACTTTATGACATTAACTTCAAAACCACCCTGTATATTAAATAACTGGTGTACAGTAAATCCAGTAAGGTACTTGCTCTATGCTGTGGTTTGTGAACTATGTTAATTTTTAGAATTTATGATAAATATGCTAATGCATTCTAAAAGGGAGACAGTAATGTTTAGAGTTTAGACCATAAATATAAAGAATGATTCTTTGTTTCGAACAGGTAGAGAAATAGAAATATTTCTGGTTTATTCTCTATAATTAAGATTTTCTATTATTGTAAAATTTTATATAATTTTTTCTGAACAATGGTACAACCGGAATGTAGTATGTACAATATTAATTAATTAATAATATTTTATTGCAAGAAAGCGGAAAATAATCATCCTATTGTTTATTAAATTTCTCCAAATAAAATATTCAGGTTGTTATAAAAAGTCGCTTAATCATTGCTACATTTAATATTATATTGTTTACATGTTACGTTAAACATTGTTTATTTACGTAATTGTTATGCTAAATAATAAGATGAGTCTATTGCATAAGAAACGAGTTTGTATGCAAATGTAAAGTGCATATTTATTCCTAGAGAATCATTGTTTACTAATTATGACATCAGGATTGCAAATATACGTGAATCATGGCCAATAAAAGAATGCAAAGTTGTTTATCAACACTTTAATGAAATCACTACTTCATGTTTATATTAATGAAATATGCGATCTAATTTTATAACTAATAAATTCGTTAGTATTAATTAATCAATTAATAAATTGGTACATAATTAATCACATATTGAAAATGTCAACTAAATTATTTTCACATGATATTTTAGATTTGAAAGTAATAAATTGGTAAATTTGTCGTTAGCTATTTTGTTGTCATTGATTTGTATTCCTTGTGCCATCTTCGAAGGATGTTCGTGCTTGTCACAAAGCCTGTAGTCGACTGATAAACATTACCTTAACACCATGACGAATCACAAGTCAAGCCTTCCACAATTCAAGACACTGAAAAATATTTTGCCCTGTCCAAACTGCTACCAAATGCTTACTACACTCGAGGAAAAAAACGCACCACTTGAATAAATGCACAAAAAATGGCAAATATTCAGTGTGAAATTGGATAAATCTTGGAGTTCTAAAAAGTTTGAAGTTTTCTCTTTAATGTGATGCAAGTTAATGTGATGCTAAATCCATTCCATCCCCTTCCACCCCTTAAGAAAAAAAAAGTTCCTGATGTCAAAAAATTTCCGACTTTGGCAGCTCGTACGATGTGCCAAAAAATCGTGGACACAATTGACCAACAGTGCGAGAAAGTTCATTCGTTTTCCTTTAAGTTCCCAAATTCAAGTACCTACCTACGATGATTTGGCGCGAAGTTATGAATTTTTTTAAAAAGGTTCATTTTTCAACTTAAAAAAAAATGAATGAACTTTCTTGCTCTGTTGGTCAATTGTGTCCACGATTTTTTGGCACATCGTACGAGCTGTCAAAGTTGGAAGTTTTTTATATCAGGAACATTTTTTTCTTTACTGGTTGGGAGGGGATGGAATGGATCTGGCATCACATTAACTTGCATCACAGTAAAGAGAAAACTTCAATTTTTTTAAAACTCAAAGAGTTATTCAATTTCGATAAATTGCAACCGAGTTATGGCCTTCTGAATATTTGCCATTTTTGGTGCATTTTCAAATGCTGAGTTTTTTTCTCTCGAGTGTACTTCAATATGATGCCAAACACTATTTTATAAATTGAAAAAAGTTTTCAGAACTCAATACACTCATAAATAAAAGTCGAATTATAAAAAAATATTATTAAAACTGGTAATTAAATCATTTATTGAACAATTAACTACCAAAATGTACAGTAATTCAAAATGGTACCAAAATTAAACAATAAAACATTTGCTACCTATGATTGTATTTAAGTTTGAGGAATCCTGGTTTATAATGGATACAACTAATTACTTATTCTGTATTCTGTAAAGTTGAACTATATGCCATACGTTATGGTCCATAATGACATAACCTTTAAATTATTTATTCAGTTTTACAGAATACATAATAAGTAACCGGTTTCATCCATTACAATCCAACCGTAAGTTGTATTGTCGGGGGTTGAAATAAGAATATAAGAAATGAATTTGAGACAGGGTGTGTGCGTGATCTTTAGTAAAAGTTATAGATCAACTCCTCGTAGGGTTCCTGGTGTCTTGAAGCACGTACCTCAGGCTCTATACAAGCAAACACATAAATACTCATCCTGTCTGAGCCTGCTAGGATAAGAAGAAGGAAAAGTTCCTGTGGGATATACAAGGATTACAAGTGAAATATATGCAGACAAGGGGGTGCGATACATGAGTTATTGTCTCTTGATATTCCAGCATTTATAATCACATTCTCTTTTATGTGTGTCGATACCACAATGCTGAATTTCGGTGTGTGAATACAATTATTATTTATTTAAATAAATAAATAATACTCTTTATGCACTCTGATAATTAAATTACAAATGATTCAATATAAGTCGTCAAAATGGCGAAAGACGGTATTACATTTTTATGTTTAAACTAGTTTTTATATTAAATGTTTTTAAACAAATAATACTCGTATTTTTGAATAGCTTTGTTTGAGGTTGTCTCTAAATGCGTCTAATGCCACTTTTTACGTCTCGCCTCTTCTGTAAGAGAAATATTGAGACGGTTTTCGAGTGTGAGTTTTAGGATCCCTAGAATACGAATTTAATATTTTAGAGATGATGTCTATGTCTGCCTGGATGTGTGTGCGTTAATTATTTTTTCCAGGACAATATCTCAAAAAGTTACAAACATTTAACAACCAAATTTTATATTAAGGGTTTTAATATGAATTCGAATCTTAAGAAATTTTTGTACCAATCCACAACCCGGAAGTAGTACTTTACTAAAATATATGCACGAAAAAAGTGGCATTAGATACATTGGGATACAACTTTTATCTTTTCAAAAATGTATTAGTTTTTCTGAAACTTTGACTTTTTACTAAACATACTTTTCTCCATTTTTAACGATTTCCCTTAAATGTAAGGTGTTCCAAAATTCTCGCAGTTTCTTTGCACAAAATAAAAGGTTCTTCTTCTTTTGTCTGGTTCTGATCAGCACACGTCGATCTTTCTTCGTTGTTTGGTGACAATGACTGTCTCTTGTCGCGCTGTCCTCTAATGAGATGCTGTGATGTGACTGTCCTTTATTTTGTTTATTTGTTGTCGCAGAAACGTCCATTCTTCTGTCTTTCTGTCCGTCTGTACGTTGGTTTATGGGTAGTGTTAATGAACACGAATTATTGCTTTTTTCAAACAAGAAAAGAACAAAATTGTAACAAACTTTTACTTTCGTTGCTATTTCTTCTTATGTGTTGAAGATAACAGAACAATGCTCTGTATTTTCATAATAATTAGTGTAACATTTATAAACTTTCTATCAATTATAATATAAAAATGATGTGTAACAAATGTAAAACATATACATACATTAATTAGCAAATTATAAATGTCACCAGTTTACCTTTCACTAAATCATTACCTGTATTTATTTTTATTTATTTAGTAAAGTTAAAGGTACTAACACATAATTTCGCTTGTTATAGCGACATATTCTCACCAGATACTGTTATTTTTATTATATACAATTACGAATTAATTTACTAGGCTTGTTAGAAATGATGAATGTTGTTTTCTGGCGATGGCCCAAGTGTTTTGAAGATAATTTTCGAACAAAATTGTATACCCACCATCTTATTAGATTAAAATTTAATCATGTTTCTTTTTGTTCTAGATAAACCAGTGATGAAGACTTTAAAAAGTGCGTGAGTAACTTCGAACAGTGAGTAAATAAAATGAAATATTTTATTTTATAAAAAGTTTTGTATTTGAGTTTTCATAGCTAGTAGTAGGTGTATTGTTGATGGTTGAGTTATCAGTGTAGTTCCGGTAAATCGTATAAACCGGAAGTTGGGTCATTAAAATGCGCATTGTTGTGTACCTTCCTGTCCCGTGGTTCATGTCGTTATAGATATATAGTCACACATACATACATACATACACTCTCAAATAGATAAGTAGATAGAACAGGTGGAACAAAACCTAGATTATGCTAAGTGCCTCAAAAATACATTTACTTTGATATGCTAAAATAAAATAATTTTATCTACCATTATTCGTCTTCTTGCATAACGATTTTTGATCAATAGAACTTCTTCTACCTACTGTAGAATAATATCTAAACATTTTTGGAGTAAAGTATAAAATCTTAATATAAATAAAATAGGAAATCGTGAAAACGGTAAATTTGGTGGCTCTTTCCAAAACCTTAAAAATGAATTTATTATTCCATATTGTAATATAGTATTCTTTTCGACTGTAACATGAAAATTAGCTACTTGCATGGTACTAAAAATGAGATTTCTATACCTAATGTTAGGTGGAAAGCAGGTAAAAATATAATAGGTAGTATATTATGCAACGACGCTATAATGGATGCTATTATTCCCGAAGATAAAGTTTATAACACGAGCGAGCAAAGCGAGCGAGGGTTTTAATCACCGGAGGGAATAATAGCCATTATAGTGAGTTGTATACTGCACTTTATCTACGACTATTTTATTACGTTCAAGATTTTAATAAAACATATAGGTACCAATACGCAAAATTTTGAGATTTCCAAATATCAATTCTCTATCACCATAATATAGTTACATCATTAAACATTGCAATGTTTTCTACAAATTATTTGCACAGAGAAATTGATTCACGTAAAGTAATTTTCTGATTGGTGCAGTGCAGAGGAGGGAATACTGACTGTTGTGTTATTCCCTGGTATTATTCCCTACGGGATTCATAGGCATTGTGTTGCAAACATCACACATTTAATGTTTATGTTATACATTAGTCGTAGATAAAAAAGTCATTATTTTGAATAGGAGATGTGGCAGCACACAGCATTCTACGTCACATAAATTAAAATTTAAATGTTCAATTTTCATTAATAATTTTTCTAAAGATTTTATAAGAATCTTCTAATCGATCTACTGGAATGCTGTTATATCTCATATAAAATAACAACGTAACATATAAATTTCTTTCTCCATTAATAAAAAACATAATTTAAAAAAAATAAAATTAATATTTGTACCTATGATTATTAATAAAAATAATTAGGTAAATTGAGAAATACATTTTTCTGTGTGTATAGAAGATTATGACAGTATTCTACGTCACATATTAAATATTCAATTTTCATTTATTATTTTTTGACTTGTTAATAAAAATTTCGTAAAAATAAAAAGTACGAGTTCCAAGTTTTTATCTCTTCAAAAATATTTTACAAAAATATCATAGCCTATTACTCATTTGAATTATCTTATCGAAAACTCGTAAATAATTTATTTTATTGGGGGAAAATGTGCATATTTTCGCGACTGTACTAAAACTAGTGCAGTTCATAAACACGAGTGTTTACTGTATGATATACTCACACACGTCAATTATTCCACTTGGTTGACCCGTCCGTGAGTTACCGAACTTTAATAATACATACATACATACACACATGCGTTCATATCAACTGTAGGGTGATTTCCATTCATACTGCATGTAGTACTCGATAGGTAAATAACATATGTATAGCGAGCGTTTCAATGCGTGAATATGGACGTCAAATGCAGACGCGTGGGTGGAAGAGAAATTATTGCGAAATTGTTACAAGAGAATAAGGCGAAGGGCTGAACTTGACAGCTTGAAGAACGAAATTTAATTAATTCAAATATTCAGTAAAGGGAGGTCACTACCGGCGTAAAATGATGAAAAGTGTGTTTAGTTTTTTCTTAAAATTGAAGTAAAAATGCATATTTTTAGAATAACAAATACGTTGTAGAATAGATAAAGGTTGTCTCCAGATGAGTCCAATGCCACATTTTTAATTTTTGTACTCTATTTTTTTATATTCATGGCTAAACATGGCCAATTTTAGCTATTTTGTGAGTTTTTATAGGTATTTTATATCATATTTGAAATAAAAAATTTAAAAAAGTGGCATTAGACGCACCCGAGAACAACCTCTAGCTATTTAAAAATATCTTATTTGTTTAAAAAAATCTTAATATTGAAGCCAGTTTTATTGAAAAAACTGAATATCGTTTTTGTCATTTTTACGGCTTATATTGAACCATTTGCAATTTAATTTTCTGAATAGTTCATAAAGGGTTTTATTTATTTATTTGAATTAATAATTTTATCCTTTGTTTATTCATGTGTAACATGTCGCACAGTGAAATCCAGCATTTAGGTATCGACCCTCCTTAAATCTATACAGTTTGCTGTAGGCAGGAATATTCTTATATTTCTCATAAATGATAATTTATAATAACTTATTCAACACACTTATCAAACTGAGGAAACATAAATACATCAATAACCAATTACAGAATATAACTTCAACATAACAATCAGGAAACGAAATAAAGTTTTTTTCTTTCTTCAGTCACGTGCTGGTGATCTTCCTGTTTCAGCATCAATCTCAACTCATTTACAACTTCACAGCATCGCTCTAATTGCTCTGCTCACTAATTAATTCACTTTGCAATCGATGAAATAAATTTCAGATCTGCTTGCAACTTATGTAAATTGTTTCCTAGATTCCTATCAAGTGCTAATTCAACGCGGTTAGGCTAGCGGTTTCCGAATAATTTTGGAGAGTTAATTTGTTAACTTGTAAAATACAGTAACAACCACACAACATTGATAAAGATATATATCTTTACGTTGTGCAGTTCAGTCGTGAAATGGATTCTTTGAAGATTCTTTCATGCTTTTGTGTCCTGGAAAAAAATAAATTCATTGTTTTGAAGCTATGAATGAATTAGAAATTATTCCTTTCCACGACTCATTGAAGATTCAATTTAGCGACTCCGCTATTTGACAGGCAGTTCTCAAAATTCAGAGGCATGAAAGAATCCTCAAAGAATCCATGTGTGAACACGAACAGGGCTTTAATTCGGCTCGGCAGTTATATTAAAGACATGTATTATATGATTTGTTGATGCCTTATCACATAACGGTTCCTACACGCATATTATTTGTCACCGATGTGTGCCGTACTGTTCTAGGATATTTATGGTTATTATTTAGTTGCGTTAGAATATCACAGTTATGTAAAAAACTTCATCAGACACCAAGAAGGTCGTGAACTTTCGAACCCGTTTTATAACAAGATGACCATAATGATGATGAGATGCTGCAGACGTTAAATTTGTAAATAGATTATCGAACTATCGGACTACTATTTAATAAAAGCTTACTATTTCGGAAAAAAATGGGGTATACAGGATGTTTCATAACTTCAGGTACATACGTTAAGGGTATAAGTAGTTTGATATGCTGATTACAAATCAAAAAGATTTTTTTTTTAAATCGCAAAATTAATTTTCATGTTTCCCAGTCAAAAAATTTTCATTGCCACTGCCACTGGGTGAAGTAATGATTGTTTCATTAAAAATAATTAAATTTTGTATGTTTATTTGACTAGTATTATGTAATTTAAGATGTTTGATTACCTATTTCTCTTCTTTGTGTTTCATAGGAAAAATAATCCAGTGCAGTACCTACTACAAAAAATGCTGCAGGTAAACTACCCTTAATTTTTGATTCGTAATCAGAATATCAAACAACATATACCTTTAACGTATGTACTCGAAGTTTTGATAGACATGAAGTGGTAAGCGTGGAACAAATAGTATATTGTGCAACTAGGGATGAAAGTGGCGTATTTCCGACGAGTTTCGGGGTTACAGAATACCGCACGAGTCGGGAGAACACTACTTTTGTCCCGAGATGCACACAATATTTTTTTCAACCTGCATCGAAAAGTAATTGGATGTTGAAGAAAGGGATAAACCGGATGATGATAACATTGGAATAATGTATAATAATTCCATAAAATAAATAAAAATAATCTAAATATTTAATTTTGGAAGCCCGCAAAACGGGAGGAAAAGTAGGTACTGACCTAATAATAGAATAGAATAGGTAGAAATTTATTCATCAAGTATATAACATACATCACATGTCAGTTTGATAAGTCGACAAAAATAATACATTGTTAATAGTAATTATTAAATAATAAACATTTACATTTCGTTACATTTACAATAGGGATGAAAGATGGTGTTTTCGGTGCAGGTATTGAAAAAAATAATTTTTGAAAAATTCGCCAATATTTAGAAACCACTTCAAGTAACAAGTCGTACGCGGGTAGGTATATGATTCGCACAGTCGATGATACAAATACATCAATAATTGTGCACTATATAAATGAGACGGCAAATTGTTAATCATTTTGCCGCACATATATAAATGAAAGGTTACCGGGTACACGTGGAAAGTAATTTTGAGCAAAAAATTAATTAAACAACAATTAAACTTTATTACCGTGAAATATTTATTCGTATTTTTGATAAATTTGGATTCATCTTGATCTTATTATAAACATTATACTTTCGTGGCCCAAATCTTATCATAATTTGACTAGGAATAGAAATAAATCCGTTTTTTTGCAGTGCTGTTTTAATTATTTATTTAATCGTATCATCAACTGTTATTACCTTTTATTTAATATGCAACATTTATTGATAATTATAAACAACATAATACGTTAGTTACTTATAATACGTTATATATTTATAATTCATTCGTTTAGGATTTTAAGTTCTGGCTTTCCGATCTCGAATGAAATCTATAGCCATCGTCTATTTTAATTATTGATTTTCATTAGATACAGTTCAAGCCAGTGCCGGATTAACCCATGGGCATTATGGGCAGCTGCCCAGGGCCCCGACGTTCAGGGGCCCCGGGAGAACAAAACTAATTTTAATATAACAATAAAATTATTTCAATTAGTTTTAAAACTTCTTCCCAATTTATGAATTCAATAGTATTTTTTCATGGATTAATAGACGAAACGATACAGTTTAAATTGTGCAAAAAACTCGGAATTATTAAAATTTTTTGATAAAAACCTCTTGAATCAGTATTTTAATAAATAGAAGCCAGAAAATGTTTTGATAAGCACGAGTAATATTTTCGATGTCCCGATATTGGCAAGAGTTATTTTTATTATCACGATTTATTATGTAAAATTTTCGCCTGCGGCGCATTTCTTTCATTTTTTATAATTACCCTCTCTGAATATATCACAGGGATTTGCCCTTAAGCCACGCAAATTTTTTTTAAATCTCCGCCCCTATTTAATAGGTACTTTTTATTTTGTTACCAAATGTATATTATGTTATTTATATATTTTTTTATTTTACATTTTATTTATGTTTTAATAACAAAAATAATTCCTGCAAAAAAAAAACGAATAACCTAAACTAGGAGAGGAGGGCCCCAAAATCATAACTGCCCAGGGCCCCATAAATCATTAATCCGGCTCTGGTTCAAGCCCACTTGGATTTTCAAAGAAACTCGATTTCATCCTCGATATTATAAATCGCATAATATTCTTGTTATATTAATAGCTATAATGTATAAAATTCATTCAATCACAATATAAAATTGCAATAAAGTGTTCGAAATGATTAAAGTTAAAAAATTATTTGCTGAAAGTAGATATAGCAATTCAAATGAATTAAAAATTATCAATACCAGACATTTAATAGACGTTTTGTCACGAATTACTTGTATATTTAAATAAAATATGTTGAAAAACTATCTATTCGTGGTACTAAAAAAGGATAATTTTACTTCAAATATAAGTTTATTTTTGAGATTTTTTCAAAAATTCTTTCAGTTCCATTAGCACTCTGTATTTGAATAAAATGTTAGTCAACAACTTAATTACATTTGTCACCAAAAAAGTCCACAAATATGTAAACAAAAACTCAAGAATTAAATTAATCACTTCTTCATCTCATCTGACGGACACTTTTTCATTTGCACAAAAACATAATTCATTTAAATAAACAACAGTGTATAACAGTTCTTTCTAAATACAACAAATATTTAGAAATAGGTAAACTTGTGTCTTCTCTCATATAGCACATCATACACGTGTCAGCTAATCATCATTAGCGATTGAGAGAGTGAGTTAACGGTATAGATACACCTGTGCGTAGAGAAGACACACTTGTTTCTTGTTGTTGTTATGTTGGTGACACTGATGTGACCAACTTTTATACAACAACGACGATTGAATTGATAATTGTATCCGGAATTCAGTATTTTATATATTCCCATATTGTACAATTTCACGTGTTGATTGTAAGTGAAGCATGGCGTATGTGGCGGGTGAAGCGTGGACAACGGAAATGTTCATGTCCTGCGGAAACCAGAGGGGGTGTGTGTGTGTGTGTGCGAGGGCGTAGCGTAATACATGGCACGAGACACACTACATGACATGACATGCTATGTCCATTTCATATTGGATTGGTGTAGAAGTATTTATGGGATATAAGTACAGGAAATCCTTAAAATCCTTTCAATTATCCTTAAGGGTAGAACATACATGGGTGTGGCATCTGCACTGTGAGTTTTGGTATACTGTGTGCAGTTACTAGCTCACATGGTTGTTAGTATAAAATACTTAGAGTATTACAAAGAAGATTTTTGTGCGAGTTATTGGCTACTTGCATGGTACTGTAATAGATATTTGTATGTCTGCCAAGGGCTGAAAGTAGCCTTTTTAAGTTTGAGGATAGAAATTGTAGCACGAGCAAATAGTCGAAAATACTTTCAGCCAGAAGTATACACAACATTTTTTCTACGATTAATTGATTTTTATTAGTAATCAGATATTTTAATTTGTCATCATCTATACGAAAACTAAAATATTGAGAAAAACAATACAACAAATATAATTTAACCAAATCTTATAATAAATTATTTATGATAAGTGGAACAGATTTTTGTAAGCAGTGGTCTGAAAATATTTTCAGACCGTTACTATAAGCAACGGTATGCAAAGAAGCATTGGTCTGCATTGTTTATTTTCAAGTAACCAAGTGAAGTTTGAAAAACCTACTTTTAATATCGATCGTAGAAAAATGAGATTTTTATCACTTTAAAAATTATGTTTTTTAATAAATTGAGAAATAAATTTTTCTCTGACGTCAATATTTTGTATAGGAGATATGGCATCATTCTACGTCACATATTAACTAATATTCATTTTTGAACTTATTTAGTGATGGCGTTTGTCGAGATTAGTCGAGTGTATGCGCTACTCTCGTCTTGTCTCGGAATTCCCGAAACGAATAAAAAGTCTCTCTCGTCTCGTCTAGTCTCGCAATTTCTCGACTAATCTCGATATGGAGTCTAGAGTCTCGAATCAACTTGAGTCTCGTTTCGGTCTCAAATCTGTAGTCGAGACTTGCTTTGTGGTCTCGTCTCAAATTTCGTGATGAGGCAAGACGAGATCGAGACTGGTCTTGAGTCTCACGACAACACCAGGCTTGTTAATAAAAATTTTGTGAAAATAAAAACAGGTCCCAAGTTTTATTTCTTCTTCAAAATATTGAATAAAAATAATCATGCACGTCGCCTATATTGGAGTGGATTCGAATTTGAATTGTCGTATTTCATACTTTCAATGTTTTCTTATTCTTTGAATACTCTCAGCTACTTTTATGGTTAAGGGTCGTTAATTGAACCCTTTTGTTCTCGCAAATTGTACTGGGTTTTACTTTAATATTTAAAGTAGAATTTTTAATTTAATTTTTTGAATCCTTTGAGGGTTGTTATCCAATTTGGTTCCTTTATACTTTAATTGCCCAAAACTTTGTTGTACTGTATAGTTACTTATGCACCCCTTGTAGATATTTAGATAAAATATTTAGGATGGTGTAGTACAGAGTAACTCAAATATTTTACTAGCATTGTTAACTTGTGTATCCGTCCTACTTGTTTATACAATATTAATATATAAATCAAAACTAAATAACATTCACAGGAAACAGAAAATAACAAAAAAATTAACACATAATGAAGTGTAGCTACGAAATGTGTATCAATTAAAAGTTAATAGTATCAAATGCGCCAATCATGCGTGCTGGGAGAATGTTGCAAGTGTGCGACAGTACGGAATTAATTAAACGACAAAATAACTAGAAATTGATCAAGTTCTTTAGATGTTATACAGTTACATGCAACGGTGATTAAACTTGTCTTGCATCTTACAGGATACCAGATAGACAAGTTTTTCAAAATTTGACTAAATTTATAATAAAAATATGTGAAGCTTAAGCAACGTCTTCAATTCTTGTAAGTGCACTTGAATTCTTCAAGTGTCTTCTAAAGTAAATACAGGAAGTTGCATGGACATCCGTTGAGATCACAGCAAATATTGTTCTTTCCGTAGCACGTAGTAGTGCTTACTTTTCCCTATAAAATTTACCCTGACTTTAGCTAGAAATAGCCAGGTACACAATAAGCTAAATGTTTACACAAGCCAAGGGGAAATTGGACTGAATTTTGTATAGGCACGAACTTGGGATAGTTTAACTTTATTATAAGGGTTGAAAACACAAATAGGAAACATGATTTCTGTTTTGTGGCGAAAACTTTTAGTTTAGTAATTCAGATACAAGATACAGAAATACTAAATTGTAAGTATATACTTTAATTATTCTTAAATTATACCAAATACAAACAGAATTATAAAATACCGATTGTAGGTAATAAACACATAATATTTCATTTAAAATTTAAAAAATTGTCTGAAATTAATTATTTATCGAAATATTTAAAAAAAGTACTACTTCCGACTTATAGATTGAAACCAAAAATATAATGGCTTATTAAGATTCGTATTAAAACCTTAAATATAAAATTTGAAAATTTAATGTTTGATATTTTTTGAGTTATCATTTCCGAAAAAATTGTAACATACAAACGAACGAACGCACACACACGTACACGCACGCGCATACACATCATCTCGAAAATGTAAAATGTTTACTCTAGGGACCCTGAAAAGTGCTTATCCACCAAAAACTCACACTCGAAAATTTACACAATTTATTGTTAAATAGAATCTGAAGTAAATAAAACGGATTAATTTTAAATGTGACATTTACTGGCGACATCTCTGAGCAGTTGTTTCAAAGCTACTTAACAAAAGGAAATTTTAGTGCAAATATCCAATTCATCTCACTTAACCTTCTAGAAAATACAATATTTTAAATAAAAAGGTATGTCGGCCAAAAAATATAATACATAATGTGTGCGTTAGGTTAGATATTTGTACATTGCTTGGTTTTATTAAAGTACGACGCGAAGCGGAGAATAGAACCTCGTGTTGTAAAATAAAAGAAAACCTACCGCACTTATATTGCCGAACAAATAAATAAGGGTTACATGTGAAAAGTAGTTTTGAGAACAGCACTAACAACGATTGAACTTTATTCACGTGAAATTTTAAATGGTATTTTTGATAAATATTGATTCATCTTGATATTTTGAAAAACATTTTTATTATACTTTCCTGGTCCAATACCTATAATATATTATGTTGGAAGTGAAATAAATTCGCCTTTTGTAGTGCGGTTTTCATTATTAATTTAATGTAAGTATAAAAATCATACAATCAAAATCAAGATCTAAAATTGCAATAGTATTTGAAATGGATAACAAATTATTTATTGAAATTTGTACACGTTTACGTTAAATATTATAAAAGATTGTAATCGTTGTTTCTTATTATGACGAAAATGTGCATAGTGATTAGCCAACTAAAGTATTTGATTTCTATATCCCTTCAATCTGTGTGCTCCCAAAACATAAATAGCTAAAATTCCTGAAAACAATGGCTTTCCTTTTTGGTTGAATTCCCTCATATTTCGTGGTTCGATAAGCCATCACATCTTTTCATAGTTTCATTTTCTTTACAGTCTTTTGGGAATAGCTGAGCTATGTGCAGGGAGTGTAAACAAAAATGCAATTTCTTTCTTTTCATTATAGATGAAGCAGACATTGTATTGTGCACCGGTGCACTGAAAAAACTGTTGAATATTTCATCAACAAATTTCTTTTTGAAGATTATTTTTAGCGCGATGAAAGAAGGAAAGTTCAATCACTCGTCGTTTTATTTGTAATTATTTGTAAAGTGATTTGTATGTTCATTGGGTGACATCATTGCTGTTGATTTGCCCTCACCTTTGACCTCTTTTCCTGCCCACTGGACCATCAAGTCTGCAGCATCCGATCATCATTTGTCTATTAGCTAATCTGACCTTCCATTAATACCTTATTATTATTAAACGAGCGTTTAACGATGACAATACATCATTCTCAAACAAGTATCGTAATTATTCGAATATGTTATCAAATATCTAATTAGAGCATAAAACCCTGTTCACACATTGATTCTTCGAGGATGGTAAAGAAGAAAGTTCACTGTTTTGAAGCTAACAATGAATTAGAAATTCTTCTTTTCCAAGATATGAAGAAAATTCAATATAGCCTTTTGCCTATTTGACAGGTAATTCTCACTAGGATTATTTTTTCTAAATTTAGAAGCACGAAATATAGGTAATACTATGATTTATTTACGACCATTGAATAATACATTCATATGTAAAGTTACTTAGTAAGATAAACCTCTCCATAAGACACACTCACACTATTGTATTATGAATTCATAATTCAACACTATTGTGTTACGAGTCCATTATTCAACACATCTATCATCACACCAAAATGTAAGGTTATAGGTTAATATTTTTGAATAAAAATTTGAAAGAAAATGATTTATATAAAAAGTCGTAAGTAAGATAAAACGTCGTACTTATTTCACTAGCACATAATGGCTATAATGCACTTGGGTGATTATACACTCACATTCAGCATGTGCATAAACTTTCATCCTCTTGAATTATAGCTTTTAAATAATATACTATTATCTACGATTATTTTCAATAAATAATTCATTTTACAAGGTAGATTAAAATACAATACAAGAAGTTATATTGTAATACTTTTTTTCATGGGATAATTTTGGCAACATGAAAGTACCTATGTTAAATAATATTAGTTCCACATATTAGATGCAAATGAAGCATTAACGAATATAGCATTAATAACCAGTGATTGAAACTAATCAATAAACAATTAAACGCATGAAAAATTTATAATCAATTTCGTAGATAAAAAGTAATTGATTCTCAATTTCGAAGAACAAAAACACAAATAAAAACAATTTTAGTCGGAAACTTTTTTGTACAATTTTAATTAAATAACTTCCACGGTAATGTCGTATAAAAAATCTTGGCTCCATATGGTACATGGCCTTTAAAAAGCAATTAGGATCACGTGGTGTTCTGTAGATACCCCCTAGTGAGTGTTGGGTGCACGGTGCACGCAATGCACTCTGGGTGTCCCTACACAGTTAGGGATTTTAGTTTTTTACTATTGCGGAAGGGTTGCGGTAAATTAACTTAAAAATATATCTGTAATTTCGTACCCCCTTCTGGCTTTCAGAAAGGAAATAAATTAGTTTTTTTTAGGATGCCAACTGTAGGGCAGATGGTTATTATTTCGAAAATATTGAGTTTTTATTTATTTATCTCAAGAACTAAAGTATTAAAGTAACCTTCTCGGTTTATATTTATAGTATTATAGTAAATTATATTATTTAATTCGTTCAATCATTCTCTTATATTGGTTTGGTTTGACATAAATTAGATGACAGATAATTTCCTTTTAACCTGAAACGAATTCATTATTACATTTTCATCTTCATTTATATATTTCTGCACATGATATTAATCTTTATCCATATTTCCGGAACTCATTTTAACCATAAGTCAAAATTTTTAAAAGATTACAACAAACTTGTATTCATTTAAATTTTTTTGTCAAAGATGATTAGGTACTCTGTAAATTAGTCAATATTTCTGGTTTCTATTTTAATAAGAATTCAAAAATAGAGCAGCAGTGTTATTAGGATTTTCTTATCGAATCTGCATTCTGCACTAATTAATTAATTCATCTCTAAGAAATTTTTATACTATGCGTAATCAATCCTCATGTACCTAACCTACTACTCGAACTAATTAAGACGTTCTTGAAAAGCACTCAAAAAAATTCCGGAAAGAATTAATGCACGAGAGTATACCTAAATGAAAATATTGAGTTTTTATTTATTAATTTCTCTACCTCATTTCAGTTAAGAAAAAAGCATTGGTGAAGGCGATGAAATTCTTGAATCTGATTGGTCGAAATGAGGGGTGCATTTATACTAGCAAACATTATCATTTCCGTTAACTTTACTTATACGTTATACCCACGGTTAAAGAATAATTTTGTTTACCGACTGGCCACGTTTTTCATTGACAAACCCCGATCAGAAATTGTAATTAGTTCATAGGTGTCTGCTGGTCACTGTATGTATACGTTACGAATTCATTCTGTCTCTTGCTGTCACTGAATAGTATTTTTGAAATTTAATAATTTGTGCGTTATATAGTGTTATAGAAATATATGTAAAATACTCGCATAAAGAACACGTAAGCTTATTATTACATTATAAAGTAATAGGTAAATATTGCTTCGAAATAATGAAAAGTGTTTCAGAAAAACTGTCAATGTAGATATAGGTGTTATTTTAATTTTAGGAGAAATGAGTAAAAATCTACATATTTTATAAACTGAAAAATGAAGATGAATAGATGCACTACGAAATTGTGTTCATATATTGTGAAATTATTTATTTTAACGACAATATCCCTCGTAGAAAATGGAGGATTTTCAAACTCGTTTTGTCATAATATTTTTGATCTACAGGTAAATTTTATGGAACATAAATATATAGATATATCTAATTTTAGTATAGGTACTGTTGACGCCTAAGCCCATGCAACATATACAAATAATAATTTATGACCTGTGGCACTTGAAACTAAGACAGCCTACAACCACCCTCAACCATAACACTAAACAGATGTGAAACCACACATGAGGATCAGGGGTGAGGTTTTTACTTTCAAGTGACCACAGGACCAGTCAATAACAAACAGTTGTAGAGGATAGACGTGTAAATAAATTAATATAGTTAAACATTTTCCTATCTATAATTTCATACCTACAACCCTTGACTCTGGTCCTTCGAAACAACAACAAAGTACATACTAAAGGCAATAAACTTATCACTTTTTTAAAACCCTAAACACAACATAATTTTGGTCCGTATCGAGCCAGATCGGAACCAGCGCACAGTTCAATCGAAGTGAAAATAAAATTAAAAGTGATTAAGTTAATAACTTGAAGAAGAGTTCACCAGCGTGAAATCCAGCACCGAGACGTCCACAATAGCGACGCAAGTAGCTGCTGAATCACCAATCTGCAACTCTCCAAGTTCACCTCATCTACAACGTGGAATCCAGCACCAGGTCGGCAACGCATCGACACACACGGCTGCTGAACCATCGTCAATTCGAGCGACTTCAAAACAGTAAGTCTCCAAATCAACTTATCCATCCTAATTAATTGCTTAATAGTGTGTACTAAATTTTAAATTAAAATCATGGCTAGCTTAGCGAAACTTGTAGAGATTCGCGGCAAAATTATTAAAAAGCTCACAAGAATGGAAGATTTTTTGAGCAAATTCAAAGATGACGATAGTTTAAATTTATTAACTTCCCGTATACCCAAATTAGAAGCGGCATTGAATGAATTTGAGGATATTCAAGATCAAATTGAAGAAATAGAGGATAATTCGGCGGATAATTCGGAGGCGAATGATGCCGAGAGAGATCATTTCGAAAATAGATATTTTTCAATTAAAGCCAATATACAGGATATCATTGATCAGCGCGAGTCTATCGCCAAAAATTCAAATAATACGGCACAAACAACGTCCTCTGATTGTCCTACGCCAGTTAATCAAGACATACAAATAAAATTGCCTGCGCTTGACTTACCCTCTTTTGATGGTAACTATTCAAATTGGTTGTCTTTTTACGATACATTTAATTCACTGATACATGAAAATTCAAATTTAAATAACTGTCAAAAATTTCACTATTTAAAATCATGTTTAACTGATGATGCTGCCCAAGCAATCGATTCGTTAACAATTTCTAATGCTAATTATCTTTCGGCTTTTAATATTTTAAAAACAAGATTTAATAATAAAAGATTAATTGTTCAAGAGCATGTATGCGCCATATTAAATCTAGAAAAAGTAAATAAACAATCTAATTTAACTTTAAGACAATTATTAAATAAATTAAAAACTAATATTGAGGCGCTAAAGGTTCTAAATTTACCTGTTGACTCTTGGGATGCGTTTATAGTACCATTAATAACAGAAAAATTAGATTATGCAACAAATAAAGAATGGCAAGCTACATTAAACTGCGATCTACCTAAATTATCAGCATTAATTAAATTTTTAGATAATAAATGTCAATTACTAGATTCTATAAACCAAATTAATAATAAAGGTTCTAATAGCAATAATAACTGCAATATAAATAAATTCAATAATGGCAATAAAAATAAGAATAATCCGAAATATAATAAAGTCTCCTCTAACGCAAACGTCACTTTAAGTAAACTAAAATGCAATTTTTGCAACAATATCAATCACGCTATCTATCATTGTAGAGAATTCCTAAAATTGTCTGTTAACGACAGATCCAAACATATTAAAATGATAAAGGCGTGTGTCAATTGTTTTAAACCAAATCATACGGCCCAAGAATGTCGTTCATATTATGTTTGCCGTTATTGCAAATTAAAACACAACACGCTATTACATGAACAAACAAGCCACGAACAAAGTGAAGAAATAACACCGACAACTACGGTTGGTATAAGTAATACATCATGTAAATTCAACACTAATATTTCATTATTATCTACGGCAATAATACTTATTAAAGATAAATTCGGTAATTATCACAATTGCCGAGCTCTGTTGGACGTCGGGTCACAGAGCAACATAATAACAACAGATTTATGTAAAAAACTAAAACTACCATTAAATAATGTCAATATTCCAATTGCCGGAATAAATTGCAAACTAAACAATGTAAATCATACGGTAAATGTTTCTATAAAATCAAAACATACAAACTTCACCAACAATCTTGAATGTCTGGTATTGCCAAAAATCACAGAAAATTTACCATCATATTCATTCAATTTGAGTAATATCAATATTCCTAAGGGCATTGAATTAGCGGACCCTACATTTAACTTAGCCGGTCCAATTGAGTTATTAATTGGAGCAGAACTTTTTTGGAAGATATTAAAACCTTGTAATATTCAAGCTCACAAGGGCCAGCCTCATTTCCAAGAAACTGAGTTGGGTTGGATTGTAGGAGGTCCCATAAATTTACGCCAAAATTTCTCTGTTTGTAACTTATCCATCTCAAGTACCGCAGCCCTGCACAAACAAGTGGCTAAACTATTTTGGGAAATAGAAGAACCGTGTGACAAAATTCACTTTTCACAGGAAGAAACAAAATGTGAAAGTTATTACAAAAAAACAACAAGACGTGATAATGACGGTCGTTTTATAGTCAGTTTACCATTTAAGGAAAATATTGATATCGGTTTAGGAGATTCAAAGCAAATAGCTACAAAACGGTTTTTAACTCTCGAGTCAAAATTATATAAAGATCCAAATTTAAAAAAAACTTATTCTAAATTTATTGATGAATATTTGGAGCTAGACCACATGGAACAAGTGCATGATAAATGTTCTGATGATGTTTATGGGTTTTATCTGCCTCATCATGCAGTGTTTAAGGCTTCGAGTTTAACAACAAAACTCAGAGTTGTTTTTGATGCAAGCTGCAAAACATCATCAGGACATAGTTTAAATGATATGCTCATGGTAGGTCCAAATATTCAACAAGATCTATTTTCAATAACCATCCGATTTAGAACACATAAATACGTATTAACTGCCGATATTACAAAAATGTATCGACAAATTCTTATCGAGCCAGAACAGCGCGATTTTCAAAAAATATTATGGCGAGATGACAAAATTAATCCAATCCAGACATTCAGATTGAAGACCGTGACATACGGTACTGCACCTGCCAGCTGGTTAGCTGTCAGGACTCTCCATGAGCTTGCGGAACAAGAAAGTCAAAAGTACCCTCGAGCTTCACAAATAATAAAAGACGATTTTTATATGGATGACCTGTTGACCGGTTTTAATAATCCAAAGGATGCGATTATTATTCGCGATCAATTAATTGCAATAATGGAAAGTGGTGGTTTCGAATTATGCAAATGGGCATCGAACCACCCAGAATTATTACCAAACAAAGATAAAGATGTATCCACAATTTTAAATTTAGATCGTGATAACGAAGTAAAGGTTTTGGGTTTAGTTTGGGATAGTAAAACTGATACTTTAAAATATGACTTACAAATTTTCAAAATTCCTATCATTATTACAAAACGACATATTTTATCAGTAATTGCACAAATTTTTGATCCTCTAGGTTTAATAAATCCAATAATAACAAAGGCTAAAATATTACTACAAAAATTGTGGACTTTCAAAATTAATTGGGATGAAGCCGTCCCGACTACCATTAGCAATGAATGGATAGATTTAATTAATGACTTTTCAACAATACATTTGTTTAAAATACCGCGACAGGCAATTTCTGATCATGCATATACAAATGTAGAACTGCACGGTTTTTGTGATGCATCACAAGAAGCCTATGGTGCTGTAATTTATTTAAGATGCAGCGACACGTATGAAAATAATACGGTACAACTATTGTGTGCCAAATCGCGAGTTGCACCCATTAAAACAATATCAATCCCGAGATTGGAACTCTGTGGTGCATTGTTATTATCAAGACTAGTTTCTAAAGTGTGCAGAGCTTTAAACTTAAATATAAATAAAAAATATTTGTGGACCGATTCAAGTATAGTACTTTCTTGGATCGCGGCTCCCGCTAATACATGGCAAACATTTGTTGCCAATAGAATATCAGAAATTCAGCAGTTAACTGAAATTGATGAATGGCATCACATTAACTCTGAACACAACCCCGCGGATGTAATATTCCGAGGTGCGACGGCTAACCAGCTAAAGGAACATGCACTGTGGTGGAGTCCTGTATGGCTTAAACAAAGTAACAATGCGTGGCCTAAATCTAATATTCAAAAAATAATTAGTGAAACACCAGAAAGACGTAAAATTAACATCGCGTTAAAAACAATAATAAAACCTGAATTCCCTGTATTAACTAAATTCTCTAATTATAATAAATTGCAACGAGTAATGGCTTACATATTAAGATTTTTAAACAATTGTAAAAACAAACAAAATAAAATTAAAAACAAATATTTAACCATTGATGAATTAAACATAGCCACAGAACGTATTATAAAATTAATTCAAATTGACGTATTTGCCGCGGAATTAAAGGACTTAAATTTAAATAAAAATATAAATAAAGCAAGTAAACTGTATAAATTAAACCCATTCGTGGACAAGCAGGGCTTAATCCGAGTAGGTGGCCGATTAGGGAATGCCACGTTAAATTATAATAAAAAATTTCCTATTGTATTGCCGGCTAAGCATCATGTAACAAAACAATTTATTAATCACGAGCATAAGTTATTACTTCATGCCGGTGCTCAAGCTACTCTATATTCATTACGAGAAAAATATTGGCCGCTTAACGGACGCAATGAAGTCCGATTTCAATTAAGTAAATGTATCAAATGTTTCAAGGTGAAACCAACCACTTTGAATGAAATAATGGGTGATCTACCTGTCAATCGAATAACACCATCGCGCCCATTCAGTATCTGTGGGGTGGATTACGCAGGGCCAATTTTAATAAAACAAGGCACTGGTCGTGGTAAAAGAACAATCAAAGGATATATTGCCTTATTTATTTGTTTTTCTACTAAGGCGATACATATCGAGCTGGTCAGTGATTACACGAGCGAAACATTTCTAGCAGCTTTGAAAAGATTTATGGCAAGGCGGGGCAAAATTTTGGAAATTTTTTCTGACAACGGCACAAATTTTGTAGGTGCAAATAAAGAACTTAAACAGCTAAAACAATTATCCGAATCGTCAGAATTCAGCAAAGATGCTACGGAAAATTTGGGTATAAAATGGAATTTTATACCTGCTAAATCGCCTCATCGTGGGGGTCTTTGGGAAGCCGGTATAAAACAAGTAAAGGCTCATTTATATAGAGTAATTGGAAATACAAGGTTAACATTTGAAGAGTTATACACACTATTGATGCAAATTGAAGCCTGTTTGAATTCTCGACCTCTTACTCCTTTATCCAGTGATCCTAATGACCTCACTCCTTTAACACCTGGACATTTCCTTATTGGAGACAGATTGTTGTCACATCCAGAACCAGATTTGACAACAATAAAAATCAATCGGTTGTCACGGTGGCAACATATTCAGCAAATTCAGCAACACTTCTGGAGAAGATGGCAACAAGAATATCTAAACAACCTGCAGCAACGGTCAAAGTGGGCCGTCGATCAAGACTGCCGCCTTGAACCAGGTATGCTGGTACTTCTCGTGGAGAACAATCTGCCGCCCTTGTGTTGGCGCATGGGTCGAATCACCTCTCTCCATCCAGGAAAAGACAATAAAATTCGAACAGTGTCCGTTAAAACAAACAATGGTATTGTGGTGCGTGCTATAAATAAAATATGTGTACTACCAATGGGTAGTACTGATGAGTGATTTGATTTAGCATGTAAGATTACTATAATAAATAATATTGGAACAAATGTAAATAAAATTATAGAATAAGTCAATTGATAAGGTTTAATAAAAAATAAAAACCACTTTCCTTAATTATAGTTACATATAGGTTAACGAATTTAATAAAGATTTTATTTTTAAGAAATATAATAAAGTTGATACCCCATATAACACTACATGTATTGCATGTCATTAAAGGTATGTAAAATGATTAAATATAAGAAGTTGAAGTCCCTAAAGGGATTCAAAGGGGCCGGTATGTTGACGCCTAAGCCCATGCAACATATACAAATAATAATTTATGACCTGTGGCACTTGAAACTAAGACAGCCTACAACCACCCTCAACCATAACACTAAACAGATGTGAAACCACACATGAGGATCAGGGGTGAGGTTTTTACTTTCAAGTGACCACAGGACCAGTCAATAACAAACAGTTGTAGAGGATAGACGTGTAAATAAATTAATATAGTTAAACATTTTCCTATCTATAATTTCATACCTACAACCCTTGACTCTGGTCCTTCGAAACAACAACAAAGTACATACTAAAGGCAATAAACTTATCACTTTTTTAAAACCCTAAACACAACAGGTACCTATATTATACTAGAAAAGATCATGTTGGCAAACCTAATTATTCTTTAATCGTGCTTATAGGTACCTAACTTATTTTGAATATCATAGTTACATTTAAGTAGATACTACACTATTCTATAGATGACAGTTTTGTTCACTTTCTGCGATCTGTTTTTTTCTTAAATGAAATGGACTATAGAACTAAAAATGGAACAGGTACCTACCTGTTCCATTTTTTCGATGTACAAGATAAATGCACTTGAATCCCCCTCTGTCAATGAGTCAACATACATACATACATGCACCCCTGGTAACTATGGCGATTTAGATTATCTATCAATTGTTAATGTCGTACACAGCCCTCTGTAACGAGGGGTAGTTCACTCTCCCTCTAGTGCTGATACCGCGTTCTTCTTGTGGTACTCTCTCAAGAGACTGCGCTAAACTTAATTACAATCATTACATTGCTGTAGTAATTGAAATTTTCATACTAATCACCAACTTGCATAATTAATGCAATGTTAAACTTTACAATCACAATATTTAGATAAGGGAATATTGTAATTTCTGTAATTTAAATGCATTAGGGTTGTAAAGTTATAATTATTGCAGAATATCTTTGTAGTTTGTATAAATGCAAACACATGTATATATTTTTAGTATCGCGTTACTATCATGCTGTATGTCTATCAAGTAACGTGACACGTATCTGACGGGTAATCTGGCAAGTGATATGACATAAGCTCTGTCATTACACACACAGACATCTGTCAGTGTTGAGCTATCACGAAATCACTTAAGTTTCATGTGCAGTTTTACTATACTTTTTGTCAAATATTTATTCAATTAAATTGATAAAATGTGCAATATTATTTTGCGATAACTTAAGACAAATATTGATTTCTAAAAATTATTTACAAATTGGGCAATAATTAAATATGTAATAAAATAAATAATTTTCTTATCGTTTTATAAGAAATTATAAATAAAGGTGTACATATACCAGGAATAATATGTGTGCTAAATCATTTTAATGAAACTAAATATTTAATATTGTATAAAATAAATAATTTTGTCATCGTTTTATAAATACCTAATTATAAATAAAGGTTTAGGTACATATACCACGAATATGTGTGATAAATGAAACTAAACAGCTATGGCAATAGGCTACTTTGCATGATTTTCTTTTAAATTAAATAGTATTTGTGAAGTATAGAGATACAAACTTGGAACCCGTATTTTTATTTTGACAAAATTTGTAATAACAAGCCCAAAAATAATTATTTAAAATTGAACGTAATGCTGCCATATCTCTTAAACAAAATAATGACGTCACAGCAAAATTTCTAACTCAATTTACTTAAAAAACATATTTTTTTAAATTAAATTTATATTTTACCTATACTTTCCACATAATTATCATTAGTGGCAAGAATCATTATTAGTACAATGCAAGTAAGACTATTAATTTAATCGTACTAATTGTTAACCGCCTTCCGGGTAGTGTTTCCGGTGTGACAAAATCCGGTATCTGCCCTTCCCTCAAAGAGGGTGAGTCTTATCAAAGCACCTCATCAAAAATTAATCGAAGCTCCCTTACACTTGAATTGCCTTTTAATATTTCATTACTGCACGTTTTCAAAATTGCATTTTTTAGATTTTTCCTGCCATTTTATAACTACAAGTCGGGGAACTTTGCTTTGATGTGAATTATTAAATTGTTTAGTTCGATACTTTGGCAAAGGGGGAAATAATGAAGTAGAATTTTATTTCCAATAAACGAGCCAGGGGATGCAAAAAAAGAATATATCAAAGATATCGCTAGACTTATTTTAATATTTATTGGTTCCAATATTTTATAAATTCTAGTATTCATTCTACACTCTCGTATATTTTTTCTTGTTCTTTTTTAATGGGAAGGAAATGGTTCTGTTAACAACACGTGTGCGGAAATATTAGAAGTAAAAAACTCATCAACAAAAATGCACAACACATTGCTGTAGAATGAATAAGATGCAGAGCTTAGGAAATGTATAAGGAACAGGAAGAATGGTTAAAGGTGACCCATTTTTTAACAGAGCAGATGTTTAGAAGCCTTCACAAACCCTCCCTCACACCTACATAAATCAATCAAAATAGTAATATCATTTACATTATTTTTATTACTGTACTCCAAAATTATTTAAACATCTTTTAGCATTTTATTAATTTATTTTATCTACGACCATTAAATAAATACATTCATTTTGTAGGTACTTTTTGTAAGATAAACCCCTCCATAAGACACACTATTGTATTATGAGTACATTATTCAACACAATTTATTTTCACTGTCATCCCATCAAAATGTGAGGTTAGATTCATATTTTAATGAATAAAATTTTGTATAGAAATGTTTGATTTTAAAAAGTCGTATTTGACTCGCACATAATGGCTGTAATTAACTCGGATGATTATACACTTCCCTTAAGCTCGTGCATAAACTTTCATCGCCTTGAATTATAGCCTACATTATGTGCTCGTTAAATAATGTACTATTATTCACTCGACGAAATTATCCAACTTTCCCTTCAGGATAAAACTTTGTTCTCTTGAATAAACATATATCTCACTTGCTGTATAAAAAAATCTATTATTACTTTAAGTACTACTCCAAAATTATTGATACATCCTTTCAATTTTTCATTAATTTATTTTATTTAAATTTTGCGCGCTGCAGCAAACAAAAAAATTGGAACGTCTGCTTGTCATCACTTATAATTTTAATTGTTTATTTTTATTCGTTAAATAACCTATGAATCTAACAATATTACTTTTATTCGGAATCAAGTTTTTTTTGTTTATAATTACTAGTTTAGCCAAAAATAATATTTTTAAGATTGGCAACCCTAGTAGTAAACAACCTTTGGAAACAACAAATGACAGTAGCTGATCGCGGGTGTAAAATCTCTCATTGTTTTAATAATTACTTTGTAAATACTATGCTAATCAAATGCAAATATTAGTAGAAATTGTTACCTAAACTAATAATCCATCGATATTAATAGTTATTTTAATTCGAGATAAAGTGTTTTTTGTTTAAAAGTCATATTTCAGTTTGGCTGCACATTCCTAGTGCAACTTGCATTTGCAAAATTAGATGGCGGTGTGCGCGCATCTGTTGTTTATAAACAATGCCGGATTGTTTTACGTGAAGTGTCAAACTCTCATTGTTTTGATTAATTGTTGTGGAAATATTAACAAGTCATAAGATAACTTAGTGAAAATCTTTAATATAACTATTTGTGTATCGATATTGATAATTATTTTTATTGCGGATGTAATTTATAATCAGAAATGTGGTTGTAAAATTACAACTCTATTAGAAGTGTTAAAATGTACTGAAAGGGCCAATAAGTACTTAAAAATAGAATTATTTTATGAATCACTGTAAATATCAGTAGGTATTAAATAAATTAATGCTCATTTCATTTTATAATATTTTTAAATATTTTATGTTAAAATCATTTTAAGAACAGTAAAGAAAATACGGCTTGAATCGGAACGAACCGGTAGCAACTCATTGCAAATATCAATCTTGCTTATTGTACCTAGTAGTATAAATATTTTTGCTCGGGTACGAATATAATATTGATAAAAATTGAACTCCATTCATATTTGGTTATATTTGTTTATTGTATTTCTTGTAGCAATATTTCGAGTTTAAAGTAATAAACGTGAGTGAAAGTGAAGTACTTGACTGGTCTGAACTAAGTGAAATAAGTCCCGGGGTGTTCCTGTCGTTCCAGATGTGTTTCTTGTGTTCCAGGGATATTCCAGTTCTTCCAGAGAAGAGGATAAGCCCTGAGTGAACGCAGCCTCAGGGTTAAGTAGTGAGTCTTCCAGCACATGTACTAAATTTGTTTAATATTTTTGATAACTTTAGTTATTCAGGAATTATAAGGAAGGCACATGTTTTTTTTCCGGAATTCGTCGTCGTTGTTCGTTCGGCTAAAGCACATAAATTATTATGTTTAAGAATAGGTAGGCAAACTGATGTTTGTGTGATGTTTGCTACATAATGCCATATATTAATCCCGCAGGGAATAATACAATAATAGTCATAGTCAGTATTCCCTCCTCTGCACTAATCAGAAAATTACTTTGCCTGAATTTAGAAAACATTGCAATGTTTAATAATATAACTATGGTGATAGAGAATTGACATTTGGAAATGTAAAATTTTTTGCGTATTGGTATTTATTTTTTAAAAATCTACGTAATAATTTAGTCGTAGATACATTACAGTATACTACACAACTCCCTAAAATGTATTTTTAGCTCGATTATTAGCTTGTGTTATTTATTATAAGTATTTATGGCGCAATTATTATTACAAATTACTATTTACAATTATCTTATGCAGTTACTCATACTCATATTTGGCGGTTTATTTTGAACACATGAAATTTCTCACGTAAAAAAACAGATGTAAATGTTCCTAGCACTAATTCCACCCCCTGCGTGTGTTTTTGACGGGGTCAAATTTAGGGTCAAACATTTCCTGTCTCTAATTCTACTCACTATTTCTCGTAGCAGCTTCTAATATTCACAGGTGTCAGTGTATGGTGGCACGAACTATAACACTCCCTCGCTCGCGCGCAGTGGTTGTCATAGAGATTGAGAAAAGTTTTTTAGGGGAAGTAAAAACTGCAAGACGTTACGGTTCCTTGTTTTTTATTTCCTTATTTAGGTTTCAGTTTTTAATATGATATATGAGAGGGATAGTCTGCACTATTTCCGTTAAAAAATTGCTAAAGCTTAAAACATATGACACGAGATTATTTTTAAATACAGGATAAACTTAAAGAATTTTTTCAAAATTCGCAATTTTAGTTTCCGGAGTTTAATCAAACAGTTTTGGGACACTGTTTTCATATGAAATTTCACAAATTTACTATTCTTGTCATTGCACACAATTACCTAATTCAAATTTAGTTCTATTCCATGCGTAATTAATCAGATATTAATTAATGTCAAAAAGCTAGTACCCCCACTTTACCCAAAACAATTTTTTTAGGCCTATAATTTTGTACTAATTTTGGACATTTTTGAACCATCAAAATCAAAATTTCTGTTGGATTCAAGAAGGGTTTTGTTAGCATAAATTAGTTTATGTCAAAAAAACGGATTTCTGTTGGACTCAAGAAGGGTTTTGTTAGCATAGATTAGTTTATGTAAAAAAACGGTGAACCTAGCGTGATCGAGCGTGAACCTAGCGTGAATGAGCGTGAACCTAGCGTGAACGAGCGTGAACCTAGCGTGAACGAGCGCGATCTAGCGTGAACGAGCGCGAATCTAGCGTGAACCGTTTTTTTTTACATAAACTAATCTATGCTAACAAAACCCTTCTTGAGTCCAACAGAAATCTGTTTTTTTTGACATAAACTAATCTATGCTAACAAAACCCTTCTTGAGTCCAACAGAAATTTTGATTTTGATGGTTCAAATATGTCCAAAATTAGTAAAAAATTATCGGTCTAAAAAAATTTTTTTTGGTCAAAGTGGGAGTACCAGCTTTATTGCTCAGAATATCGAGTTGTCCAATCTCTGAAATGACGATGGGTCAAAAATTTAATTTTTATGGTTCAAAAATGTCCAAAATTAGTACAAAATTATCGGCCTAAAAATTATTTTTTTTGTCAAAGTGGGTGTACCTGCTTTATTGCTCTGATATCGAGTTGTCCAATCTCTGAAATGACGATGGGTCAAAATTTGATTTTTATGGTTCAAAAATGTCCAAAATTAGTACAAAATTATCAGCCTAAAAAATTTGTTTTGGGTAAAGTGGGGGTACTAGCTTTTTTGACATTATTAATTATACAATCAACAACCCATTGGTTTCAAAAATGTGCTTCTTGCGAAAACTACCCTTAAATTAACGAATAATTAAAAATATCAAAATGTATGCACGATGTTGCGAAAAGAAAATAACATTTCTTTGTACAAAATTACATTTAGTAGGCTGCTATTAGTCACAGATTTAAAGCAGCATGAAATACAAGAAAAGAAACTCTAATTTAAAACTGTGTCACAATAAAAAATCCCATAAAACACGATAAGTACTATCATTAACAAAGACAACTGTCGAATTAAACGTACGAAACCGGACATCAATTTTCTGCACAAAATCACATGCGTGTTCTTATAGACTATTAGACCGAGTCTAATTCTAATCGTTTGTTGCATCTGTGCTGTTACTATAGCAACCACTACAGTCTCTGTTTATATGTAAATGAAATCACGCAATTCCCTAAAAAGAGGGTCCAAGTATAGCGAGCATTCAACTGATTCCAATTCTGAAACGTGTAAAACATAAAAGAGAAGTGTTACATTTAAATGCTTCTTTATCTCTTCTGGTTGACTAACCACCACGCGAAATAGGGGGATGCACACAGCACAAGCGTACCAACCTTCAAAGCGGGAATATCACTGTAATTGGTAAATACGGGCGCAGAAATGAACATAGAACACACAAAGAGATACAGTAGTAGTGGGTGTAATTAGATTTGTTTAACAGTTCCTGCACACAGAACTCATTAACTAGACCTGAACTAAGAAGTGTAAAATGTAAAGTGCAACTGCTAATTTAGTAGTTTACTACCTAAAAGAGAGTTTGTTCAACTAGTGTTAAAATCATGCAATCATGGACCATCAGCAGATGTGTTCCGTTGACAGAAACAGGTCAAAATCCCAACATGAGAACTTCCGGTCTCTCAAATGTTCTCAATATTGAAGTGGGTGCGCCAACGGAACGAAAACGTCTTCAACTTGACAAAAGATTTACTTACAGGGCAATAATTATAAAGAAACTGCCTGAGATTTAATATGTATGTATGTATGTAGTGGGTGGAAAGATGTAATCCTATACAAGAGCACGTGCGAACCACGGATTTTTTAGAAAACGGAAATATTCTTCTTTCTTTATAATTTTTTATTTCAAAGAAAGTACTTTCTTCATCATTTTATTTATTATGATGTTTAATCCATCGCATAGTTGTATACTTCTCGCTCTGATAACTCATAATTAAAACATGGAAAAATCACGACATAAAAATAAATTAAATATTGTTTTTGTGAGGTTATTAAATGTAGAAACCTCTGTTGTACACGGTTGAAAATTAAATCGATTTCTCACGAAGGTTGAGATATTACCAATGCGGTTAAAATGGTTTATGGTTAACCGCAACAGCGGTAGAGATGAGTTGGAATCACAACGACCGGTTTTACAACAATTAACAATATTGTTTAAAATATTTAAGGTTCATTCACAGCAAAATAAGAAATATAAATAAAATTTTAGATAAGTCATAAAAGGCTGGTTTATAATACATGTAACAAGTTACGTATTCTGTATTCTATTCTGTAAAGTTGAACTAAGGCATTTCTATGTTACGGTTCATAATAAAGCAAATAGGAATACGATAAAAGTAGGCTATTATATTCTATTGTCTATTCTACAGTCGCTATAAGCCACTAGGTATCTAGTATTAAGTTTTGTTAAATTATTGGACATAATTTAAAGGTAAATCCTTACTTGTTACACATCATTGCAAAGATAAATTTATTTAGAACTTTATTTCGTAAAAATATACAGGCGGTTCTATTTAAAAAATCAAAGTTAAATATTTTTCTGGAAAATTAGTAAGCCTTATTGGAAAAAAATTGTTTATGCTAAATTATAGATCAGGTCGTATTAAACAACTTTTGTATTTGACTTTTTCTTGTATCTTTTACATTTCAGAAGATACAAGTTGGACAATGAAAAATCAACTACCATGTATATTATTTTATTCACATACAATTTTACTAAAGTCAGCTATACTCGGTATAAAGTCACTCCATTACATACCTCATACTTCACTCTTTTCCCAACAAATAACAAGCAAGTCCTATTTGTTCTATGTTTAAATTATGATGAGTATTTTATATTTCGCTACAATATTTATTGTCATGATCATTGAAAATCCAACTATCCAACTTTCAACATACGAATCCATTTCTGACAGTTATAAGAAAGATAATGTCGTCAAGTTAGCAGATTACTGAAATGATTATGAACCACACATTTCTCATTCACATCACACATCTTACATAATACAGAAGAAGTAATAATTGATTACATCCATTATAAAACAGCCCTTAACGTATGTAGGTACTGTGGAAGTTATGATACACCCTGTATTATGCAGTAAACCCTTGGATATTACTGCAATATTTTTGTTATTATAATTTCGCCAATATCAAGTAATCTCCAATACATGAACCCCAATGTATCTCTAATAACTTATTTCATTTCTAATTCAGCACAGTATCAAATACAAGTCCCTGATACACGCTACAGTACTTTGTACAACGATTAACTACCCTATCCCTCTGTGCTGTTACATCGCTCCCTATTCCCTGGTTACTGGCGATTAGACTACTGATTGGCATTGTGGATCCCTCGGGATACCATGGCGTGTCCTGTGGGAACACGACAAAGGGAGCGTGGTGGTGTCACGCGTGCAATTATCACGCTGGGAATTTCACGCGCGTATACAGGACAATACACATATGTCGAATTGCTTGTATTGTTACAGTGAATGATAGGGATTTGATATTGCAAGGTTCACACGTATCTGTGAGGGTGGCACACTTCAGTAGTATTTGGGTGGGTCGATACCTACGAGCCTGTCTCATTGAAGTTGACCCAGACGTAAAAAAATCTGACGTGGACACCACATGACTTCCTTGTACGCCTAATAAACTGTTCATACTTTTCTTAATAACTAAAATGTAGAATTATATTATACAAATATATTAATATATAAGTACTACTACTATTATATTGCTACTATACTCACAAATATATTTTAGTCATTTTATTTAAACTGCAGAAGAAGATATAAACGATATTTTACTATTGTCACTACCACTGTCACTGTCATGTCATAATCATTTAAATTTTACGTAGTAACAAATGTTAATCGATCATGGACTACAAGATACCGAAATACTAAATTATAAATATATACTTTAATTATTCTTAAATGATACCAGATACAAAAATATTTATAAAATACCGATTCATTTCATTTAAAATATAAAAAATTGTATTAAATTAAATATTTATCGAAATATTTTTAAAAAGTACTACTCCGTACAAGGAAGTAAAAAGTCGTTTTTTGTTGTACAAAAGTTTAAATTAAAATCAAAATACAAAAATACTGTATCTTATATTTATTGCAAACTGCAATACATTTTACACAAATTCAAATAAAATCAACAGTCGAAACTAACTAAAACCGAATATTTTTTTAAAAATCGTCCTATCAAGGACAATCAAAGAATTGTGACACAGACTGTAGAATATTTCGGATTTTTTCTTCAGAAGAGTATGTTTAGGACTTGTATGCCACAATGAATTGAAACAGTTGTAAAAATAAAGGTGGAGTTACACAGGGGTAAAGTCGTTTATAGTAATTAGAGCAAACAATAGCAAAAATTGTCAGCTATATTCTCTAAGTTATATTTGAAGTTACATGAAATGTATCTTTAATATATTTGAAGCTTTAAATATAACTTAGATAATAAAGTATACAGTTGGCAAAAATTTTTATTGTTTGGTCTAATTACTATAAACGACTTTACCCCTATGTAACTCCACCTGAATTTTTAAAACTGTATCAATTCGTTGTGGCACCGTATCTACAAGTGCTAAACATTTTATTCTGAAGAAAAATATCCCAAATATTCTACAGTCACAATTCTTTGATCGTCCTTGCATAGAACGATTTTTCAAATCAATTTTTAAATCGGTTCCATAAAGTTTCGACTGTTGATTATATTTGAGAGTGTGTAAAATGTATTGCAAATTTCAATTATGTAGGTGTTATGAGTGGGTTTTATATTAAAAACTATTGAGACTTTTCAAGAGACTTTTATTTTATTTATTTATATCAATATTATAATAATTGACAATTTTGTTATAGCAACCAATTCAACGCAATCTTAACATATATTATCATAACAGTAGGTACAGTACATTATACTTGTATTTAGATTTTTTGATTTTTATTTAAACAATGAGACAGGGCTCGTAAATGCTGGATTTTGGTGTGCAGCTTGTTTATAAATTAACAAATTATGTTAAAATCTATTTAGTAGCATGAAAAATGAATACTCTTCAGATATTGTAAAATTATTTTTGGAATTTGGAATCAGCTTATCAAACTGTATTATATACTCGAAGTTTATGATATACCTGTATCCTCTCTGTCTTTAATCATGTAGAGAACTTGTTTCAGTTAATCTGTCTGGCCTTTCTTTTCAATTTTCAAGCGCATTATTTTTGAATGGAACTCTTTGAGATTCCATTGTCCATCGCGCACGTTCAATTCACTTTTAAAATGCGTGAAACAAGGCGACTAGATCGCTTAGAGTAATCATGAAGAACCGGTAGCTAACCAAACCTAATCTTCTGCAGATGTTAAGCTGATGAACAAAACCTGACTCATGAGTTTTGGTTGTCTTGGATTGTGGTTCTGATTGCGACAGCTGTAATATTTACCCCTAATTGTGACAGATTCCTACCGGAAATAACTAAATCTTGTGAATCTTACTTTGCAAGTTGGCGTAATACTATCGCATATTCTTTGTATGTTCTCTTACAAGTGGCGCACCGGAAATGGGCGTATTAGGGCCCGTATCCACCCTACAGTGCGTGCGGTATTGAATTGCATGTGCATACATTGTACACAAGACCAAGGGGTACAGATACCAAATGTGATATTCTATCGCAAGGTCGAACCTTGATGCAGGTACTTAGATAAGCATCTTAGGAAACAGGTTAAAATATTTATTTATGAACAGTTGTATCATAATTTGACAATTATTATTTTTTTATACAAGACGATAAAATTATAGTATTTTATCGACGAAAGAAAAGTGTTAATTCACAATCGACAAAGTATTATATTCTATCTTTTTCTATTGTTGATGTTAATGAAAAATATAAAAACACAAATTGTAAATTAAATTATTATCAAAACGAAATTTCGGAGTTTGTTTGTAATGTTTTTCATCATCCTACTATTTTCACAGAGGATGCAGAAATGTGCAAAAACAAATTTGAAGAAAAAATGTAAAATATTCTTATTTTATACTTTATTTTGTACTTAATGTTAAAAATTGGTTTTATACGTTCATTTTCAGTAGATAAAGTATTACTTTAACATCGAGGGTAGATAAAATAAAATTTGAGTAGATAAAGTAAAATTTGAGTAGATAAAGTAAAATTTGAGTAGATAAAGTAAAATTTGAGTAGATAAAATAAAATTTAAGTAAAATAAGAATATTTTTACACAAATTAACATTAAGTACAAAATAAAATAATATATTGTACACGACGATAAAGAGTCTTTATCGACACGTGAAAGATAGCCCACTCGTTCCTTCGTCACTCGTGAACTAACATCTTTCACTTTTCGATAAATGATCTCTTTATCGTCTTGTATAATAAATTACTATTATCTACTCAAATTTTACTTTATCCATTCAAATTTTACTTTATCTACTCGTACTTAAATCCTTGCGGTTAAAGTTAAAATGTTATTTATCGACTCAAAATAGTCGATAAAGTAGCACTTTAATATCAGCTATGAAAAAAACCTCATTTTATGGACCTCGCAGTGCGCCATAATGAAACGTCAAATAAATGCAAACAGTTTAGATTTACAATTTTTCTTTAATACATACATACAAAATCCTATAAATAATCATTATTTGTAATTAGTTTTACAATATTTCTTAAAACAACATCATTTTTACTTACATTCAACATCTTGTAAATGTTTCATTCAACTTTCATGACAACTTTGGCATTTAGATTTTTGTTTATTATTGGAATTATTTTCGTATCTTAGTAACTGTCCAAGAATTTATACCTCATTTTAGCAAAGAAAAAAGCGTAAGATAGGGCGATGATATTCTTGAAACTGATTGGTCGAGATGAGAAATGTATTTACACTAGCAAACATTTGTATTTCAGTTAACATTAGGTACTTATACCTTCATATTTTGGATTCCATAGTTATATCGAAGCACTACATTATTCTATAGATGACAGCTTATTTATTCACAAAATATACCTTATTTAAGTTCGCGCCAAATTTTAAACTAATAAAATGTGTGAGTATAAAACGAACTTCGTTCGCAGTGCCATCTGCCTTTTTCTTAGCTGAAATGAGGTGGGTATAGTCATTTTTGGTTATTTGAATAAATACATTGATTTATTAGAAAATCTTCGACCGTGCATAAAGTTGTGTTTATACCACGGGCGTAACTTGCTTTTATGGCCTTTGCGCTGACGCTGGGGTTTAGTCACGACTCACTCCATAAAAGCTTCTTTACGCCCTTAATCCATAAATAATTATTATTATATTTCCAAGAAGTTATTAATAATATAGTTTATCTGTTCAGCAATGAAAGATGTCGTTATATTATATTTATCTTGTAGAAAATGATGATTTTAATGAACCAATTAATACTATTTCAAAACAACGTTGATAAAAACGACATAAATATCTTAATAATATTCCAAGTGTTATCAACATAAACCCTTCATCTTCTCTATGGCAACACCGCTTGGGTTTCTTTGATCGTTTTCTGCAGATACAATTAACGATATATCCTCTTGTTCATGTGACATACACAGTACACACAGCACCCGCGGGTTGCTATAGTAACACCCTGTATGTACGTTTGAAGTGCAGGATTAGAGGCTTACAGGGACATTAAAGTGGTACACAGATACTGATACTGATCTATGAAAGAAAAAGAAGGGGATGTTTACTTGGATTTTTAGGATTGCTTTTTAATTGAAATTTCAAGTGGCTTGTGGACTTGAGTTCTTAGATGGGATGATGGGATTATTAACATTTTGTGTTTGTTTAATCGTATTATGTATTATTAATAAAAGTTTAATAACTAAGATTGAGATATTATATTTATCTTTACAAAACTTTTTTAAAGTTAGGATTTTAAGGATTAGATGCAGAAATATATTAGGGTATTTCGAACTTAGTCTTTTTTAGAGTGACCATTTATTTTTTAGGATAGGAACAAGCAATAGGCATAAATAATATATCAATACAATCTTTAGAGTTTCTAGACTGCCTCATGCTAAATAAGAATACCTGAAAATAAATATAATTTGCAGTAGAAGTGAAAGAAGAGGGAGGAGCAAAATTCATCAAATTGCAATGAATTTTATGCAAAATGACCTATTATTACAGACATAATTTTTAGAATAAGGCAATTAGGAATGTAGGTATATATTTTCATAGTGCAACATAATTTTTATTGTAGGTTGCATCGTTTATCCGAAATTTATGCAGAAAGCATGTGCAAAATGAGCCATGTAAAAGTTTTAAAGTGTCGTTGATGTGGCACTAGTAGCTACAGAAAGAAAACATTTAAAAAAAATCATATTATGACCTATAATAAAATTTTGACAATTATCGGGTTAAAAACATTACCATTACAGAATTCGTGTTACGGCTTTTTAATTTTAAGCGCATCCACAAGGGTCTGAAAATCAGTACTGTACTGACAAGAATCAATACGAATGGCATTTTTATAAGTTAAAGAAAAATGTTCCTTTATGTTCTTCTTTCCACTTGAAATTGGAATTTATTGCGAAAGTACACGCAATGCAATGACACAGTACTTAGCGTGTATCCGGTGCTGTATGCTAACGCACTCGTGCGTTATGAGCTCGTTAGAATAGAGATTATAGTGTGCTGTGCTGTGTGCCGGACATTTGTGTCCAAAAGGAAACGAAAGAGATTTGAGAGAGACATGAATTATATTAAGGGATTATGTGCTATTAGAAAGAACAGATGTTGATGTTGCTGGTATAGATTCGAGAGGATATTGTTCAAGGCACGTGTCGTATTGCATTTGTTAACATAGCATATTACAGTTCAATTAATTAGGTATATCGTTAGTATCAAATATTCATTGAGTTGTATATAATAGAACATGGGAGATTTAAAGTTTACAAAGTCTCACATATTTCAAAACCTTGTGGTATTGTATGAATGACCATTGAAACTACATTTATATCCATTAAATTTCTAAAATACCTTAAAATGAACTAATATTTCCAATTTTCAAAGGCACTTTTCGTCATTAGCACCAACTGTGATAAATAACCACTGAGGTAAACCATCATAATCCACGTAAACCATTCCAGTCTTACGGTTTCGAACTAACTCAAAAACCAAAATCTTTAAAAACCTTCCAAATCACATCATTCCAGTGCATAGTTTCTTTCTTCGTCTTTCGCTGGAAAAAATTTATTGAAGCGTGTCTTGAAGTGCTTTAGAGCAGAAAAACACCTTTACCTTCACAGAACCGCTGCTAGTATTGAAAACTAGCCGCACAGAGTAATATGATTAAAGGAATTACTTGCAGCTACCGAAGTTTGAGAGTAAGTGCCGGTTTCAATATCAGTTTCAGTTCAAGGAGATTTTGTTAAGGATATAAGTAGCCCACTGCTGAGGCTTATAAAAATTATAAATTCTTAAAGAATAAAGGATTGTTATTATACTTGTCCAAGTATTAAGTTATAAACCTAAATATTTCAGTTCAATTCATATTTCCAATGTGTACCTAACCTAATCTGATAATATTTCTTTATAAATGGATTTAAAGATAAATTTTTATTTCATGTTTATGAAAACTGAAACCGCACGCGATCACATATTTTATGTATTTTTATTTATTGACAAAACATCCAGAAATAAATTTCTGGGAAACACTATTATAGGTATTCCGTTTTTAAACTAGGAAGATTAAAAACAAATGTCAGATTTACTCTCTTAAAAAATAAAAAAATAAATCATTTGGATCAATATCTCAAATCACCTAAACTGTATTAGTTATTTAATGGGCTACTTGCATGGTACCTACTGAAAATGAGATTTGTATCACTATGAACCAAATGGTCTAAAACATAGGTAAAAAACAAATTTTATTAACAAAAATTATATGTTTTTTAGTAAATTGAAAAAGAAATTTTGCTGTAACGTCATTATTTTGAATAGGAGGAGATATATGCCAGTATTCTACGTCACTCATCACGTATCAATTTTGTACTTGTTGATAAAATTTTTGTGAAAATTAGAAATACGAGTCCACAAGTTTTTATCTCATCTTCAAAAATATTTAATAAAAAATATATGCAAGTATCAACTATGTATACAGGGTGTTTCTATACCTCTGCACGAAACTTTAATATTATATTATATAATTTGGTATACTGATTTATAGATAAAAAAGTTTTTTTTTCAAAATTCGCAAAAGTAAGGGTAGTGAAAATATTAGTTCCATTTGTTTGAACGTCCGTTTAACTGTTTATTTATTATGTTTTTTATAAAATAAAATTATAAATACAATAAGACTATCTACAAATAGTCACATGTTATGTAATAATTAATAATTCAAACGAGAGACACTAAAATTTTCGCTACCCTTATTTTTGCAATTTTTAAAAATCAATAATCAGTAAATCAAATTATATATAATCTATTAAAGTTTCGTGCAGAGGTATTAGAAACACCCTTTATACTGATATCAAATTAAAACGAATTTAAAATGATATTTACCTTGCAGAACGATTTTAAAAAAGTAAACATAAACAGAACACAACATTCTGACATTTTGATGTGTTGGGTGTAAAAACGGTGGTGCTCCAGCTAATCACAAGCATAAAAATATCACTAGTTTAAAAACAGATTATAGTGATTGAATATCCCTGATTTGTGTGTGATTCTCAACTCAACTCATTGCATTGTGTAAAGTTAAAGATAATGGTTCGTCTCTTTACTGAAGCGTGAAGAACTGGACGGTTGTAGATGAGATCAAGTGCACGACTCGTTGTAACCGTCGTCCATCACTGACACCTACACTACACAGCACGCAATGTAATTGCTTGCTTATCTCATGGACAAATCAGGGTAACAACAAGGAATTTTATTTCCAGAAATACTATCTCTAACATCTTATAGAATCCGCTGGATCTCTTTAATTCTAAATCATTTTATTGTTAAATAAAACTCTTTTTTTACTCTTCAATTAAAACTAGAAGTAATTTTTCTTAGATCATATAGCTTACGTACTAGTTGAAAGAATCTCTGTATAATATCAAACGTTGTCAACCAATACGATTGAAAAAGATAGAAATAGTTAACAATGTGATTAGACAAATATAACAGTTTTTGGAACTGAATTGAATAGTATATTATATATTAAAGGACTAAAGTGCATGATATAATCCTGAGGGTAAAGTTTATTTCACGAGCCGAAGGTGAAGGAAATAATCACCTGAGGGATTAAAGGTACTTTAGTCCTGTGGTATATACGCTAGTTTTTGCACTTCATCCTCAAATGAATACAAAATAGTTAAAAGAATACACATTTTGCAATTTTGACAGTGAACTTTATGAAAAATATTTATATTGTTACCATAGATACTCTGTAACAAATAGCACGTATTTACTTACAACGGGATTAATTAATTCAATTCCTTGACATCGGGATTAAATATGAAAAATAATCCCTTGAGATCAAATTAAGAACATTAGTCCCTAAAAATAAAGACTAAAGAAGAGTTTTAGTCCCGGAAGTGCAAAAACATAGTTTCATCTCTCTTAGTTCTAGGTTCTAATGGTTGAAAGTATCTTTCATCTAGTACGTAAGCTATATGATATACCTAACTAATTATTGTAAGAAATTTCAACTCTTTAATATTTAAAAACTTAATGATCATATCGTACTTAGCACTTCCTTAAATCATTTTTTTAATAACCACTGTGGCGTGCAGGGTGCAGCGAATTGTAAAGGGTGAACTCATGTATTCACAATTCAAAATGAGTAAGCAAATATATTATTTGAAGACAGGCATTCACGTTCAGATTTAAATCTTCCTTGTGGTGCATTAAATGATGTGTTAACCCTTGTGATCATTAATTTAGTTTTAATGCGATAGTAATATAACATGACTGCCGGTCCGAAAATTAATCATGTCAAAAACATTTTTATCATTACTTGCAAATATGAAAGTTTAAATTTGTGCGGGACCCCTATATGACTTGCTGATCTATTTTCACAAAGAGTAGGTGACAGTTTACAAAAATATAAACATGCAAGTAAAAAATGCTTAGTTCTTATCGTACAAAAGACAAGATGGACTCTCTACTCTCAAGTTAACTTATCTTCCAATTTAGTTTACATATCAATACAGCAAATAATGCATGTCTTTCTTCTTGTGCTACACAACGTTGACTTCCTGACTTTTTTTTAACTGTTTGTGAAGGAGAGTTTGATTGATTTAAGATTTATGGGAACATCTGTGCTTGTGCTTATATCTGCCCCATGTTTGATATGATGATAGCTTTAAAAAGCAAATATTAGTCTCAAATAGATAACGTTTTATATTTAAAATTTTTCTATGTAAAATGGATTTAATATTAAATAAATTTATTTAGCTTTTAAAACTGAAATTAAATGCGTTTATCACCTTGAAATTAAAATTGGGATCGTTAAATATTGTTATCTTTTATCAATATTTGTAGTTTTTATGTGCAGGTTGCAAAAATGTCGTTATATAATATCCGCAAAATATTTTATTGTTTGTTTTGTAACTGATATAATATTTTGCACGTCCTCATTTATTTACTATATCTTAAATATTAATTAAATACACTATTGCAATATAAATTCCTGAATGTAAATATTTGTAGAACTTGTATGATTCAGTTCTCATATTACAGTTTATCAAATGCAATTCCAATGCATATGCATGTCTAGACTATATCCTTTACACATACACAATACTAGTCTCTTTATTCGAGTATTTTATATAGATCATCTTTATTTAATTTAATCTCTCAAGAAAGGATATTATATTAAATATTGAATTTATAATTTTTATAGTTTCTACCTGCTTATTCATACAATCTTTTCTGTATTTTATCTCTTGCTGTGATGGCCTTTTCTCCCTCCTGTTGAAAGTTTCATATTTCACAAACATCCATGGAAGGTTCACAGTTCTCAGAACATGAAGAGGCCAATATTTTAAACAGACAATGCAATTTGTTTTGTAACTTAAGAAGATTGTGTTTGCATTTCTTCTTCATTAAACATTTTTGTTGCAGTTTTCGTTACAGTATTTTGACTGGCGGTCTTTGACTTTGGAAGAAGGATCTTGTTACGGATTTAGGTAAATTATTTTGAGAGGGTTTACTAGTATTATACAGAATGTATCATAATTTCGAGTATACAATTTGATATGCTGATTAGTGATTACGAATTAAGAATTTTTTTTCAGAAATTCGAAAAATTAAGGGATAGTTTTTTTCACGCTCCAATTTAAGTACCACTGGATTCGCATAGTTACTATTAAAATTGATTTAATGAACACTTAAATAAAATTGTAGGTATTAATAATTAAAGGTTCATTGACAGCAATGGAAATAAAAATAAAATTACACATAAAAATTAATATATAATTCATGTATCACGTGGTACATATGTGATTAATTTAATTGGCTGAAATATGGCAGTAAGAGGTTATCAAATCGAAGATATATTTTGCACTTCCAGGACTAAAACTCTTCTTTAATTTTTATTTTTAAGGACCAAGGATCTTAATTTGATCCCAAGAGATTATTTTTCATATTTAATCCCGTTGTCAAGGAATTGAATTAATTTATCCCGTTGGCAAGTAAATACGTGCTATTTGTTACAGAGTATCTATGGTAACAATATAAATATTTGTCATAAAGTTTACTGTCAAAATTGCAAAAATGTGTATTCTTTTAAACTATTTTGTATTCGTTTCAGAATAAAGTGCATAAATAGCGTATATACCACAAGACTAAAGTACCCTCAGCTGATTATTTCCCTCACTTTCGGCTCGTGAAATAAATTTTACCCTCAGGATTAAATCATGCAATTTAGTCCTTTAATATATAAGATACTATTTTATCATCGCTGTTACATGTCCACTGTTTTGTTTATTAGTTACAAAAACTGTCAGTTTTTCTCAGTCTGAAATAGCAATTTGTCAAAAATCAGATTTAAAATGTGTCAGGATAGGGTGATAGCATTCGTTAGTCTTCAGAAAAATGAACTTGTATTCCGCACTCTGTCAATTTTCATCGACGAACTCATGCTATCACTGATGATAATCATAGAACTCGTTATATTACCCCCAAAAATAAGAATCTATCAAATAGATTCTTATGAAAGTGTTCATAACAGCCTAAAATAAAAATAAACATAAGACATAATAAACGCAGGGATATGCAAATCAAAATCAATCAATCAATCAACAGAATATCAAATAATATGCATTTAAGGGGCTTTTATCATAGTAAAAAAGTATTTAACAAATTACTCCCAACCTATTAATCCTATAAATCTAAAAAAAATACCATATAAAGATAAAGGCAGTAAAAATCTAGCTACGTTGTCGAATTTTTTAAATTGTTATTATTATTATTTATAAACAATTAAATAACAATAATTCTGAGAAAAACTCTTCGTAAGTTTGATTGCATTGTAAATTTAAATGTTTATATCACATTATTATATAAAATTTTCAAATAGTAGTCGAGTAATTTGTTAAATAAATTTAAAAATTGTATGCGCGCTAGCCAATCAAATTGAGTATTTTCTAAACAAAAATGGAGCGAAACATAGCAATTAGATAAATATAGACAACATGTGCTCATAAAACATAGGCTATCAGCGCGGATACCTGAAATAACGAGGATTTGTGATTAAACATTAATTTTTAAAAAAGTAGTTTTATTTTTTTAATCTATAAAGACATACAAGACTCTATTTATATATTTATTTTATTATTGATATTTCTTATTTTCATAGCTGGGAATGAACCTTTAGAATGAGAATTTCTTATTCAAAATTGTTAAATTAGTCATCTATTAATAGATTGAAAAATATATTGAAATTTATTTTTGGAATTTTTGAAAAATTCTATTGATCCGGAATATTAAACTGTATTTATTCCCTGAACGTATACTTACTCGAAGTTATGATACACCTTGTATGTAACACATGTTTGTAAGGACTAGTGAGGCATCTGCTGTAAGATAAATAATTTGGCACGTTTTGCTATTTCTGATAATGACAGTTTATATAAGTTTCGTGCTGTCTAGTGTAGGGCTAATATAGGGCTAGGTGGCTAGGATATTATAGGGTGTATCAATCATAAAGACCGCGCGCTGTGCGCTCGGGTCTTGGTCTTGGTGGTGATATAATTTGTCTGTCAGCGATGTATTGTTCCGATTCCGAAGCGAGGATGGTTTTTGGAACGGCTACGAGACGATAAAGCAGTGACCCTTAAACTGTTATGTTATAAACATGTAATACAGACGTTCCTGCAGAAGTACATTTTGTTTTAAAAGCCTTGTTCACACACTGATATTTTAAGTCCTGTTCAGACAAGGATTCTTTAAATATTCTTTCAAGATTCTGAATCTTGGATAAAATAAATTCATGGTTTTAAAGCAATCAATAAATTTTAATTCTTCTTTTTCAACACGGAAAAAATATACAGGCGCATTTAACTTCAATGTTATTGTAATTTGGTTATGCTATTTTTTTATATATTTGCTGTAGTAAAGTTAAAAAATTTCAATACATTTCACAAAATTATATGTTATCAACACAACCATTTTGTGATTTATATTGATGTTTAAGATAATAAGATGCGTTAATAACCAGCATATCAACATTGTATATTTTAGCGCAATATTTGTGGTAAAAGTACAACTAAATATAAACCAAAAATTTCACGTAAAATTTACCACAATAAGTGTAATTTCCAATATTTGCTGAATTGAAGTGTTGAATTTACCACAATGGATTGTACTTTGTACCTATTTTCTTGTATAGTTTTACTGCAAGTTTGTTTGAACCGGCAAACTTTATTTTTTTCATTTGTGTATCAGCGTTTGTTGTGTGCATACGTGTCGAAGAACTTACTTAAAGAACTCACAAATATTTGATAAATAACTAATGAAGGAATAGCTGATAAAAATGTTAAGGAGAAGTTAATTGAATGGGATTCAATGGGATTGTCCCGATTTTTTAAACGTAAGTGAATTATGTATTATATCAAGATATTCTAATTCTAGGTACCTACATTACCAAGTATCTACATGGTACATATAATTTTTATTCATAGTTCCTTTTTTAGAGTCGCATAACTGTTGCAGGGGATGTATCTTCATATTGAAAATATTTGATTTAAGAAATAATCTATATGAATTGTTTTGTATTTCAGTATGTCACATAGTCGTATAAGATGTTTTTTCCTAATTTTCTTTATAAAATATATTATATTTTGGTAAATAATGCAGTGTTCTTCATTTGTTCTTGTTGTTAATTTAATGTTAACCTTATGATCCTATTTTTTATTTCATATTATGGAATTATGGATACAATGAATGCAGTAAAAGTAAGAAAAATATTTTGTTATTACTTTATAATTTGTAAGAGCACAGTGTTAAAATGAGACACCTTCGTTACTCTTTCAAATTAAGCAATGCACTATATTGATAAATTTGTAATAGTAACGAAGATGTCTAATTTTAACACTGTGCCCTTACAAATTATAAAGTAATAACTAAATATTTTTATTACTTTCACTGCATTCATTGTATGAATAAAACCATAATAATTATCACTAAAAGAAGTATTATTAAAATCTGATATTTGTAAATAAAACTAAATATAATTTGGATTTTTACAATTCATTGTGGTAATATATAAATATTATATGTAGTAATTATTACCAAACGTGTATTGTGTTCTATACCACAATTTATTCTGTATATTTTAAATCTAAAATTTAATCGCAATATTGTGGTAGAAAGTAACATACACGAACTACCACAAAACGTTGGTAACTATATCAACACGTTGCTGCTGTCCTAATAATAAACCGTGTTTGTGTAAAATAAAATCACAATTGTGTTAAAAATGTCACAAAATTTCTTTGCGTGAAGACTCTTTAAAGATTCAATTTAGCAGCACCGCAAGTAATTCTCACTAGAATTATTTTTCTCAAAATTTTTAAGCATGAAAGAATCTTCAAAGAATCCTTGTGTGAATAGGGCCTTAAGGATTCTTTCATGCTTCAGAATTTTGAGAAAATGTAATCCTGGTGAGAATTTGCTTGTCAAATAGTGGCGCCGCTTATTGAGTCGTCATTGTCTTGGTAAAGATGAATTCAGTCATAGCTTTTAAACCTTAAAACTTTATGTAGTAGCTACTCCTGAGTTGTTGACTGGTAAACGCACATACAGTAAAAATATTTTTGGCGACAATTTTTATTGTCACATTTTATTATCGTTGACATTTTGACAAAAAGTCTCCAAATCGTTTTCAGTATCAATTGAGCATCATTTTCTCGTGAAAAATATCAAACGTTTTAAGAAATATTGTGTTTCGTTGAGGTGCAAGGGCACATTATACTTTTTTCGTCTAGATTTATGCAAGATTTCTAGTACAATTTCCACCCGATATTTGTTCCAGTTTCATTCTTTATTTCCGAACTTTTTTTTTTATTTTCCGTGCCAAAACTTTTGAAGATTAGTCAAACTGATTGCACACTCAATTGAGCATGCATAGACAAATCTAGTACGAATCTCGAATAGAAAAATAGGCGTATAGGTATTTCTATACAAGAAAAAAGTATGGAAATCATACGGTATTCTGAAATTTCTAATGTTCATTATACTGTGGCTAGGAACTTCTCGGATGAATCTCGAACTAGAATCTAGATGAAAAAGTATATGTAATTCAGCCTTTAGCATTAGTTTATAATGGATGTAACCGGTTACTTAGTCCGTATTCTGTAAGTTGAACTATAGGCGTTTCTATATGCTAGGGTTCATAATTACACGAATCTGTAACCCTCAAATCTTCTGTTTAACTACACAGAATATGGAATAAGTAACCGGTTACATCTATTATTTACTAGCTTTAAGGCTTGGATTATAGTGGATGTAACCGGTACCGGTTATTTTGTAAAGTTGAACTATAAGCGTTTCTATGTTACGGTTACATGGAGCTGTATTCTTCAAATCCTTGTTCAATTTAACAGAATATAGAATTTGTAACCGGTTACATCCATTACATAAGTCTGAATGTTGAGTGTCGCTGGAGTTCTTCTGGCGGGAATGGTTCCAGTGGGCGCAACAATGCAACACCAGCTACACCTACACCACTGAGCTACACCCAGCAGAGCTGTATAATTACAAACCCATTGTCCGAACTCTGATTCTCTTTCTATCATTCGATTATTTCTTCTTGGTGATCTTCTTCTTCTTGGAATAGAAGAGACGAATGCAATGAAGCTGTGTCTTATCGGTGTGTTGTTTTTGTTTTTTGCAGCAATGATGTAAGTTTTAGCACGGGATATACGACTGTGTTTAACATATTTATTTGTAATTTGCATTTCAGGATTGGGTTGTAAATTATTTTTTATCCAAACCTGTCGTGTTGCTCTATAATGAGAAGCAGTTTCAGATAAGGAACATTTAGGTGGTCTTCTTTATCTTATATAAAACAAAATCCGAATATAAACCTTCACCTATTTATTGTTTTCACTGCAGGGCTCGAAACGGAACGCTAGGTTTCTTGAAAATGTATAAAGCTTTCCAAAAAAGTACTTTAACGAATAAAAATTTATAAATTAAACTATTATATTCTTCAAAAATCTTCTGTGACCAGTGGCCACCGCAGTACTTCCCCGACCATAAATTTAACGAAGCGGTGTCAAAGTGATAAATATCATTATCAAAGTGACCGCTGTTAATGTCAAGCTGACATCTGTCAATGTTAAAGTGACATTTGTCAATGTCAAAGTGACTTGCAAACGTCATCCGGTCATGCAATTCAACTTTAAATATGTTTTGATATAATTATGTATCGTACAATAAATACATTTTTTTTGCAGAATTTCATATTAAAGAATTAAAAATTACCGAAATACCCTATTAATACTTCTCCTATTATAAGGCCGGGGAAGTAAAAATTGTAACCAGAATTGGTATGATTCATTTTATGACATGGAACGGCAAAACTGGTTAATTTCACGAATCGGAACAGCGTTCCGGTCCATTTCAATGTACAAACAATAAATACACCCACCATAAAAACTATCCTGTTTTGTACTGCGCCTAATCTTAACAAATATCTCAAAAAATAATTAAAGATCTTCTATCTGTAACTATATACTTAGAACAATCCATTGTATACAATTTTATACTTCAAGACAATCATCAAATCATAAGTTCGTTGTTGAACCAATTCTTAAGCGACGAACGATAGAAAACTCTTATTATTTGAACCGGTGAACTTGGAGATTTAAAATCGTGATACATGAAATAAAGTTCGATATAACAAAGACACAATGACGATTTATACAAAGATGGAATCTTTATGAAGACGACCATTAGATGGTCCTCCATTCTTAAAGAAGACAGATGTATCTTTCCTTAGCCTAAAGCTCCTCGCATCACCTAATGAAAAATTAATTACATTTCTTCACATCTTTGATCATTTCATTTCATTTCTCATAATCATCCGCCTACACAACGCATCTGCTCCGTGATCATGCTGTGCTGTATCTAGAGATAAGAGATATGAGATTTTAGAAGCTAATTTTGGATGTTTTTTTATCTGATGTTGTTGATGAAGTGAGTGATAATTTGGAACAGATGTTTTTGGGACTATATCGGTTTTTAATGATTTGTAAACTAACAATTAAAATTCAACGAGAATAATTCATAGATTATCAAACATAAGAAGATGTTATTGTGAGAATCTGTACATGATAACGTACGTCAAGCAATTAATTATTAATTTACCGCAGATGTAATTTTAATGTTTTGGAGATGACATCATTGTGCTACATAATCTGCTTTCACTAATGGACTAATGTGTTAGATAACTGAGTAATAAGTATTTGTTTTTTCATATTTAGTACAATTTGAATTCACGTAACATTTTACAAGATTAAAATCTCTGCTGGGTTATGTGCTGTACTCACGTAGCACTTTAAGCCCTCGACTAGCGCTCCACTAAGATGTGGCTAGCAAGAAGAATGCTTGGACGATGTCGGCTTTAGATGAAAGAAAGCGCACACTAAAGCTAAACTATCTATCTAAAAGATTGTATTCGTCACACGTGTGTTTTAAGAATACGAGATAAACGACAAAATACTAAACTGGAATTTCTACAAAGTCAGGAAGATTGTATCAGTTATAGCAATGCGTGTTACTATTTTAACGTTTCAAATAGATTTCATATAATTTCATTATACAGGGTGCTTCACAACTTCATCAATATATTTTAATGACATAGTGCTCAACTCACTTACCACGGAACTGAAAGAATTTTTTCAAAATTCGCAATTTTGGTTTTCAGGTTTGTTAGTCAAACAGTTTTGGGTCACTGTTTTCAAATGAAATTTCATGATACTTAATCAGATATCCATTACACAATCCAGTGGTTTAAAAAATGTGCTGCTTGTGAAAATTGTCCTTAAATTTCTAAATTAAAAAAAATTATATTTGGCGTTCACAAAGTTAACTTTGTGAAACGCAACTGAATGTCGCCAGGTCTCACTTTGTGACACGCAACATTTTTTTTTGGGAAGGTTGGTATTGGTAGTATTAAATGACATTTACTTCAATTATTATTGTCAAACGTGTCAAACCTGAGAACGTACAAATTTCAGTATAACCTCTAAATCTGTTTTGCTTAGTAATGGGAAACATTATAATGTCTTCACTTATCATCTCTAGAATATTTCAGTAATTATATACTCGTACTTTTACATAGTGATAGTATAATATAAATTTTAATATTAAAAAGACACCATAGAAAAAATAGTATAAAAAAACTCATTTTATAAGACTTTTTTCGCACTTGTCCTTTAGTGCTTACTTAATTTGAACGCGTGCGAAAAAATCATGTCTTATAAAACTTGTTCTTTAATATACTAATTTACTCCATGATCAGTAAGTTGAGCTCTATATGTCATTAAAATATATGCACGAAGTTTTGAATCACCCTGTATTTAAGATCAAGCATATTTCACATATGCTACCATAATTTTAAGCCTTCAAGTATCACTCTGTGACAGCCACTTAAAGCCAGATGTTTTTAACATCTACCCCTAAATTTTTATATAATAACAACAAAGAATTCAAAAACCTGCGTATATGTGTATAATTAAAACATTGTTAATTTTATGTTAAAATCATAAAATTTCTTCGCAGGCCAGTAATCGCAATAATTATAACATTACCCACATCAATGTCAGTGAGATTTCAGGGTAAGTTTAGACAAAGATTAGCGGCGTTTTAGTTTAGTATAGTGTTTAGCGCGTTGTGCTAACCCTGTAATTAAGCCTAGAGCATCGTAAAATGTCATGATGATGTATGATTTAAGTGTAACACCCTGTATGAAGAAAGGATACACGAGTGAATTCCACTGATAATTTTCTTCTTAGAATTGTTTTGCCGGGGAGAGATCGACTAATTAAATTAATCTCAGAGATAAATCATTTGTTTGACGGATTGTCTTCAAGCTTTTGATTTATGTTCAATTCTAAATATAGAGTTTTTGAATGTGTAGCAATATTTATTTCCAATGGCAACAATTTTTAGCAACAAAGTTCTCCAGACAATCTTCTTGGAAGAGATTTAAATATCGCCATTCTTCTATTCTTCCAATCGCGGCGTGCATCTTCGTTTGACTTATGTGGAAATAGAATGCAGTTTAAAATCGAATTGTGATGTATTGGTAATAAATTTAAAGGTGGACATTATTTAGTGCTGATGTGTTTTGCAGTCGCAAAAACTGGTATTCAACCTTCGGCAGTTCGGATTGTTCGGATGCACTGTGACTGGTTTTTTGCTGTTTTGTAATTTGTAACTTGATGATTGATTGATGATTTGTAGCGATTAAAATGGTCACCTTTTTGTTGAGATGTTTCTGCAAGGTATTTGATCTAACTGTTCTATAACTGATACAATTTCAACATCTTATAGAATTGTCTTTGTTCTTTCTCTGCGGCTATAGTACGTGATAATGAGACCATCCATCGTTCAGACTAAACTCGATAACCGCATTTCTGATTGATTCGATTTGGAGCTGGTAACCGCTGCTGGTATTTACCACAACACGGTTCATGTTTACTGCATTTTACAAAGTGCAAAATAGAAATAAACATTTTCTTCCTAGCTTATTTTTTTTATTGTGAAGAACCAAATTGTATATCTACCGGTATCGATCTAACAGCTATTATAGGATATTTAGTACAGGTTTTAGATTCGACCGAATATTTTTTGTGTAAAGAATAATGACCACTCTTTGATAATAATAATGGTGTGAGCATGGTTGCTCATTTTTTGTTGACTATTCCACTCATACATTTCTAAACAGACAAAAATTCATGATTTTGCCTAGTTATCTTGTTTTATTTTGACAAAACACCCTCACTTAATTTTTTTCGCAACTCTCTAGCCAATAGACTGCTGTATTTTTGAAACTATTTAAGTTTTTAAGTGATATTTTTTTGATATTTTAATAACTTCCTTATCAACATGGTATTTAATTAGTGTCAAAATTGACTTTTTCATTCGTGAAATAGTCATCCGAATATCAATCGTGGTTAAATTTTGTCTTGGCAAATTTTCAGATTGTTTTATGAGAGCTTTGTTGCCAATTTATTTTGTGATATTGATAAAAAAATCACTCGCTTGATAGCTCGTGATTTTTTTTGTCAATGTCACTCAATAAATTGCTAGGCAACAACTCTCGTAACAATCTGAAATTTTTTCAGCAAAATTTAACCACTTATGATATTGGTAAATTTTTGTTCATGATTTCTTAAATTTAGACAAAAGCACCCAATTTTAAAGTAATCTTATTCTCCTGTTCTAGTAATTATTATTTCATTTTAAATCCAATGTAACAGTAATACAGAAATTCGATGTAATTATAACCGCACTGTAATTTTGTCTAACTACAGACTAGAAAACATTGATACCAGTTCAAAAACACGAACTCAAAATTAATTAACTAATCATCCACACGATCAAATTTATCTTTTACTATATTTTGATAATTTAAAATGTCAAAGAAAATATCAATTTATAATAATTATATAACAAGTCTTCCTACTTGTAAAGCACACAAATATTTAATTAGATTTGGGTATAGAAAGTGAATATTAATAGTTGAGATGAAGATGTTATTTCATCGTATTTCCCATAATCAGCAGTTCGACAACTTAATTATATAATGTGTTTCGTGCATTACTGGAGGAAGTCAATGTATCTTAAAAAATACTTTTATTTGAAGTTATGTTTATGATAATGATAAAATATCTGTTTGATTTGGTATAGAAGGGAATAAGTGATCTACTTTGTCCAGGTACTTGAGTTGGTGCTGATACTGCGGTACTTGTGCAGGTGGGAGTACAGCACAGCACACTGAGATGGGAACCGCTGGGCTGCGTGGGAAAGTGACGGGTCGTGATCGTGAGCCGAGCGCATCCTCAGCCTCTAGTAGAGCGGGAACCCCCAGTAGATACCATACAACGCTATCGCACTGTCACTGCAAAGGTTGAAAAATATTAAAAAATGCATTGTCGTTTGGATTACTGGCTTTATTGTATAGCGAAATTATTTGAGATGCGACGTTTCGGCCAGAGTCTTGGCCATTTTCAAGCAGAATTAGTTACATGGGATAATTATTTTATAAGTATAAACGTTAAATTACAATGTCATATAATAAACTTAAACTAGGTTTAATTAATTATTATTAATTATTTGGATTGTGTACAACCTCCAAATAATAAACTGAGTTTAAGTATATTAGGTATATGACATTGTAATTCAACGTTCATATTTATGAAATGAAATTTTTTTATATATTTTTTAACCTTTAAATTTCCATTTTGGCTTAATTAATATGTTTAAAAATCAAGTCTATTTACCTACTACTTTTTAACTGATCATAATTTTAAACAAATTTCTCTCTATTTTGATTTAGATTTTTAATGTATGAGATGTTTGTAAAATTAGAAGTAATATTCGAGTGATGAACCCGGAATTCCGTGGTTCAAGTCTCTCGGCCTACGACCGTAGCGCCACAGTATTAATGGTACTACGCGGACAAACAAACATTAATTTATACTTTATATCATAATAATGTAGTGAAAAATAATATAAAAACGAACACGATGTTGAAGGAAGTTCCATAAGTGTGCACCCATCGTTGACACTTCTTTAAATTTTTATTTTCATTTTGACACTTATATCTTGAATTATTTTTGTGTAGACCGGCACATCTTATACCCATTTTAACTATAATAAACAATAATAGTAATAGAAATTTGTATGTTGCACCCGTAGTAAGCAGATGATTCTGATTAGCTTGTCCGCGTAGTTATATTTTCAGTCGTTAGCTCCACTATCTATTTTTCGAGTAAAATCCTCTATTGTAAAACATCTTGCAATTGAGGATATTCAACTAGAAATTGATGGTGGAGCCAACAGTTATTTGGTGAACTGTTCTAACACAAAATTCTGTTTGTTACGTAATATAAACGCGCATAGCGTTAAATAATATGTAGAATTAATACAATACAAAACCAGCTTACAAATTATGTATTGTGCATTCCGTAAATGATTTTCGGTTTAAGTACAAAGATCATAAGAAAAATGTTAATTTTATACCATTTATAAATGCTAAACACGTTTCACAGTTATAAATATACTTAAATTTTGCTCCAGGAACATACTTTTCTGTCAATTTCGTATTAAAATGCATATATACGAGTATTTACAATTTATTTTTATATACACAATGCAATTTTTGTAAGAATACTTCCAAAACTTGCCACAACGCTGCAATCGCTGACGTCACTACGAACATCGTCTATTAAATTGTACTCGGGCGCATCAAGCTGACTACTTGATGGTCTTAAATGTAGTTTTGTATAAGAATCTCTCAACTACCGCTTTGATTTCAAAGATGGTGACATGGATTGAGATTCCGACTGCACCAAGATGAATCGGTCAAAATGGTTGGATTCTACTATAATAACATTTACCATTCTGTAATTGAGAGTAAATCCTGTTGAATAGTTACAATTAAAATAAACAATTGCGTACAAAATAATTAATATTTAGCTTCTTCCTTCAACATTAAAAGTTAATAGAATTCCTCATATACTACAACTGTAGGTAATCGCTAAACTAAACGTTGCTAATCGAAATCTCTTTAATTTCCTGTTTGTTGTGCTATGCGACCGTTATGGTAGAACGCTACATGTGTCTACTGGGGGCTCCACATCTCAAACGTGTATTTCACGAAGAGTTGAGAGTTGAGCAGTGGTTAATGGTTAGCCTTACTCTAATTACACCTCAAACATCACAAACACGAACCAACAGAACAGAACAGACAACCAACGGGCAGCGAAGAAATTTTGATTGCGTTTCAAATATAGGAAATCCTGACTGCAAAGTTTGATAAAAGACGTCATAGATATCTTTTTTAATTCTCTTTACAACTTAAAGCCCTATTCGCACGACGATCTTTGGAGATTCTACGGAGAGTCAAAATCCTGGCAAAGAAGAAGTTTTTTTCTTTCTAGTGATAATTACGCGGTTTTGAAGCAATAAATAAATTATAAATTCTTCTTTTCCAAGACTTATTGAAGATTCAATTTAGCGACACCGCAATTTAAAAAATAATTCTCACTAGAAAGAAAAAAACTTCTTCTTTACCAGGATTTTGACTCTCCGTAGAATCTCCAATGATCGCCGTGCGAACAGGGCTTAAGGCTGGTTTATAAACGGATGTAACCGGTTACTTATTCTGTATTCTGTAAAGTTGAACAAAGGATTGCAAACCTAGATATGCCTTTAATATATCTTTACAGAGTACAGAATAAGTAACCGGCTACATCCATTATAAACCAGCCTTAATTGCATGGTAAGTAGGTACTGAAAAAGAGATTTCTATTACTATGTACCTAATGTTAGGTAGAAGATATTAATTTTATTTAAAAAGAATTATATTTTTGAGTAATTTGAAATAGTTATTTATGTATTAAGAGCGTAAATTGACTCTTTGTTACTCGCGCACGGTAATTGCAGCGCTAGTTTAATCTGCGTTCAATCAATTTATGTTTTATTCGTAACAATGACGATACCAATAATATCGAAATAAATAAGCAAAAAATGGCTTGATTCTGTCATTTTCTTTTATGTAATCAAAAGTAGGTAAGTAAATCTCCTATGACAACGCGCAATAAAATGTTTTTTTGCTTGGTACTCAATAACAATCAACTTTACGTTGACAATAAATATAAAATTTTCATAGAAGTCTTAGATAAGACATTTTTCTGTGACGTCATTATTTTGTATAGGTTACATTATTAAGTTTTCAATTTTCATTAGTTATTTATATGGACTTTTTACTAAAATTTTTGTAAAAATGTAAAATATGTGGGTACCAAATTTTTATCTCTTCTTTAAAAATATTTAATAAACAATCATGCAAGTATAGCCTATTATATAATTTACTGATCCTCTGCCCCTAAGCTAAATATGATTTATCTGTCACATATTGTCAGGTATCTATACACTCTACAGTTCTTTCTCATCTCGTAAAAAACGTTCTCCCCTTAATACGGAAGTGTAAAGTGATATATTTAAAAATACCCCATGTCTATGTCAGCAGAATATAATGCAGCACTAGTCTACTATAGTATACTAGAGGGTAGAAATAGGGGGTGAGATGAACGCATAAACCGCAGATAAAAATGTATCATCTGTAAACTGCAAGCAAATCGTGAGAACTAAAACAGAACGGAAATAGCTAAAATAACACGCTGCAATTCACACAGTACAGGCCAATCAACCAAATATTCAAACAATCATACGTTTAAGAAGTCTGTTATTAAAGAGCAGTCAGCACTTACTACCTTTTTACCTCCCGCCTCATATTCTATAAGAGAGGTATTGTAATGTGTCAAAATTTTCGAGTATAAGTTTTTGGTGGATAAGCACGTTTCAGAGTAAATACGAATTTACTATTTTCACTGGACTTATGTGACAATTTTTCGTCCACGATAACTTAAAAAATAACAAAACTTATCCAAATTTCATATTTAAGATTTTAATAACTAATAAGGATCTTAAAGATAAGATTTTGGTAGAAATCCGCAATAGTAGGTACTTTTGAAGCTAGATATAGTTCTCCTTAAATAAATTTGTATATTATTTATTTATGACAATTTTGCAATTAAAAATAAAAGAAAATATAATTATCTATGGCTAGAGATAATTTGAAATACAATTTGCTGAATCTGGTAGTATTGAACAATAAAATAAAGTACAATATTTATATTCTAGTTTTTTGAAATTCCAGTAGGTATCTTTGTTGTCATGATCATATGAAATTTGTTTCTACATAAAATTATTATGACAGTGACAGTACAGTTGACATCTTTCACATCTTGGTTTACCTACATTATTGTTTACATGAACATGAAACTATTAAACTGTTTATCACTTACCACTGTACTCACACAAATTTACTTTATGAAACTGTTAAATTTGATATAAAAGAAATTATTTATAAAATTAATAGAATGGACAGAATTAGGCGAGAGGTCATGTGCTGGCCACATCATTTATTTATGAAGACAGTACTGTTGCAATAGTTTGGGCCCTATGATTGGTCAATCGTAAACCAAGTTCACATAGCAATCCTAAATTGACAAACGTTTCAAATTATTTTCTGTGATTAATTACGTATTTTTGTTTCTGTAATTTAAATAATTCAGAAAATAAGTATATTTTGTTTATGTTTATGCATGTAAAACCAGAGTGTCAAATACTGTCTTCTTTAAAAAAATGAAGTATATTTTTTTTTCTTATTCTTGAAGTAAAAAGTAGGTATAAGTACGACTAGTAAAAAGTCACGTACTAGACGTTATTAGTTAGTAATCTATATGAAGTAATTTATAAGATGTTTACCAGTATACCATACTAATTATACCATGATATCTTATATGGGTCTTTGAGTGCACTCAAAATTAAATTTCTAGACAGATGCACTTGTGTAGTCAACTGTTCACACATGGATTCTTTGGGGATTCTTTCATGCTTCCGAGAAAAATAATTTTGGTCAAAATCAGGAACTCGAACCGCACCAAATAACTGTTCAGGTTCGGTTCGCGGTTCACTGTTCTCGGTTTTGTTCCGGTATTTATATATCCGGAAATGATCCGGTAACCGGTTTTCAAAAAAGCGGTTCAAGTTTCGGTTTCGGTTCCGGTTCAATGACTTTTATTAAATAACGAGGAATTAACTTTTAATTTTGAACTAAAATATAATAAATTTTTTTAAAAATAAAACGACTAAACCATAAAAAATATAACAATTTTCATAAAAGTTTAATAAAATATTGCCGAAAATACGTTAAATTTTAATAAATGCTTTAAACCGAAAATTGAACCGGTTCACTTCACAACCATGTTATGGGTTTGGCAAATTTTTTTAACGGTTCGGTTTGGTTCGCGGTTCACTAAAATAACTGCAGTTCGTTCCGGTTTTTGTTTCTGTTCCGGTTCGGTTCGAATCTCTGGTTAGTATTGACTGTCAAAAATAGCGGCGTCGTTAAAATGAGCCTTGTAAAGAAGAATTTCTAAATCATTGCTATCTTTAAATCAGTGAATTTCTGTTTTCGAGGATTCAGAATCATGAAAGATTCCTCGAAGAATCTGTGTAAACTGAACTTTAGAGCTTTAGAGAAAAGTTCCTGAAACAACAAACTTCATGTGTATAGTGTTAGTCTATTAGCTTGTAAGTAATTATGAAAGTAATGTAGTTTTATTTTACTTGCAATATGTGATATTTAATATCATGCTATTTATCTAGACACTATACAGTATGGTACAATTATTGTGATTATGTGCCATTATTATCTTAAACTTTTAGTATGATTATAAAGGAGAAATATTGTGAGAAATATCATTTAGAAACTGATGCCCAGGAAAGTATTAAGATTTCTTATCGTTCTTGTCAGCTGCAATTTAATATCTAACCATTTATTAAACAGATAACATGCATATTACACTCTCCAGGGATAAACCTAAAAGGGGAGGAACATTTAAAAGTGTTCACACTTTTTTAACTTCTATAATTAAGTCCTGACGTATGTGAAGCCGTGCATCATATATTATAGTGATTAATATACATGTGCATATGACAGGAGTTTAATTTTCATAGATTAGATAAAATGTTAACTCAGAAAGAAAATGTTATAATAATGTTTAAGCAAAGATATAAATCTATGGATAAACTCTGGTAGCCCAAAGTGACAATTCTTTGTTGAATTCTTCTTTAAGCTGAAGTTTAAATTTAATGTTCCTGCATCAATCATAATAGCGCAACACAGCAGCACAACACGACAGATTTTATATCTCTTTTACCTTTTTCTTTACCCTTTTATTCTCAATAAAAAGACACAAAAAACCAACGGCTATAGAAGACGTCCATAAGCTGCTTAACCTTAGAATGTCTGAGTCTCTACACGGCTATAAAAAAACATCCCAAACAAATCACACCGAATAGAAATAGAAAAAGAAGATTTTACATTTGGTGAATAGGTATTTATTTATTTCGGTAACCAGTAAGTAGATCAATTGAAAAAGCAATGAATTCTCTGAAAATGTGATAAGATTTAATAATTAATTAATTAATTATCTCAATATGAATGACTTCATTCAATATTATAAACATACCGCGTCTATTTAGTACAACAGAGTCTTTCATTTCGTTCTGTGTGTGGGGATTTCTGCTCAATTACAAGTCGAAGACGACGCCATGTCCAAGTTGATGACCCGATGCTGTATCAAGTCGCTTTCATAAGATGGTTTGTCCGTTACTACTTCCGGTTTTGTGGAATATGGAATATAGAGGGTAGAAACGGTTATCCCGGACCGGTTTCATTATTTTTACATTCATATTTATAAAATTTTGATATGCATTGTTATTATTATGTAACTAGTTTAGGCAGATAGCCAGATAGGTTTAGGTACTAGTACTAGAACCTACAGTAAATTAATAGTTATTTAAAATATATAAGAAAGACGATCCTTTACCATTTCAGAAAATAGCCAAAAACATGGATTTTTCGAGCCGCACTATAGCGTTTATTGTTTTGTTAAACATTTTATTCTAAAGATATTTCTAAATATAAAAGCACAATCTACAAAACGGTCGAAGCAGAATTTTAAAATTTTGCTTTCAAATCGAAATGTGTTTGAATATTGCTAATTGATAAATTCCATCGGTCATTTCATAGATCCAAAGCTTCCTTGACAACATATTAAATTTTAAATTTTGAATCTAATAGGTGTCTTCAACAAACAATTATGAATATATTGACAAAATGAACATTATTAGTATTAACCGAAATTATTAATTTAAAATAATTTGTAAAATCTGTATAAAAATTAAAATAATGAAAGATATTTTTAAAAAATTATTCTTCGTCGTCGTTACGTAACGCGCACGTCAACTCCCCCCTGCCCCCTCGTAACGCTGCGTAACGTGACTTTGGACCCTCCCCCTCCCCCAGGAGCGTTACGTAATTTATGGACGGCCCCAGAGTGGCGGGCGGAAATCTTCTTTTTACTACCCCGACCTATGTAATAGGGGATAGAATTGTAATCGTGATTTTTTGACACGATAATTTGAAAACACGTTGGAATTTTGAACTGAAATTTTATATTTAAGTTTTTTACAAAAAAAGTTAGTTTTCAGTTCGTTAATGAGCTTTATTCAACCAGTGGTACCAAGTTTATAAACTGAATTATTTTTTTTAAAAATAACCTCGGGGTATAAATTCTAGTAGAAGAATAAAATAAAGTCGGTATGTGGGTCTGTTAGTCTGTAGTCTGGATGTTGGATAACTTAAAAAAGCGTTGGAGTTTTGGACTGAAATTTTATATTTGATCTTGAGCCAAAAACTGATTTAAAATTCGTTAATGAGCTTTATTATTTATTATTGTTTCTCCAATAATTATTCAAATTTTGGTCAAGTGTACTTATTATCAAATTAAAGCTCTCTGGGAAAGAATTCTAGCCGAACAATCAAAAACAACATTTAAACGATGGTGCAATTGTTTTTCACATGTTATTCAAATTACTTATTCCGAAGTTGGTATCAACTTAAATCTTTCGGGGGGGAAAGAAAGCTTTATTTAAATTTAGCTGAAAAAAATAAAAGCATTTACAAAAGTAAGTTAATAAAAGTCGGGGAAATACTGTGGTGACCACAGCAGATTTTTAAAAAATGCGGCTACCAAAATTATTATCCTTCCATGTTTTTGACTGTCTTAAGTGCTACCGCATAGCCTAAAAATATTGAGGTACTTAGAAGGCGGTAGACTGAACGATCATAAGTATACCTACCCTATATTTTACATAACAATTAACAAAGCCCTTCCCTGTTTCTTCGCAAGTCAAGTACTGAGCATTTTCTCTTTCGTTTAGTTCATTTAAAACCCGCAGGGTGCTTTGCTTTAACCATCCTCATCACCATAGAAACATCAATGCACAAATACACAAACAGTCGACAAGCGAGCGTTCTTTACTCTTTACAAAACAGTTGAATAGCATTGCACAGAGGAGGCCATAGCCCACCTAGATTGGATTATCTTCTTCTGTTTGAGATGCTTTTCTTACTGCAGCAGAGGCTTTTGTTTCTTACATGGATGCATGCCATGTCATAAGAGGATTAGTTTTTTTAGAGATTTTGACCGTTGAAAGAACGAAAGGATATCGTAGGCACAAATAAGGCTTAAACTTTATAATTTAGTTTGTTTATAGCAGCTGTACATATAAAAAACAAACATTTTTATTATTTTATTTTGTCTTTCCATGCGATATTCGTTCACGTCAATTTATTATTGTGTTGTATTGAACTTGGCACTGCACTAAATTCTACTACTTACTTATCTATTCAATTGGAAATTTGCTTGCGGTTTTTGTGCTTAGTAATGGTTAAGGAATGACATGATTTATTATTCGCAGATATCTCAAACTTTTCTTTTGTCTGGTATCTTAAAATCTGTAAGATTCTGCGAAGTACGTGTTAAATTGTGTCTTGTTTTATTTGGTTTTAAAAGCAGAGAGCGCTACAATATACAATGATGATGGGTGTATTTTATAGTCATCTTCACAAATTAACACGGCTCCGATGATTAGTGGGTTCCTCACAGCCATTGTATGGTAATTTGGACAAAGGGCGCGACCAACGAAATATTTTTACTTGTAATTTGTTATGGACTCTAAAATATTTTCGACTTTATCAATTTTAAAACACTCAGTTCATTCTTCAACAACTTTTTGATGTTTAAAGTTCCCATAGATTTGGATTAAGACTTTGATTGACACGTTGAAAATTTGGCAAACACAATATCTGTTACAAATACAATTAAATAAAACTTTGACAACAACAGCTTTTCTATTTCTATTAGAGAGAATAAAAAATAACAAACCGGTTATAAAGAAGAACACGAAGGGTAGAATAAAGACTTTTATAATCTTTTATACACCCTCACGTAGAAGTAAAAAACTCACAAATGCTCACAGGAAATCGCACTACACAATCGAACCTTTATATGTGGATGAAAGAACATATTGTATGGGCTACAGCCGTAAAAAATCTTCATTTATTTCTCTGTATGCGTGGAGATATAAATCTATATTAAACATTATGTGGCACTTTTTGTAAAATAATAATTATATTAAGCAATGAGTTTATAATGATAGCTATTAATACGTCGAGTATGACATTTTACTCCCATGCTTTCATTGAGATGAATTTTATATTATAATTAAGTATCATCCCTCGTAGGTTTAGGCTATGTAAATCTTATTCCGCAATCTTGAAAACAAAATGGCGGCCACCTATCTCCGGAACTATTTGATCAATTTGCAAAAAATTTTAAATTGAATTATGTCCGTAATAATTATACCTATTTAAATTAATTTATTTCAAAAAATGAAAAATCACACTAAAAAGTGTGAAAGTGTAATAAAATAGAACCGACATCTAAATTCCCACCTCCGAAAAGTGCACAGAAAAATGCACAGAAAAATGAGCTGAAACGTGCTTGTTTAGAGGGAGCAAAACGCGTTTTTGCGGTGTAGCGACCGTTACACGGTCGTTCTCGAAAATAATCGAGAGGGTGCAAAATATCTCAAGGGAGCAAAAACGGGTTTTGCTCCCTCTAAACAAGCACGTTTCAGCTCATTTTTCTGTGCACTCGTTACAAAAATTATCGTATGCACTTCGGGAGGAACGCTTTTGCTCTCTCGAGTTTTCCAACCTTGGTGCATAAATGTACTATTTGTCCCCTATTTTTGTAAGGCAATAATTATATATACCTATCAAGTCGGCGCCAAATGTAGTAGTATTGATAAATCTCTGTACCGACTTCAAATCACTGCATTTCAAGTACAGACAATGCATATAAGTAAATTAAAGCATATAGGAGTATAGAAAAAGCATTTTATGCATCACATTGAACTCAACCTTGGCGCTAGGCACATTACCGGCTATGCAACACCGGCCGGTCCAGGTATCGCTTATCTCTAGAGATATGCATCTTAAGTGCTCGGTAATGGACAATTCCAACGCTATAAGATCGAGATGTCCCTTGTGATGTCGCCATAACCACAGCCGAGCCGGCGACGTAGGTGGTTTTTACTATCACTGGATTATTTACAAACATGTATTTGATTTTCGCAAAAGAATTGAAAATTAGAAATACCACTTAAACTGATGTGTTTAAAAACAAGAGGGTCAAATGGGGTGAAACTAATACCTGTCGAAATTAAAAGGTCTTCTTTTTATTGTAAACCTCTCAGCCGTGTCTAATTTATAATCAATTTGAATACACGTGCCACGGAAGCCTTACGCCCCAAATAAATATTAATTAATTAATTAAATTAATACATCTTTGAATTCATAGAATTCATAATTGAATGTGACACCAGATCAACACAGTTTTCATCACGGTTAAAGAATAATTAGGTTTACCGACTGGCTACGTTTTTGATTGACTACCCTAGTCAGAAGTTGTAATTAGTTCATATAGGTGTTACTAGGGTTTCTAGGTGTCTCTGCGGGTCACTACCGATACAAATTCATTCTGTCACTTGCTGTCTCTGAATAGTATTTTGGAAATTTAATAATTTGTGCGTTATATAGTAATATAGAAATATGTGTAAAATATAATGATCACCTAAGCATATTAGTACATTAAAAAGTATCAGGTAAATATTGCAGTGAAATAAAGGAAAGTGTTTCAGAAAAACTGTGAATATAGCTTATTTTAATTTTAGGAGAAATGAGTAAAAATCAATATGTTTTATAAACTGAATAATAAAGATGAATAGGTGCACTACGAGACTGTGTTCATAAATATTGTAAACTTATTTATATATAACGACGATCTCCCTAGTAGAAAATGGAGGATTTTCAAACACGTTTCGTCATAATATGTTCAATATGAAGGTAAATTATGGAACATTGCCGCTTAGATATATATAAATTAATATTTTAGTTACTATTTATTGTATTAAATTTTTACATTTAAATAAGTGTAAATATTGTAATATACAGCCAAAGATATCTAGATTCATTACATATTCTGAACACTAGAAAAGATCATGTTGGCAAACTTAATTATTCTTTAAACGTGGTTTTCATTCTATTTGAGTATGTGACCACATGGATTCATTAAAAGTATTATAACATATAAACAAGAATAGAAAACACATTAACATTTGTTCCTATTTAACTAATTTTGTTTGAGTATGTTTCGTTTCAAGTTAATAATTTTAATACATCAAGTGGCGTTTGCCTCTCATGGTACTTATAAACACTTCTGTGACTATACTTTATCGTACACTCTTGACTTTAGTGGCTGCCACATTAAAAACTTTTCATAAACAAATAACTGTTTGTGATTTTGTATAAAGAAAATACTGTTTTTAATCGTTTATAGTAATGGATATACTGAGCTGATATTTGTGTACTTGAGTCAAATGTTTGTTTACAATGAATTTAATTAGAGTATGATTGCAGTGCGTGTGTTCTTTAGTGATTCATATATAACTATTTTATTATTTGTACATCAAATATTAAAAACTGCATTCCAGATTTAAATTTACTCCTTCAATATTTTGAACAACCGTAACGAAACAATTTGTAATGTTTGCAGTAGTAAAATAAAACTGTCAAGTCATTTGACAAGTTAGTGACAAATTATTTCATCTTTTCCTAATGTCTAGACTGTAGACAACCCTGTTTAGTTCCTCTTACCGTCGTCGTATTGTAGGCGGCACCATTGTCACCGGAAGTGTCTTTAGACTTGTCTACGTCACTACCTGTCGTCGCTTTCAGGCGACATCACTTTTTTAAGGTGGAATTTTAAAAGCCCTGATTGAAATCTTGGAGACGAGAATGTTGTAAGTTTTGACGTATTTATTTGGGGGTTGATTTATTTTTAGTTTCTGTTTTACTGTCTGTACAGTAAATTTTCATCAATGAGCACTAGCTGAGCACTTTTATAATATCTACAAATATTTAAACGTCTTTGTCGGTCAAACCGCAGCTGATACAACTTTCAAAAGATCTAATTCGATTTCTCGCTTCCGAAAATCTTTTCATTTCCCTACACAAAATGCTGATTTAATAACACCACAAAATTCAATTGTGACATGGTTTGTATAGAAAATAGAAGGGAAGAAAAGTGAAGTCAGGTAGAATGCGATTGTATTGTTGACCAGAAGGCAAGCAAACTTGACTTGGATATTTTAAAGAATTTAGTTGGGGTTGGGGCAAATTTCAACGATTTGCAAACAGTTACAAGTAGCTGAAAACCGTATAGAATTTACTTTATTACTTGTGTCAATAGTATATTTCATTTAAAATAATATTTTGATATTTCTATTTCTGCAATATAAAATTCTCGTCTGTTGGTCTGTTAATTTGTATTACACACTTGAATTTTAAATAAAGTTTGAATAAATTGCGTTATTAATAAACAAAGAATTAAATTATACTGGGTGTCTATTTGATATCTGTTATATGGGAAAAACAATGCTATTTTTTAAATTTTGCTGTAGTTAGTGACCTATTCGTTTTAGACGAAAGTTGTAAATACAAAAGTTGTTCAGAATCAAAAACTACTATGAGAATTCATTCGCTCATATTGGTTTGTTAGTTCTCGAGAAAAACTTAAAATAAATAGGCATTTATATAATTATTTCAGAGTGCCGCATGGAACCAGTGATGTAGGTATTGTTTTTACAAATACCTACTAGCATTTTATTTTACATAATTATTAAAAGTGCAACTAAATACAGAAAGAAAAGTATAAAAAGAAAACAAAACAAAAATCACTTGTTCCACGGTACTCTATAACTGAAAAGAAATGTAAAACTGGCATTAGAGCAAAGAGGGAGCATCACTAAACTGTTCAAAAATGTTTAATTACTTCGAAAATTTCAATTTTTACTTAAATTTATGGGAAAGAAAAATCTTTAACCACCTTAATATTATTCTACTGAAAACTTTGTCAAGAATGCAGTCGTGGTCATAAAAATGCAGATTCCCTTTTTAGTATCTACCAAATTTATTCTATTCATCCATTTTCCATATTTAATGCTCCGCATCTGTCATTAAGCCATCCTCTTTAAAAATTTATATCTTTTAGTACCACGCGCCCTTCTCTCCTAATTTAATTTTAGTGATACTCGGAATAAGAAACGTTTTGTAAAGACTAAGTTACGAGTTCTTTTGTCCTGTAAGTCCTGTGGCCGATGCGGAACAGATGCGGTCGGGAAATGAATAGAGGACATTAGGATAGGCGACTACGTTTCTTCTATTGTGCAAAATGCGAAAGCGAAAAGTCACGCCTTACAAAGACGTCCAGCGGGACACATATTTACAGCGAAGAAAAATCAGTGCAGTAGACTATAGACTTATTGGGGCATATCATTAGTTTTTCATTATATTATTTGTCCTATTTTTATAAATTAAATCTTGACATCATTTAAAACAAATGTAAGTAAAATAAATGTATATACAGATATTGGTATTGATATCTTACATATACCTACGTAATTTTCTTGGCGATGTTTTTAACCCGATAATAGTCAAAATCGTATTATACGTCATAATTTGATTTAATAAAAATCTTATGTGGTCAGCACACGACCTGTCGCCTAATTCTGCTTATTCTGCTAATCTAATAAATAGTTTTACTTAAATTTTAATAGTCTTATGTTCATGTAATACTTATGTAAACGATAATGTAAACCAAGATGCAAACAAAAGATGTTAAGGTGTACGTCTACCTTAAAATTTTATAGCGTTAAAACGAAATGCTTATGTGAATGCAACTTTACATCAGGGCCGTAACCAGAAATAATTTTCGGGGGGGGTTTTTAAATTTAAAAAATTGTTTTATATTATTATTTTAATGAAGATTCAACATGAAAAAAATATAAAAATAAAAAGAAACCAAAACGAAAAATATATTACATAAATAAGAATCATAGGTACTTAACTAGGTACATTAAGTAATTTTTATTACATAGAATCGCTTATTCTTTCATTTAAGAATAACCCTATATCTAATTTTTGTATAGAAGTTGCACACGTGGTATTTTCTATGCTTTGGTGTGTTACTTGAACTTCATTTGCATCTTTATTTTCTTCATTTCTCTCATTTTCATTTGATATAGAAGATATAGAAGAAGGTTTTGGACGTTTCACAATAAAATCCAACAAAGTACGTTGCTCACTCTCACGTTTAGACATTTTAAATATTTAGTACACACACTAATCGTCTTAACACAACTAACAAAAACACGATACACGAACCTAACAAGAACGTACAAGTTAAATTTCAATCAAAATCAAAACATTTAGTGAGGTTGGGAGGTTGCGCAACAATGTAAGCAGAAGTAGGCATCGCAGTGGGAGCGCGGTTTTATACGGAGAATTTTGTAACAGGTACTTGGTACTATGTAGCTTCCCTTCTTAAAATCATTGAATAATGTACTCAAAACTCAAATAATATTTGTTTTCAAAGTATTAGCGTTCGTTAAATAAAATTAAAAAGTTTTCGTTGAAAATTTCGGGGGGGGGGGTTGAACCCCAAAAACCCCCCCTGGATACGGCCTTGCTTTACATGGCTCGTATTGCACAAGTTTTCTGCATAAAATTCGGATAAACGATGTAACCTGAAATGAAAATTATGTTGCACAATAAAAATATATTTATTTCTATTTGCCTTATTCCAAAAACTATGTCTGTAATAGGTAATAGTTCTTTTGCATAAAATTCTTTGCAATTTCATGAATTTTCTCCCTCTTATTTCATTTCTATTGCAAATTATATTTATTTTCAGGTATTCTATTGCTTGTTCCTATTTGCAGAAAGTGCATAAAAATGATAAAATGAATATTTGAAAATGGTTTGGAGCGGACTTTATAGCCTACCCCTTAGATACGCCTCTGGTCTTAGCATTCCTTCTTGGTTACAGTAACAATAGATCTCCTCCTGGACCACCTTGCAAAACAAACATCTGCCCTTCTAATGTCTTGAGGTTGACTTGAACCCTGCAAATCAACAACAAAGCAACCGCGTTACAGAGCCCGTTACGCACAACTTATAATATATTATATCAGTCACAAACCCTACATAATGAATTCAAAATGATTGATATACGAATCGACAATACATTATAGTAATATCTCCCATTTTACGGAGATTTCAAATGAGAGAGCTCAGAATTATTAAATCTTTAAAAACTATTAAAAATTGTTGATAAATAATAATAAAAAATTTATCAAAAGGCGTTTGTATATTATTAAACTATCTAATTAAATGCCTACCAAAAATGTAACACTTATGCACTAGAGAACTAAATTTAGAAAATAGTATAAGTATTATGCAATGAGTGTATAATGATAGCTATTAATACGCAAGTATGAAATTACGATACGAGCCACGGCGAGTGTCATAATTCATACGAGTGTATTAATAGTCATTATACACGAGTTGCATACACAATTTTTTCTACTTCCATGCTTTCACTAAAAAAAATATATTCATTTTTATGAAATTTACTTGGGTGTTTCATAAAATCTGTATCGAAATGATAATCTGTATCGAATTGAATGTCATTTAAGTACAGTCAATGCATATTTAATAAGTAAATTAAAGCAAGGGTATAGAAAAAATAAAGCTCATTAATTTAAGGGCATAATAACTCAGTTTTTTCAAATAGCACATTTTGCAAACCACGACTGGATTGTTTATTGTATAATGGAATAAAATTAGATTTTAATTAATTATGCAATCTGCAATGGCAAGAATAATAAATTTATAAAATTCCATATGAAATCAGTGATCCAAAATTGTTTGATTAAATAACCTGGAAACTAAAATTGAAAATTTTGAAAAAAGTGGTTCGGTTCTGTTTTGTGATCTGATGAGTAAGTTGAGCACTATGTCATTAGTCATTAAAATATATTCATGAAGTTGTGAATCACCCTGTATAATAATAATAATCGTTTATGCAAATAAATTAACAAACTAAACCATCGTCAATATTGGCTATTCAACTTTTAAGTTTAATTTCTAAATTTTGTAATTTAGTTGCATAAACCTGCTATCAGAGTGGCAAATAATGAAGATATTTTACAATCCATTATAGCTATAGCTAGTGCCGCAAAATTTATGTCACCATTTACAAAGATAAAAATCTAAAATACACAATCAACCACCCAGAAGCCTGAAAAATATTCTCAGAAATTCATTGAGTTTTCACACCGACAAATGTACAAATAACACCATTAAATACTATTGATAAAATCACATTCGGTAACTTCAAATACTATAACACCACCTATGTTGTACGTGGAAAAATATATAATTTTATTTTTTACTTGAAGCTATTGGGGTTCACGGGGGGGTGTCTTTGGCTCGTGCCCCCTGTGAAGAAGTTAAACGAACGCATTCATAAGATGCGCTCTTGACGTCATAAAGTTAAACACAAGAATTTGTCCAATGGTAGCTTGTTCCAAGATTTTTTTCTTACATAACATAAAACAGATTTATATTTTCAAAATAAACAATTGTTATAATTAAAAGCAAAAGGCATGTTATAATAAAACTTTTCTAAGTTTAGTTTAGAAATCTATGATCTCATATTTTACAATGATGTTTTTAAAGGTTGTTCTAAATAGAATGAAATTTACAAAACATCTTCCTGTATTTTGATAAATAATTTTTAAAAATTACTAAAAAGGCGAGTTTTACATAATTTTTTACAGACAATTAGTTAATTGTTTTAAAAAATCTCTCGTAGCCGTCTTTCGACTAATGCACATTATCGATTTCATAAAAAAAAAAAAATTGTCGTGTATTAATAAACCTATAAATTGGATTATTAAATATTAAAAATTTGTTCCAAGTTTTGCTAATTGATGTCACAAATTTGCATTTATTGATTTATTAGTGATTCATGATTCTTATTCTCAGTTTGTAATTTTTAATAATATAGTCAGAACCGTTAAAATTGTGATTATTCGGGCTTCTGAAATGAAACAGAAGCCTATAACACATTTTTAATTTCTTTATTATCTTGTAAATTTGAATTCGGTCGAAACCACCTGTGTAAAAATATCAGCTCTCTATGACACAACAAAACTATACGGCCTATGTAATTTAAAATACGGACGTCCTGTTGAGGATATACAAAATGACTTTTGAAAGACGTTCTTTATGTTATTAAAAATTTAAACAAAGGCCACAAAAAGTATGCATTTGTGAAATTAAGTGCAAACACTTAAATACATGTAAAAAAGCAAATACATGTTAGAAGTAGAATTTCGTTTTACTGTATTTAATAATCCTTCTTCTTGGAAACGTTTTAAATCACACCCTGATTTAAAAAAGTCGTAAAAATAAAAGGAATTTTAAACCATCACTATTGTACAACGAACACATATAAATATAATGTGTGTATATATAAAATAAAATAGACCACACATGTCTATTATAAGTTTACGACTTTGTTTCAAAGAAACCTTTTAAAAGAATATTTATCGTTACTTTTTAACGAGCGAGAATAAAACACGTTAGTAGTAAATAAAAGCCTTATGCAATGATGGATTTATTCAAGAGTTATTTCACAGAATTTTATTTTTATATAATTCACAAGAATTACATTAACATGTACCTATATGATAGAAATTTTGTAATACATTTTTTAACTGTAGAAAAAAAAACTGAATCCAAAATATCTTCCGGCATAATTCGTTTGCGGTAAAACGTAAAACTGGAAATATTACAATCTAAAGCGCCTAAAGTTACATAACGTTGATACAAATATGTGTACTTGGTTGCAGAGCGGCAAATTTGAAAATGTCTGGCGAATCCAAGAAGCGCCCTCATGATGATGACTCACAGCACAGCCTCTATCTAAAATCACGTGACTTTGACAGAACTTTGACACAAACACGAATTCAGGTATAGTATTATTTAAATTTAAAATTACGTGTACAAATTCCCAAATTTATAAGTGAAAGATGTTTAATTTATTTGGAAAACAAGATCCTAAAGGTATTAGAATTATGTTAAATGTAAGAAACAAATAGGTTATATTTATTTTCCAACAGAACAGCAAAGAGAAAATGATAGAGCGTTAAGAAAAGCCGGTAGAGAACTTGAACGAGAAAGGCAAAACCTAGAACGAGAAGAAAAGAAACTTGTAAGCTTGTAAATTATTTAGCAAACACAAATCCCATGATATTGTACTTTAAGGAGCTAGAAATTAAGAAATTAGCCAGTCAGGGTAACAAAGAAGGTTGTGCCATTTTGGCAAAACAATTAATACAACTAAGAAAGCAAAAGACTCGTACTTACGCTGCTGGGAGTAAAGTTCAAAGTATAGGAACACAAAACAAAGCCATGGCAGCAAATATCAAATTAGCTGGTGCTATGGGAACCGCTAGTAAAGCTATGGCTGATACAAATAAACTTCTCCGGCCTGAGAAAATAGCTTCCGAGGCTAGAGCTTTCGGAGAGGCGTCCATGAAAATGGATATGACCGATGAAATGAGTATAGCCAAGTTTAAATATCTGTATTCTTTATGATAACTTAATTTCTTTATAGTTAATGATACTTTGGATGATTTATTAACTGAGTCTGGAGACGAAGAAGAGAGTGAAGCAATTGTTGGTCAAGTTTTAGACGAAATAGGAATTGAAATTAGTGGAAAGGTAAATAATAGTTACATAAACATTTACAACTATAAATTATTTGTTATAAGTACAAGGACACAGCTTAAATTATACAAAAATATGGCACTTATCAATAAAATACTGCTTGTATTATAACAATAATTATATAACAATCCCTTGAATATATTATTTGTATTTGATTCTTAATATATTATTTAGTTTCATTCGTATACTATACAATATTCACACAACTTATGTAATTACTTAATGTTTAAGATGAGAGACGCTCCGGCAGTAAGTGGAAAATTGGGTGAAAATTCGAAATTAAAAGATGAAGAAATTGAAGCACAACTTGCTAAACTAAAAGCTATTTAAATTTAGTGCAGCATCATTTTATTATTGTATTGTATATTTGTAATGCGTTTATAAATAAAAATATATTAATTTATAATATTTGACATATAAATGCAAAATCCAAAAGAATAAAAATCACCCCCCTCCTTTAAATCTATGAAGGGATTGTTCGAACAAGTCTAGACGTGTTCATCATCCCCACAAGTACGTCAACGGTTATTTGAACATTTAGCATTTAGTTAGTACTTGAAGGCGTTTCGGGCCGACTTCTTAAATTATACCTACGTATTGAACTTAAATCATCATTACTACTATTTAAAAAATTAAATTTATCAGTAATACAAGCATCAAAATCTCTACTAGCTGAGACTGAAGTGCGCCGTGTTACAAATCTGCTGGTGTAGTATTTATTTTCTAAAGGTGATTCGAGAAAACTATTTGTTGAATTACTATTTTTACTGGTTTCGCTTACAGTATCGGCATTTTTAATGTAATTTTTTATGACAGGTTTAATTACTTCTGTTTCGACAGATTGCCTAGCAAATGGACTTTCATGAATTAAATTGAATTTGTCATCCAAAACTTTGGGAGATTTAATTTTTCTTAGTTCCTCCTTGATTTCTAAATTTTGTTCATGTAATTTTAACAACAACGCGTTATTGACTGCTACAAAATCGCGATAATAATAAATTTGAATCAGAATGATTAAAATACAAACTACAATCGTAAATTGTCGACACCACCAAATATATTTGTATAGATTTTGATGGACAATATTAATTTGAGAACTATCGAAATGAGAACTCATTTTATCACATATAATTCGCTCTAGTACTATATTCATAGATAATGTAAACAATAAAGGTAACCTTGCGGAATTAGTACGAATTGTTGAAGTAATTACAACAATAATTATCGCTCCGCCAATATAAAAAACTAAAGAATCGAACCAAGAAATTTCGCCGATTAGCCAACTTTGTAATCCACTCAAACTGTGTGTCATCAAACTTAAAAGTTGTTGATGTTGAGCAGTGGAAACTTTAATTTCTTCCATAATATTTTCAGCATGCATTCGGGAATCATTTAATAATCTTTCTAGATTTCTACCATACAACAATAATTCTTGTTGTATTTTTAAACTTTCTTTTTGTTGCTTCAGTAAAATTTCTTGTTGAGTAACACTATTTTTTAACTGTTCACCAACTTGAAACGTACGCTCAGAAATCTTTTCCTGCCAAACTTGGCCGCGTAAAAACCAACAAATATTTTGTGCGTGTGTATAAAATTCAGTGTAAACATTGAAGGCACGATCTGTCATACTGTTAATACAAATTCCACGAAGATTTGGCTTTTTATCCAAGTTGCAGTTGTACGTTTCATGACCAGACATTGCTAGAAAACAGTTAGTGATACGTAAAGCGATATCGCTTTGGACTTCTTCTGTTAAGTATCTGCAACCCTCGTTGATGTGCTCCACTGCTGATGTCCAGCACTCGCCATAACGAGGAAGTTTTCCGCGTTCTTGCAAAAGCTAAATAGAAATACATTATATTCACTGTTGAAAACTATTGTTACACTTTACCTGATATTGATTTTTACCATCTTCAATCATTTCATTTGTTATCTCATTACTAACATCATCAAAGGAAAATGCTTGGACAAATAACCCGTATATAACCAGTTCCCTTAAAATTGTTAACATTTTCAGTCAGAAAAGGAACATGTAATTGGTATAGAATGTTTATTATTAAATATTATTTGTTATAACCTAACTTTCAGTCTTGTCAAAATTCGAACATTCGAACTAGTTAGAACAAGTCCGTTGGAATATATGGCGGAAATTACCGACAAGAAACGGTTACATGCGAATGAGTTTCCCGCGAAATTAAATAGGTACCTAATAATAATAATAATAATATGAATAAAATAAAAATGTTTCATATTACTATTAAAGATAATAATATTGTTTAATATCATGAGAAAGTAATAATATAAGCTATTGAAACGTCTATCATAAATATAATTACAATTAATTCAATTAAACTTCATTTACTTATTCAAATCAAATCAAAATGACAATTTAAATCTGTTGTAAACATCATCATTTAATCAAATCATGTAGAAGGCTACTGTGACTTTATTGTAAAAATACAATAATTTGCTTACAACCTTGGCACATTTTTACAAATATAAATCGCGAAACTGTTGATTTTCTTGGTGGGTGTAAACTTCGCTAACTATTTGATAATACATCGTTTAAATAAAATTTTGGGAATAAGTGCAACTCACAAGAGTTAACACACCTACCTGCATAATGTTCTCAATTGAAATAATGTCATGCTATCGTTTTACATTGTTCGCAGTAGAAATACACACAATCGCTTTGTAATAATTGCTTTTTCCTGTAGAATTATTTTTTGCTTGATTAGTTTGAAACACAGGATTTCCAATCTTTTTACTCTTTACCTTGATTTAAATTGCTATTCGTGCCCGAAAGCCTTAATTTTTATCGCATAAAATTTTGTTGTCTTACAATAATAGATACCAAGTGTTTTGAGATGTTATGAAATTGGAATTTTTATATTTAAATTTATCGGTACATATTCTTAGAAATTAGAACCAGTTGCCGTATTTGTTTTGGGATAATTTCGAAATTATAATTTAGATGCAAATAAACTTTCGAATGAGTCAGTTAAAAAGTAAATAATTGTTTACTTACATTTTGGAGTACAACAAAATAACTAAATTATTATTATTGTCCCTATTCCTCAATAATGAGTCGATCTGTGAAGGACATCATACAAATTTTCGGATGAATCTAATTTATTTATCTTTGTTAAATATTACGAAATATTTTCTGAGACTAATTTTGATGTACTTGTTAAGTGTTAAAAACAAAAACAACCTTTATATAATTTACACCATAGTATCTATTGTTATTATTTTTACAAAGAGAATTGTTTTTGTAAAATGCAAAAAGTGTATCTTATTGGCCTATTTTATTCAAGACTTTTTATAAAAAAAATAATTACTCTATTTGTTATTCACAATTATTAATAATATAATTACCATTTGTTTGCAATTTTAACAATTAAATATGCGTGTATTTATTAATGCGTCATTTTATTATCATCATGTAAAATAATTAAAACATTTTTAATTTTTTGAATTAAATAAAAATATTATTCGTTAATTATACAGAACTCAAAACTCAAACTATTTTCGTTCTACACGTTGATTAATTATTTATGACTATTTTGTACAACAATATGACACGACGAGTAATATTTATTGTTGTCATTAATTAAAAATGACATTTACAATTAGAGTTCCCCAATAAATTACATTAAATACATAAATTTACCTGTACATATGTAAGAAACCACATATTTACTTTTTATTTTTGAACAAACTAGAAAGTTAACCCTTTTAAGTTTGTAAACAATAATTTATTTAATTTATTAAGTAATATTAATTAAACAACTTTTTCAACTATATTCGTAGTTATTGTAAAAATGGTGCAATATGTTCTTAAAATGTGATTTATTTAATCTTCGTGTCTTTCATATTGTACCTGTTTTGTAAGTTGAGGTTCTCTGGTCCTGAGATCGAACCCTATGCTGGAAGTGGGAGTTGCTCAAGGTCTGTTTAGATACTTTAGACCGTGTATATATAAACGGACACAAATTATTTGTCCCACAGTTTTTCTATACAGTGCAACAATAAGAAAGCAACAATGAAATTATTCGTAAGTATTCAATAGTGTTTTATGTTTTAGTTTCTTATTTTATAATAATTATTATTATTGTTTGAAGTTTAAATAATATTATAAATTTGTTATTGTAAATTTTGCCAATTTCTTAGAAACGTATATTCAGACTTCAAAGTAACAAAAGGATGTTAGATTAGTATATTTATTTAGCTTTGTTTGGATAAAATTGTGGAATTAAATGATAAATTTTATCTTTGATTTTTTATGAAGAAAATCTTAAAATATTTGCATAACAATGTTTTAAGCCCTATTAACGTATTCTTTGAGTATTCTTTCATGCTTCAGAATCCTGGAGAATAGAAATGCACGGGTTTGAAGTTATCAATGAATTAGATTCTTTGAAGATTCAATTTAGCGGTGCTACTATTGGACAGGCAATTCTCACGAGGATTCTTTGAAGATTTTACCAAGATTCTGAATCCTGGAAAAGAAGAAGTTTCAAGATTCTGAATCTTTAAAAAAAATTCATGGTTTGGCAGCAATCAATAAATTAGAAATTCTTCTTTTCCAAGACTCATTGAAGATTCAATTTAGCGGCACCGCAATTTAACATTTAACAGGTAATTATCACTAGAAAGAAGAAAACTTCTTCTGAAGATTCTGAATCCTCGAAAAGAAGAAGTTTTCTTCTTTCTAGTGAGAATTACCTATTAAATTGCGGTGCCGCTAAATTGAATCTTCAATGAGTCTTGAAAAAGAAGAATAAATTTCTAATTTATTGATTGCTTCCAAACCATGAATCTTGGTAGAATCTTCAAAGAATCCTCGTGCGAACAGGGCTTAAGATTCAGAAGCATGAAATTTGTAAACAGAACTTTAGATTAACATGAGATATTTTTCAGATCGGTATTTTTCTTCTCGCCGTTGTAACAGCGGCGCATGCCGGTTACGGCCTGTCCAACGGTTACGGCGGCGGTTACGGCGGGGGTTACTCTAGCGGTTACAGCGGCTACGGTGGTGGTTACGGCTCTGGTGGCTACTATCGTCCAGGTTACGGCGGGGGTTACTCTAGCGGTTACAGCAACTACTACAGACCCGGCTACGGCGGAGGTTACGGCGGCGGCTGGAACAGCGGCTACAACAGACCTGGTTACTTTGGCGGTTACAGACCTGGGGGATACCACACGAGCTACGCCGATCAGGGCTATGGCGGTTATAATAACTACTATTAATTGTGAAATTTTGTTTTTAAATTTTATTACTTACAGAAAATACAAATAATATGTAAACAATTTTAGTGTTTCATTTTTTATCCATTTATTTATAGAAATATTTTTCAGAATAACTCGATGAGATCATTTTGACTATATTTGTTTAAAGAAAATTGTAACATAAAAATAAAACACCGGAAAAACATTAACATAAATTAAAGTTATACACACCTTACACTGAGTCATATTTTTATAGTACCTATTGCTCAACATCTTATATAATGAAAATTATTGACTGATCTAAATATATTATAATTGTTTACCTACTGTCCGTGCAGCCAGAATTGGCTGTCGTCGTAAGGAAAATAATGAATGTGCTTATGTTCTATGTTCTACACAGAGCTGAGTCAAAGTTCGCCAACTTATTACTTGCCTAAAGAGAAAAACCAAGCTGGATGACATCTGTATACAATTAGCAAGGTAGCGAAGCGCTTTCTGCCAAATTTTTTTTGATAATCTGTGTCCGCTAGATTAATATTGTTTACCAAGTTAAAACTCTTAAGTACGGCCATCTCTTATTTTGCGTACTATACGTACATATTGCTCATATTTATTAGAGTTAAAAATGAACGAAAAAGTCTCATATTAAGTATAAACGTTTCTTAATATTGATAAATTATTGTTTATCTTTGAATAAAATAACTGATAAATTCAACTATCAGTCTACACCAGTGAACTATATAGGTATTTACTAAAGTACCAAGGGAGCCGTAGTACACTACAAAACAGCAGCAGTGAGGCAAGTTGAGAAAGAGACAGACCTATGGCGTATAGCATTTGCGAAGTATCTTTATCACTGTCTAACTCATGTATAACATGGGCAAAATACTACACGTTTTTAAATACAAATTAGAGTTCACGGTCTACGCACATCAATATACGATCTTTTTCTGCTTTTATATTAAATACAAGACAAATATTTGGCTACACATATATGATGATATAACATCTTAAATAATTTCTCTACACTGTTTTGGATTTCGGGTGGGTGGTTTAAGTAAAAAAACCCAGAACTTGTATTATAATCAACTTTCGCTTACACCTCTGCACGCATAATATGCGTCATTGGGTTGAATTGTATTGAAATACTTTCTTCTTCTACATTACACAGATTCAACAGATTCTCATCTGAAGACATTTGAGTGTCAGTTGTGATGAACAAGTGTTGTGTGAACTTATCTGCAACAAAATGAAAATTTTGGTGAGTGAAAAAAAAATTCAGAGGGAAACCGGTGGTTAAATGCGCTCGAATTACATTGTTGAATAATATTGACAAGAAATTTCATATATTTGCACAACGTCGTTAGTTCTATTAAATTTTTTCTTTTTAATTAATTAATTTAATAAATTGGAAGGAAAATTAAAATCTTAATATATATTTTACAAAAATCCTTTTCTTTGACGTATACTAAAAGTTATTTACCCAGTTATTATTTTAAATGAAAGATAAAACGTAACTCTATTAAGCTACTGTTGTATATTTTTGCTACGAGCGATAAGAAGCAACAATTAATTTGAGCAAAAAATTAATAATCGAATCAAATTTGAGAAAATAAGACAAGAGCTCAATAGAGACATATTTACTTTAATATTTAAAAAAATCATGAATTTTTTACTTGACGTGTGCGACGATAAAAAGGAATTTTGGAAAATCTAATAAGATTGTATTTTTCTGCCTTAATTAAAATATTTAAATAATACAGTAAGGTGTATTTAAACGATAAAATCAAATGGAATTTAATTTCGAAGTGCAAAAATATATAATTTGAATTCTTGTTAGGATTTTTGAACAAAATGTAATTCGAACGCTTTTGGTCACCTGTTTCTCCCTTAAGAAAAGAAGTAACATTATGTTAATTATTATTTTAGACATCAGTTATGATTATTCTTCTTATTCGTGACATCATAACAGTTCCGCTTCCAAAGGCTCAAGAAGACGGAATTGAAAGTCGTCGCCGGAAACACAAAAGAAGAAGACGACCATGTGCCCGAAACGCAGAAGAAGCACGTTGGTTTTTTGGACACGATCTTACATTGTTCCTAGGAGATGTTACTATTTGTACTGGTGCTAATACTGGTCAGTATACAAGTATAGTACAACCATTGCCTCCTAAATACTACAGCGCTTTATGCTGTCGCTGTGACGTCACATCACATACATCGGTATATCAGTAAAGAGTTTGATAAAGTATTTTAAAGATTTTAAGTAGTATATTAAACATATTTTACATGTATGTTTATATCTCGCAGTTTGTTTATGGATAATGACATAACTACTTTCCGGTCTATATTATATTCACCAAGAAAACTCAAAATTTACTGCGTCTTCGTGATTTGACTGCAATTACATTTTTACGACTTTTACCATTCACGATTTTATTACTTGGTAATGCATGTCAAATACTTTAGTTTATATTTTGTTAATAATAGTGAATTAATTATTTCGTACGTATATAGGGTGATTTACAAATTCGAGCATATTATATCTTAATGGCATATAGTAGCTACTTAATTAAAATTAAAATTTAGAGTCAGTTTTCGCAAGAAGCACATTATTTAAACCACTAGATTGTTGATTTGTATAATGGATATTTGATTAACTATGAATAGAATAAAATAAAATTTAATTAATTGTACAATGGTAAGAATAGTATATTTATGAAATTCCAGTTGAAAACAGTGACCCAAAACTGTTTCATTATAAAAACGTAGAAAATTAAATTTCGACTTTTATCAAAATTATTATTATTATATTATACTTAAGTCAATGATTGCATTTATTTTTGAAAGATGATATATTTTTTTGTGAAAAACATTGTTCAGTTAATTTTTATTATTTATGTATATCTTGTTCTGAAAATTACTTGTTACCGTATATTTACGAGTATGTTATCTAATTAGTAAATTGTAGGAATATTTTGTTAGTCATATGAGTTTTAATCCCATTTCAAGTGTAATATAAATTTAAAAAAAAACACTAAAGATCTCGACTCCTATACGGAGTGACGCTCTGCAACTGCTATGCTCTGCTTGAATGTGTGAGGTGACGTCATCCGTGTGCTGGACCAAGCCTGTAGTATTTTGAATAGGAGGCAATGGTACAACACTATTATATTAAATAGGTACTATACTATGTCCACCGAACAGATAGAGTAGATGATCCTCCCACAAATGTGCGCGAAATTGAAATACGGTATTGCTATTGGTAAGCCAGTTTTACACTGCTAGGCACGTGTATTGAAGCATCAAAAAAATCGTTCGTAAATAAAAATTGTACTTCATATTTTTTTAAAAATTATGTTACATAATGATAAAATATATAATGTTAAATATATAATTCTTCCATATTTATTTCAAATAAAACTATTTAATTTTTCTGCTTTTTAAAATTTGTTGCTTGTAAAGTCTACTTCTGCGCACATTGTACTGCGCAGTTTTGGCTCTGCCCACTAGTTTTATTACTCTATGTGTTCGATGGACATAGTATAGCTGAAGTACCCGGCTTTGCCCAAGTTGATCTGGCCGCCATTTTATTTCAAGATGGCGGACTGACATTGTTATATATCTATATGTCTTAAATTCGATCCTTATAAAGCTGTAACTGTACTAAATTTGAAACCAATTGATACAGTACATTTTGAGATAGTTTGCCGCCATTTTGTTTAAAATTATTGTAGGTGCTTTATCTCATTTAAATACGTAGAAAGATAGAAGATAGATAGATAGAAGAAGTGTTTTCATTTACAGAACATCAGGATTCAAACTCCGGCTCCGGCATATATGAAGACGTTGTTCCAGTAATCCAACGTCCTCATAAACCACATCGACCACGACCACAACATAACAATAACATCAAACCCGTCGAAGAAGACGTGGACGATGACCTGCAAGACAACTACTACAAACCTGGACCGCTTGTTGGTGTTTTAAATAATCAAGTTCAAGGCCAACAACAGAACCTACCTAGCTTTAATCCAACGAGAATATTTCATACTTTCAGTAGACATTTTAACAGAATTGTTAATCCATTTATAGATTTATTTTATAAGTAGTATTCAATCAATGCAGCCAAGATTAGAAACCATACATTAATCATTTTCAGACTGAATTGTTGTAATTTAAAGGCTGTTAATATTTTCTTATGTTGATAATTCCACTCCTGTATCAAGTAGGCCATAAACAAAACACAATTTTATCGCTTTGACAGCGGGTAAAAGGGAAGGTAAATTTTTGCAAGTGATAAATTCTTATTTATCTTTTTCTTAGCAACCAAACAATAAACAAAACACTAAAATGTCATTTGCTTCATATTTCTAATATTTCTCAGTGAAATGATTGGATTTTGGGAATATTTGTGAAGAAGAACCAAAGGAGTCATTAAATTATCTCGTTGAATTAAACTCGAGCATTTTATTTCCTCCGAATAAATTTCTGTTTGACATCTCAACCTTGTCACCTAACAACAATTTGACTCGAAAAATTGTTTTAAAATAAAATCACCTCACCTACGCTAATAAACAATTTTTCTTTTCAAATTGCTAGGCAACAATAACGCAGTACAAACAGAAATTTATTCGGCAAAATTAAAAGCTTTTGTGTATAGTTATATACAGTTGATAAAACTACTACTCTACTACCTTTCCGATATTTAGATGTAATTAGTAATTCGTAATGTTTAAATAAAATATCAACAGTATTAAATAAGATTTGCATAAACATAAAAATGTATTTGTAACATAATAATATATATTTTTTTAAATATTTAGGATACGTACATTTTTTATATCCTGACTCCAAATAATTTAACTGAATTTGAAGTCGTAACTTAATTGTACGTACCTACTTATCTATTTTCGCAATCGGTTAAAGGTAGCGAATAACAAAATATAAAATTACTGTAATCTGTATCAAGAAGATGACTATAATCTACGTCAGGGGTGGGTAACACGTTCGCCGAATTGGCGAATTTAATGTTGTGCCTACCGAAACTAGCGACACCGAAAGGTAGACTTCATGAAGTGTAGCATATTTCGGAGAGGATAAAATAAAGTAAACAAATTTGGCATTACCGTACCACAGAGGCTTTTTTGATATTTCATAACCTCAATTCTTCGATACATTGACTTTGAAATTAAATATCATTTTTATAAAACTGACGATTCTTCTTCTATATTCCATTAATATTGTGTTAGTTTTTCGTTAAAATCTGTCGTCTGATTCAGATACACTAATTTAATAACGCACGATTTCAAGTCTCTTTCCTATGCTTGCAATGTAAAAATGGTCAACTTTACAGCTCCTTAATTACCAAACGAAACTGATGATTGTCCTAATAATTTATTTTAAATTGTATTATTATCAGATAAATGTCCTATAAATTTCTTTTTTCTGTCGTCATCGATTTTGGTAGGTAACAACCTTAAGTTTCTTTTCGAATGTGTCAGTTATGGTGTATGGACTGTTTAATTTTGTTTAAATTTTGTATAAATATGTAATGTCGAATTGGGTAATGGCTTCAATTTCACTTTTCTTGGTATTTATCGGTCCAGTAACATTCTCTGACTTAAAATAAAGCATAATTAGGCCGAAGCCATTACCCTATTCTACACTTTATTCCGTAAAAGTTCATCGCGAGGATAGTTAATCGCCAAAAAATTAATTTCAGACATAATTCATGACCTGTAAATTCTTGCAGACAAATAAATCACAATGTTGCGTTTTATGAACAATTATTGGAAATACGTATAATGGAATGATATAAAGATACTACGATTAATTATCCTCACGATGAACTTTCCCGCGATTAATTTACCTTGCGATGAATTTTCCCCGCGATTTATTTTCCCCGCGATGAACTTTACCGCGATGAACTTTCCTGCGATTAATTTACCTCGCGATGAATTTTCCCCGCGATGAACTTTACCGCGATGAACTTTCCTGCGATTAATTTACCTCGCGATGAATTTTCCCCGCGATGAATTTTCCTGCGATTAACTTTCCGCGATGAATTTTCCTGCGATGAAATGTCTGGACACGCTTGCATTCCTATATTATTAATTATTATTACAATCAACATGATTGGTAACCCCGACAAATAAGTTTGTTTACTGTTAATATTTTATTTTACAATTAAGAATAGTATTTTAGTTTCTATTTAGCTCGACAAGAGCTGGACAGTTCTCACGCTACTATATGTGCGTTAAGTTCTAATTTTCGGCCAATTTTCATGCAATTTGTAAAATAAAAAGAATTGTTAAACATCTCATTAATAATATAGGTAACTATGTAGGTACAGGTACCTTGATAAACTTGTTCAAACAATGTGTGTTTTAATTTGTTTTATACCTGAAAAATATTACCTTTCACTTCTAAATTCTGGTGTGGCAAATTTAATTTTTTATTCGTCACACTTGTGGCCACAATAAATAAAAGGTTGCCCACCCCTGATCTACGTAGTTTTTAGTGAACAGACGATTTTACGTTTGTCAACTAATTAATAAATATTTGTGAAATATTGAACGTTTTACGTGCGTTTTGTGATAAAGTGAAATATACCTATTTGTGCACTAGGAAGCTAATAATATTGTTAAATTGCTATTTAAACAAAGATGAACTTTAAATTACGGAAAAAATCATATTTCTATAGGTAGGTAGATGTTTTCTTTGTATTTTTTAGCAGAACTGCTGTTATATTCTTTCGACAGCAATGAAGAATCGTGCAGCTCTCCACAGGTTTACCAGAAGGTCGTGGAAGACTCCAAGTGCCTGAAGAACTTCAGAGAATTCATCAAAGTCCTTAGAAGATGATTCAGCTCAAGCTCAAGGAGTTTCCATTCAGGAAGAAAATGAAGCAATCAATCTGTCTTCTTATACCTTATGTGTCAATAGGTTTGAAAATGTGGCTACCTATGTTTTTAAAGCTGCTGAATGCATTGATGAAGGTTGTAGGGCCTCAATTCAATAAGTATTCGCGTTATGAATGGTTTTAGAAAGCATTTAATAACTTTAAAGAAATCGTTGTATCAGTCTATAAAATTACATCTGCTATTACGGTGTACGGTGTACGGTCCCAATTTGATTAGTTTTTGCGTTTTAGATGGTTGTATGAGTTTTTCAATAAAGATTTCTCGGTTTCTGATATTATTTTATTTACTTCCAGGTGTCAAATTATTTAGTATAGTGTGCAGTTTCATGATGCAGCGTTTGACGCCTCTAGACTGGTTGGAAATAATTAAAAAATATTAGGTATATTATATTAGTTCGAGCTCAGTTGTGGGTGCTCAACGTTTATTCACCCCAGAATTGGGTCGCCGTCACTGTTACTTGACGCACTGTGATAAAGTTTGAGTTAATATTACTAAGACAATAAGCCACCAAGAAGACAACGAAATGTTCGAAGCGAGGAGAATATCACAGCTGTAGCGGCCAGTGTTGCGGATGAGCCAAATTGGAGCAATCTTGTGATCAATGTCAACAAAGCCGTGGTGGACATTTGAACGATATCTTGTTCCGAACATAACTGCATTGTCCTAGCTTCCAAATAAAGCAAAAACTAAATTGGTATGTCAAACCGTTGCCGTTTTATTTAAAATTAAAATCCTATCACTCCTAATGAAAGACCCTATATAAATTGGAATAGTATTCGATTTTAAGATCTAAGACAGGATTCTCAGAGAGGAAACTACTTTCCCATTAGCCCGCTCCCGTCTTTGTATTCGCACCAGCATGTAGATGGAATAATTTTAGGAATAGAAATTAAATTTTCCTACCCTATTTCGTTAACTTGGTTTCTACGTTCGGGTCCAGATGGAACTTAAATCATGATAAATGAAAACAGATTTCTATTATTTATACTAATAAATAATTGTTCTTGTTATTTTCACAATCATATAACATTGACTGCTATTACAAATATTATGTAGAAGATAACTTACAAATATTTGTAAAATATTGCTGTATTATTAAAGGTCTCTTCTCTCTTCTTTTACAAATAATTCTAAATGAGCCTTATACGGGAATGTATTACGCATATACAGAATCTTTAAATAAATATAATAATAATTTCATTATATTATAATGAGAAAGATAAAATAAAGGGTCCAGTATAATTTCAGTAAGTATAGGAAGGTCTTAGGAAAAAGGAAACCCTTTATTGTGTGGACATCTTTATTGTTTGTTAAAAGTATAAAAACATGGAACGTTTCGGGTGCAAAATATACCCATCATCAGTTTAACGCTGTTACATAAATCATTACAAAAATGTAAAATAAAATACTAATGCACAAATTGGAAGCAGATTAAATCTACAACCGGCAAAGCAGACCGACATATCTGGTGGTTGATGAAAGACTTCAGTCTTTAATTTAATTTAATTTAATCAATGATATTATAATGAAAACAAAATATTTTTATAATATAACATATCTGGCATGGAATCATATTTTGAAACTACTATTTGATTAGATTCTGAATCCTGGATAAGAAGAAGTTTATTTCTTTCTACTGAGAATTATCTGTTAAATTGCGGTGTCGCTAAATTGAATCTACAATGAGTCTTGGAAAAGAATAATTTATAATTTATTGATTGCTTCAAAACCATGTAATTATCACTAGAAATAAGAAAACTTTTTCTTTTCCACAGGATTCAGAATCATGGTAGAAACTTCAAAGAATCCCCGTGCGAACAGGGCTTTAGAGAAAAATGAGGATTATTTCACTAAAAGGGCCGAATTGGGAGCGGACGATTTTTTTAACTTGGCAGAATTTCGTTCTTTTTGGTTTAGTGTTGCTGAGTGACGTCACGCAGACTTGCAATACGCCGTTCAATTAAGAAAAAATTGACAAAAGTAGCGTCAAAACAGTCGAAATCGCCAGATTTATAGTGAAACCGTGGTGTTTTGAAGTGAAAATAGTGGTATTTTACATTGAAATAGTGCTACTTAAAAGTAAAATTGTGGTTCCTGTTGGATTTACTTCAAGTTATTCAATAAGGCTTCAAGGAAAATTAAAGGTTGGAAAAATGTGTTATTTGTTACAATATTTACGGTATTACTTACATGCAAAATGGTTAAACACATAGGTATACACAAAACTTACAATAATAGTATTTTTTAAATTGAAACAATGTTTATGTTTTTGGATAAATTGTTGCTGATGTTACAACAAATTTGAACATTTTAAAAAGTTTTTTCTTTGAAATTTGGAGTTTGAAATGTAAAATGGTTAAATATACATAAACAAAACTTACAATAATAATAAATATTTTAGTGGAAATAATTGTATATATGATTACATAAATGTAACAACAAATTTAAACGTTTAAAAAAGTATTTTCAAAGGTCTACAAATAAAATAAATTCTAAAAAATGAACAGTATAGGTACTACCTATAGTATACATCATATTATGACAAGATATTTTATAAATTCAGTCAGGAAAAACCAAATATTTCCTGAAAATGAATTCAGCTTCCTAGCTCCATGTCATGGCTACATGCTCAACTAAATTCTCGTGAAAATATAGATCGATTTTCTTGCTCCAATTGTAGTATAGAACGCTTTAACTTCTGTTCGCTAGGTGGCTACACTGTTCTGTGGTATTCAAACTATGAGCCATTATAATGAAGTATAAAATTATTTATTATATTTTGTAATCCTGTAGATAACATATTAATACAATACTTAACCAACTGCAGTAATAAAATAAAATTTAAATATCGCGTTTTGATAAATAGTCCATCATTTAAGGTTTTACCTGGAACTAATTAACAAAATAGAGATACTTGGCAGATGCATTGAATGGGTGCCCATTAATAACATATCAAAAATCAACACCCGTACATGCTGTGCTACGGCCGCCATGTTGGAAAATGTCTGCCGTTTTTTAGTTTTTTTTTTTGAATATATTGTAAATGATTGAAATTACGCAAATATCTGTTATATAATATGAAAGATCATAAAATTTTTGAAAGAAATAGTTGTTTAAGTTTTTAACGTAAGTAGTACAGTTTTCGAGAAAATTACAGCAATAAAATAACGAGACTGCGCGCGCAGAAGGCGTCCTAGAGGGGGAAGAGGGGAAAAGAATGCAGCGTTGGATAACTGAAAGTTTCTACTATTCCGGTACGAAAACACGTTTTTGTCGCTGTAGTAGTATTTTTTCTATAAAGGTTAGAAACGAACGTGTTTTCTTCTCTTGCCAATAACAATGTATATTATATCAATGGATTTTGCACCAGGACAACGTACCTGCCTATAACGCGCTGTTTGTGAAGCGTTATTTAACCGCTAGAGGTAGGTACTCCAGTTCTCGAACACGCGCCGTATTCGCCTGATTTAGCACCCTGTGACTATTTTCTATTTTTGCGAAGATCAAGTCTGTCTTAAAAGGAACCCGGTTCCGAAAATCGGCACGAGAAAAAAACACGTTCGTTTCTAACCTATATAGGAAAAATACTACTATCTACAGCGACAAAAACGTGTTTTCGTACCGGAATAGTAGACACTTCTTGGTATCCAACGCTGCATTCATTTCCCCTCCTAACCTTCTGGGACGCCTTCTGTGCGCGCAGTCTCGTTATTTAATAGCCGGACCTCGTATATTTTGTAAGTTTTTAATTCATTTAAATCAAGTCATTATTTTATTTCATCACACAAAAATTCCTGTACCTAATTTTTAAATAGGTAAAAATATCGACTTTCCATATTCAACACTACTTGATTCTCTTGGTAATTATAATTCATGCTGGATTCTAGAAAGGTAGACGTGCATCTTAATATGAGAGATTTCTACAAAATATTATAGATTTAGATTACATCTTAGAAATAATTAGTAACGTCCAATATATACGAGTATATATATATATATATATATATATATATATATATATATATATATATATATATATATATATATAAATTTAATTAATTTCGAAATTAATGTTTTTAGGCATAGGACACCTTTTATAACATAAGAAGATGCAAAAATACACACAACAGAATAATAAAATATAGGATGTTCCATTTGAAAATGACGAGTTATAGCCATTTGAAATTGAGTAAATTTGATTCTCTGTACTGAACACCCTGTATAATAACATTTAAAAAAAGTTATGTCAGAACAAAGAGTATAGTTACAGTTTCATAATTTTTACTATTAAAATAACTTCAGTACGCCTTTATAAAACAATACGTGTATTCGGCTTTTTTTAGAAAAAAAATTGAATAATTTAGCAACGCCGCGGAAAACTAAAATGAAATTTATATGTTCGTATAGGTAACTAAAATACGTACACTTTGTGATAGTTTTCAAATGAGATTACTGCTTCTAAATAGAAATTATTTCGTAAATAGGACATCAGCTTCAAATTAATCAAAAAATTGCATCAGAATAGCTGCCAAAATATGCAATTCCATACACATCTTTTACTATATTTTATTTACAATGTTTTATTCTCAATAATATGGCGTACAAACTGTCTGTTTAACTACTATAAAATAGTTAAATTTATTGCTACAGTTCTGTGTTTTAAATTAGAAGAAAATATCTACGAATAGGAAGAAAAATTGTTTGAGACAAGAATGATATATTTCTGGGGTCCTATTCTATTTCACTTATCAACGTAGATAAGTTGGGTTGTCTTGATAACCCCCCGCCATGACGTAGTAGCCAAGCGACTGTCGCTACGACTTACCAACCCTCGTTACGGTAGACTTGCGCGTTGCGTTGATTTTTGTTCGTTGTGAGGTTAAAATATGTATTTTATAAATATAAAATACCAATAAATTATGGGTTCATTATATGTATTCAATATTTTTGATTAGTTTATTAAATAATTCAAATTACAAATTGTAGAAATAAGAAATTAACATTTTTCTTGAAAAAATAATTTACTTTGAAAATCAAAAAAATGCCTTATTTTAAAACAAGGTGGATAAAAATCGTGATTTTTTTAAAAAATCAGATTTTCTTGATTTTAATCAGATTTTTTTGATTTAAATTAGATTTTTTTGATTTAAATTAGACTTTTTAAATTATTTTTTTAAGTGCGTTAGAACAGGCATTTTGAATTAAATTTTTAAATATTATGAATATTCCAAAGTAAATAAATTCAAAAATGCAATGTTAATAATCGTTCTTTATTTTTGCTCTTTGAATTGTATTATATTTTTTTTTACTGGTGATTTCTTTGTATTTTTTATGTAATAAATACATATAAATAAAAATTATTAATCTTTTATTTAAGTTATTAAATTTAATTTATCTTGATTTAAATCAATGTTTTAAAAAAATCACTTTATTTAAATCATGATTTAAATCAATGATTTTTAAAAAAAAAATCACTTGATTTAAATCACGATTTAAATCAATTTGATTTAAATCACTCAACCCTGTTTTAAAACAAATAATACGTTTATGATAAGTGATAGGTAAAATGGTGGTTTAGCAGTTTTTCTTGCCAAATTTCACAGTAAAATGTAAAATCTATATCAGTAGTTATCAACTGGTGGCCAAATATCCCTAATCCTTGATATAGTTACAAACGGAATGACGTCACGAAGTAATCAACTGAACTTCGCTAGCGACTGTCGCTATGAATTAGAATAGGTACCCTGGAGTTAATTATGACGAAAATGGGATTATTTTTGTAACTGATAAAAGGAACAAAAGATTTTTAGACAGTTCCCTTTTATATTAATATTTAAGAAACTTTATTCTAGAAATATTGTTCAATTATTTTTCTTTTAACTCATTTTGGTTAAAGCAATATCAGTTTAATCATTAAGGTACGTTTTAACATTAAATTAAAGTTAAATTACAAAAAATTCTTGGAACTAATAGAAACAGGTAAATAGAAATAATGTTTGTTTACTGCATTGCAAGTAAACTTGTTTATGTGAAACGTATTTATCGTATTTGTTTTGTGTGTAGGTATTTCTTCGATTACAATACTTTTATTTTTTCTTTGTGTTTGCGACAATGGGGCTGAATGCTGTCAATGTTATTTTATTAAAATGTCTTTAAATAAGCCAATATCGATGTAGTACCTATTACTTATATGTACTCACTCTGAAAAGGTCAATTTAATTTTTTTGAATAACTTTTTTCTCAAAAGTAGAATTCATATGAAAATTTATTTACTACAAATACCTTAAACCTTTATTTAAACAATTTCAATTAATACGTAATACTAGAATCAGTAAGAATGTAAAACTGCGAAAAATGAAATGTAAAAATTTAACATTCAGTAAATTTTTATTAGATTTATTTTGTATTTACAACTTTAATAACGTGTATTATCTCCGTTAGCATTAAATACAGCTTTCCAGCATTCCATTTTTTCAATATTGTTGTCCACAAGTAGGTACTGTGTGACTAGTCTAGCTGAATGCGCGCGGGCTTCATCTTGAATTAAGACAAAACTTTCACGTCTGTTCGTCGCTAAAAGAACAAGCAGTTGTATATGAACATTTAGAATATCATCTACATAGTGTCGTTTCGAATTATGGCAAGTTCGGTATTACCACTGATGGATATTCTACGTCTACCCCAGACCATAACTGAACCTCCGCCAAAAGGAACATGTGGCAGGATATTGTGTTGGATGGAGTGCTCGTTTGTTCTTCTTCAGACTCGATACGTCCATCAAGTTTGTGTAAATTGAATTTTAATTCATCAGTTAAGAGTATAGCACTCGAGTGTCTCACTTGCTATATTCGATGTTGTCAAGCATACAGAATTCTGGCTCTTTTATGGTTCCTGCTTAATGAAGGTACTTTAGCAGGAATTCTAGAAGATAAATGTCCCTCACAAAACCTATTTCGTACGGTCTGATCAAAAATGCTTTTACCATTTGCACGAGAGAGCTCATTTTGTACCTCTCCAGCTATGTAGTGAAGCGCTTACGTAGGGCTTGAAGTCTTGAAAATCGGTCAACATTGGCAGTTGTTACTCTTTCTCGGGTTTGCTCAGTTGTTCAGTACGTCTAGTTATAACCCGGTCTCCTAGTGTCTCTTCCATGCCATCCAGATAACTGATTGTGTAATTCCTAGACGTCGAGCTGCATATCATTGTTTTCATCCTTCTTGTAGCAAAGTTATTGCTTCAGACATCTGAACTTCCGTTAAATGCCTTCTGTGGCCTTTGTTTTGATCCATTACTTAAAATTTCACTATTACTTAACTGCTATACTTTAGAAAATGTTTAACAAAATATCGAAATAGAGAAAATTTCATTCCAGTTGCGCTTCATTTTTTATTCATAAAAGAAAGAATAAATAAGGACATAACACAAACAGATAACACAAATTCAGATACTGCAATAATACATAAGGCAACTTAAATTCTGGGTGTTCCTTATATCTTGCGAATATTATTTTTATACAGGGTGTTTCACAACTTAGAGCAAAAAATTAAAGGGTATATTCTGTACGACGTGCTGATCATGAAACAAAAATAATTTTTTTAAAATTCGCAAAAAAAGTTGCATCGTATTTCAAGCAATCATTTTTTTTTTGCTACTGGTCGATAGTTATTTTTAATACCTAATTGTTTTCAAATCGTCTACAATGAAAGTAATTGTTTACATAATATCTAATACTAATAAAGTGTGTGATAATTAATTTCATTTAATATTTCTTTCTATGACGTATGCTACTCCACTGGTTCAAAAGATGTCAACTTCAAGTAAACTACCCTTAACTCTACGAATTTTTTAAAAATTATTTTTGTTTCATGATCAGCACGTCGTACAGAATATACCCTTTAATTTTTTGCTTTAAGTTGTGAAACACCCTGTACAAAAGAAAATTTGATTCTTTAATTGTTTTGAGCAGTGTCTTAACTTTATAACTTATTTTAAAATATAATAAAATTTAGTGATCATAATTGATTGATTGGGAGAGGGACGGTTGCTCCCCCTCGCGACACTCATGCATGTGCACTTTTTGAAATTCTATGAACCTCCAATGATTTCAAATAATTATTCATTTGAATATTTGCAGTAATTGATACCTACTCATGATTTCATACTTTAAAATTTTCTGTTCGAAACGAAGCTTATTCAATTTTGGATAAATAAATAAATAATAAAATAACCAAAAAATTATTAAAGATCTTTTGAAATATTATTTAGGTATACGAATTGTGTTTTTCGATGCTTAGTGAAATAAAATAGGAGGGAGTAGAGAAGGACTATTTAATTATCCATAGATCAAATAATTCGTGTTGGCACATATTTCACATTGAATTTTATATATTTTGGCCAAATACGAGTAGGTACTGTAAAAAAAAAGAATTCTTTTTCTGCAATAGTGCGGGAAATAAACATTTTCTCACTCAAAATGAGTGCGGGAAATAAGTAACCAATTTTAGTATTTTTTACCTTCCGCTTACCTGTAAAGGAAGGTATTGGAATCATGCAAAAAATCGGGTGGTGAAATTTTAGTGGATGAGCACGAATTAGGGTCCTTACAACTGATTTTTGATAGTTTCACGATGATGTCTGTGTGTATGTGTGTGTGTATGTGTGTGTGTGTGTGTGTGTGTGTGTGTGTGTGTGTGTGTGTGTGTGTGTGTGTGTGTGTGTGTGTGTGTGTGTGTGTGTGTGTGTGTGTGTGTGTGTGTGTGTGTGTGTGTGTGTGTGTGTGTGTGTGTGTGTGTATGTGTATGTGTATGTGTATGTGTGTGTGTGTGTGTGTGTGTGTGTGTGTGTGTGTGTGTGTGTGTGTGTGTGTGTGTGTGTGTGTGTGTGTGTGTGTGTGTGTGTGTGTGTGTGTGTGTGTGTGTGTGTGTGTGTGTGTGTGTGTGTGTGTGTGTGTGTGTGTGTGTGTGTGTGTGTGTGTGTGGTCAAGGGTTGTTAGTCGCATAACTCAAATACGAATTACCCGAAAATTTTGATATTTGGTATTTAACATTTGTATATAAATTGGAAGAGCTCCCTAGATTTTGGTACAAATATCTTTATCGGAAGTGATATTTTTTGAAGATTGAAAAGGTTAATTGTCAAAATTGTATATAAATTTGGAAAAATATAGTATTTATTTGTAATGAGAATAAGAGGAAAAGTTATTTGCAACTTACGTTATAAAAAAATTGTCTTTATCTGGTAGCATTAAAGAACTGCAGTAAAATTTAAAAAATAAATTTATCAAATAAAACGTTGATATCTTGTAATCCATGATCGGTTGATTTTTGTTTCTGGGTAAAAAATATTGACAGGTGAGACGGGTGACAAGTTGGCATAGCGCTATATAAGTCCTAAGTAAGATATTAAATGTAGTAATTGAACGGAGAATGGCTTCAACACAGCAGAGTTTTCCTGTGAATGAATCTTTTTATTCAGGTGATGCAAATTTCTGTGTTTGAATATTTGAGATTTTTATTTGTATATTTTAAATGGGCACCGGATTGCACGTATACATTTCTGTTTAAAGTCTAGATATGGCGGAAGGTTGTGTGATGGCCACGTCAGATTTTTTAATTAGGTAATAAGTATTATGTCTTGTAGGCAACCGTCCGTCATTGATACTTAAAAATTAAAGACAAACTATTAAAAGCCGCCCAACTAGTACACATAAACTATCAAAAACTTTAATTTATTTGGAATATAACTACCTAAAAAAATCTTGTGAAAAACGTAATTATGAAACTCATTGCGCTCGTGTCAGAGAACTTATGCATTCGTTTCAAAATCACTCATTTCCAACACTTGTTACAAAAATATCAATTTTACATACCTGCATGAAAAATAACTTGTTTGCGTGTGCATAGTCGCTGAATTTTTAACTATGCGAATATTAGGACACCGTAGATTAGATCTGATTAGATTTTGGTGTTAATCGTGCAACCGGAAGTGGTAGTTTCTTGAAGATCTGAAGTGTTTTTCTGAAATATCTTGAAACATTTATGGACAATGAAGAGAACTTATAAAGAGAATAAAAGATCTTTAAAATTTTGTAAAAATATATAGCATGTTCCATTAAATAATATAAAGTTGCATATGATTGCGCGAAAATGGAACACGCTGTAGAAAAACTTATAGTGTAGATATGTGGGCATTTTAATGTAAAATAAACTTTGTTTGAAAAAATTTCGGTAATATTTAAAATATATGAGTCAAAAAAAAAACAGACCGATGGACCATTCTGTATACTGGCATTAGTAATATAAAAGTAGTAGGTATAGAAAGTAGAGTACTATAGCGAGAGGTAATTTTTATGTTTACTGTACAAGAATGCATTGTCTTATTGTATTAAATATATATTCAAAATAATACTCGTCGTAAACCCACTTCCTCCTGATTTTAAAACCTACACCGGGTGGCTAGATTTTTAGCCCCTATTTGCTGATTTCCCAGGAGAAGGTATCGTGGCTCGCGGCTGACGCAGCATCTCCTGGGACCGCCGTCATCTTCAGCGTGACCCGCTTGAGCTAGCGGTTCCTCGACTTCACCACGTACCCTGTACCACAATAGCTACACGATCGATTCACACAACATAAAGGAAATACAAATAGTGGGAATAATATCAAGTGGGATTGGAGGAGAACACGAGAATTGGTTTAAGAAGTATTGCGCAAGCAAAAAGGCTTGGTGGTGGTTTTGAAACCATAACATGAGTGAAGTTTTAGACACACAAAATATTATTGAACTTACATCCATTAATACATACACAATTCGGTCAGGCCAAAATATGCAAAACGCAGACAAAATTTATTTCAAATAGTACCGATATTTCGGATCATAGTTTGATCCTTCCTCAGGGTTAGAAAAGTAATGTCACAATAATAAAATAAAATACCGTGAATTTATTTTAGCGTGAAACATAGGGCTTTTCATATCCATGGTTACGAATTTGACAGCAATGAATTAGAGTTTTTAAAATAGAACATAGGGAATCAATTTAACTACATAATGAATGTGGTATAACTTTGTTAAAGAACATCATTTTGTAAATATAAAAATTGCATTTTATTCGTCAAGGCTTCCACTTTCAGTTGCACTAATAACATTTGAATTTTTGGCCCCGTTATACCGAAAAAATTGCTTTTTAAAGTATCATAACTCAGTATTAGAAGATGTTCAAAGAATTCTCAATATTTTCAATATCTATGAATGAAATTGTAAATTCGTAGAGAATTATCTTCACCAAATCATCCCCAATCACATGCAACTATTTGGAGGGTTGTATGTTTTACCTCCGAAAAGAAAACTGGTTTACGCTACCTTCTTTATTTATAGGTTATGATCTTTTCTAAAAAAATATTTTTAGGTGGCTATTGCATAAATAGTTGTTTTACGTATGCTTTGACAGCCGTAAAGTGTCACATTTTTTGACATCTGTCAAAATGACTACTTTACGGCCGCATTTACTTCACGGCCGCTTTTACTTCACAGCCGCATTTACTTTACGGCCGCTAAACAACGAATTTATTTAATTTTAATTGGTAAATATCGGGTGGGCCAAATAAGACCTACGAATGTTAAACTTAAATAACTTTTGTATTTTTTTATTTAATTATTTTTTTCTTTTTGTAGGTTATAAGTGAATTCTTGGAAATTTATTACCCACACAAATTGATTTTCTAAATAATGTTTTGATGTCGGATAAAGCGCATTTTCATTTAAATGGTCATGTCAACAAACAAAACTGTAGATTTTGGGGCTCTGAAAATCCAAGGGAAATACACCAGCATCAGTTGCAAATCCATCCAAATGTATTGTTTGGTGCGGTGTTATGGCAAAAAAGTGAAATTTTTGGCGAACGTCTGATTTAAAAAAAAATCAGATTTCCCTTGGCCACCTCGCTCGCTAGATTTAATAGCGCTCGACTTTTTTATGGGGATATTTAAAAGACAAAGTGTATGTTAATAAACTAGAGACTATTAGACAGTTGAAGCAGAATATTCGAGACGAAATACTGAGCCTTCAACCAGAAGCATCACGTGGTGTAATGGAAAACGCGTTAAAAAGAGCCGATCTCTGTAACGAGAATAATGGTTTACATTTGTCTGATGTCATATTTCATACATAATTTCCATAAAATATATTCATTGTATAAAAAAATTAATTAAAATAAGCGATTATTACCAGAGTTCTTAGTGTTTAACATTTCCCTACAACTTAGTTAGCCTAAATTATACAAATAAAATTATTTATGATAAGTACTAAGAAACTTATTTTTGACTAAAAATTATATATTTTTTGATAGCCATAGACACCTAAAAAATGTTGTGTGCACCTCGGCTTAAAAGTGTTTTTATAGTTGGTCCGCGATGTGGTGATCGCTAAACATATTCGTCTGGGTTAAATTTTTTAGGTGGGGGAAAATTAATTGACGTCATAGAGGTTCTCAACCAGTCACTCATGATGAACAAGAACTATAAGTAAATATCAAATTAAAATTAAGAATTATGTAATATAAAAATTAAATAGTAATAATCATTCATGCTATTATCATTATAAATTACCTAAAAATTGAATTCTGATGGCAATGGGTTTGTTTCATATTTAATAACGAGAACCATTGTTTTAGATTCACTGGTATGTTTTGACATTAGCAATTTTCTATTTGAGGTTATTAGTATTTAGTAGTTTACGGCTGTGGTATGCTTTCTGCTGTGAGTATAGTTATATTATTATTATTTGTAGTTTCTGTTCCTTATACAACATTGCGAATATACTTAAATTTCCTACAAAACATAACCTGAAATGATAAGCAGTGTTTGACATTTCTCTTGACGTAAATGTATCGTTCTCTTTTTAAGTATACTAGTGGATAAGAGATAAACATATTAGACATTAACCAACGAATGAACAAGCATGCATGTGACAAAAAGAGAGATATACATAATGCCTGTTTATTATAAGTTTAGAAACTAATGACGTACCGATCACCACATCGCGGACCAACTATAGCCTGACCTGAATTGCTGGCCTCGACTGCAAACTTCAGATTCGGTCAAAAAAGATCACTTTTACAGCCTTGCTTGATATTTTAGTATAGGTACCTTAATTCAGATATTTTGTACTTAAACAAAAAAACCTAAAATCCTATCTCCAATAATGATCAATAAATAATATTAAATGTCAAAAGATTATAGGTTATAGTAGTATAGAAAGAGCTGCTTTGATTATTGTCTGTATTGTTACTTATTATTATTGTTTAAAAATGTCAAACCATGAAATTTGAGAAATAAGAACTTACTTGTGAAAGGAATTTTATTTTTTGGATATTGCAAGTTATTGCTACGGTATACAACACAACACGTCACTATGTTTTAACAATACCTGTAATAGTATATTACATACCGAGCGGGGAAATGGTTCATTACAGCCGAGCGTTTCATTAGATGACTGAGGTGCTTGCACCGAAGTCATCTATGAACGCGAGGCTGGAATGAGCCTTCCCGCGAGGTATGTATACTATTTTATTCACAATCCAATTGGTTATTAATATGCCCGTTTTAAATATTCATTTTATTCATATTTTATGACAGTTTTATTATAATTTGTTTTGATACTTCAACATAGAGATCTATGAAAAAGTTGCTAGGGTTGCCAGGTAACTTGAAAAAATGTTTATTGATTCTGTCAATAATTAGTTTCTTGCTGCTTTTTATCGAGATCGAGCATATTAATTATCATGTTGTCTGATAGTGAAGATGGTGAAGACGAAAATATTCCTTTAGAACTGCGAGAAGCTGCAATAAAAAGCTTCTGAAAGTGACGTTTACATAGCTGGAAAACGCTCACTTCCCCGCTAGCCGGGAAGTTTTTTCCGGCTAGCTGGGAAGTAAAGTAAACAATGACTCGCTTCCCAACTGTTTAGAAGGTTGGAAACGCACATATTACCAACCGATTGTGAATAAAAAAATTGTTTAAATAGCTGCGAATAGCTGTGACAACGATAGATTAATAATTATGTAAAGTATAAGTTATTATAAATTAAATCAATAATAATGGAGTCAGAATTTATATGTATTTGATTTTGATGTCACTTGTAAAATTAACTGCATTATGTTCTGCATGTGTGATGACGATGCTTCCGCTCAGTCTGTCCTCTTCTCTCCCGCTTGCCTCATTGCTGTCGTATGTTGTGCGCTACGTAGGGTTACCATATTTGTTTATCTCGAATGGAGGACGCCGAGCGAAGCGAGGTACATAGCGCCGCAGGCGAAATTTTTTTTAGAAAGGGGCGAGCAATTTTAACAGAATTTGCATAAACATATATCTTTAAAAAAATACAATTATAATAATATTAATCCAAATTCAAAACACATTTTTAAAAAATACTAACAAAGCTGAATAACTTATCTACTTCAATAAAAAATCTGACGTGGCCGTTACAATACCTCTCGCCTTGACATTGAAGTATTATTATTTAACCTCGTATTGAACCAAATATTAAGCTTTAATTTAAATAAAATACAACAACACCGTATAACATTTAATATAATAATATAAAATAATCATACATTATATTATTTTAAAATGCATAATGGACTTATAATAATTATGTAGGTAAATAAATTATATATTTCACAAATTTAATCAGCTCTTAGTTTAATATATTATTTTATTTTATAAATACCATATTTACATAATACTATGTCCATTTAATATCTATACTATATCCAACATTTCAAAATTCTACACCACACTCTACACATGCCCTACACCACAGAGAAACCTCCTTGCCACAGACATCTGTTTATCTGTCACATTGACAATTTTATTTTTGTTTTAAATTTTATTTCTATTTCGGGATTCACAAATCGTGGTAGGTAAAATTATATATTTAAAAAAATTATATTTCTTTATTTGTTAAAGATATAGAAACAAGTAAGATTAAATATTGTACAATGTAATTTCTTCTTTTATGTGTGGTATGTCAAATTATAACAATCGCATTATTTTATACAATTTTTGCAAAAAATGTTATAGTGCTACAAGAAAAATACCATTTCCGGTTAGTGGGTTTTTACCAAAATCTTTTCAGCTCTTCATTAACACATATAAATGTATAATGCAAAATATTAGAATTTTATGTTCAGTAGAATTTGAGATAATGAACCGGGACGAAAGGCTATAGTAGGCGCACATACAGACTTTCATACATACACACAGACACACACACACACACACAGACATCATCGTGAAAATAGTCAAAATAGGTTCTAAAGGTGCTAAAACGTGCTTATTGACAAAAATCTCGACATCGAATTTTTTCACGATCCCTATACCTCTCTAGGCGAGAGGTAAAAAAGTAACTATTGCAGCAGTCGCCACGAAGCCAGGTTAGCCAACCGGACATGGTGGTCCGATCTGCTAGCGAGGTCGTGGGTTCGAATCAGTCGAATCCCACTAAAAATTTTATTTGAATATAAAAATTGCCACTGGCTAAAATCAGAATCAAAGGCGAATTTTTCAAGTAAGATAAACAAAAATACTTATAACTTATAATATGTACCTAGCATTAAAATAGTGCAATATTTTGTATTGTACTTTTCATATTGTACTTTTCATCCGCGAGATGTCCCTAATTTTAACAATTTAAAATAATTTTTTTTTCGTATTACGGCAAATACCGAAAAATTATCAATTTAAGTATCAGAATTTCTAAAAAGAGGACAATTGTATTAAAAATGAAAAAAGATACCGGACCCGGACATCTACCCTAAAAAGAGGACATGTCCGGGAAAAAGAGGACGTCTGGTAACCCTAGCGCTACGGATTCCTTCCAGGTACATAGTACATAGTATAGAGTTCACTGAATCTAATAAGTACATAAGGTATTGCCTTTTATACAACTTAGGTATGGCAGCCTCGCATACTATGACCTATGACCTATGACCCATTATGAACATACGAACATTATTTATTTAACGAGCACATAATGTAGGAGGCTATAATTCAAGAGGATGAAAGTTTATGAACGGGCTTAAGGCGAGTGTTTGATAATGCGAGGTTTTATCTACGACTTTGTAAATAAGACATTTCTTTACAAATTTTTATTCACTATAATATTAATCTGACTTCACATTTTGATGTAACAGTGACAATAGTGTTGAATAATGGACTCATAATATAATAATGCTGAATTATGAATTCGTAATACAATATAGTTTCTAATGGAGAGGTTTATCTTACAACAGTTACCTACATAATGAATGTATTATTCAATGGTCGTAGATAAAGATATTTATTATACCCTGTGTGTGGTTACCAGTCGACAACTCACGTGTACTCATGGTTGTAAATGAAAAATTTATAGTACCTATACACTTTTGTGATAATAATAATATTTTATATCCAACATCTCTTAATAAAAACACCATAACTATGGTGATTTTAAACAAGCAAAGTAAAAGATTGCCCACTAGTGGCTTTGATCGCAATTATACCCACAAGTGGGTAAATTGTTACTTTGCTTGTTATAAGTCGCCATAGTAACGATGTTTTAGAATGGAACTTAATATTTTTTAAATATTTCAGCAGTTAGAAAATAAACTCACTCCACCTTCCACCTTCGGTCTTGTGAGTTAAAGTAAATAACTAGGTATTAAGTATTTCTTGCTTCTAAAAATTATTTTTTACATTTAGTCAAATCCAAATATTGGTTTTATATATATATAAAAATTATTTTGCTTTCAAACATGTCTAATTTAAAAATATATAGATTGGAAATTGGAATACGATATATATTTTGACAATTAAATGTTAAAGTTATATTATCCTGCATAAATTTACAAAATTTTGTACTAACCTATTCTTTTAGTATTGTTATTACTTCACTTCTTTATATTTTACAATATTTCTTCGTTTTCTTCTCAGTTTGCTTCTTTAAGACCATCTGAATTTCTTCAAGCGTTTTACCTTTAGTTTCCGGTACATAAATCCAAACAAAAAACGCACCAAGTCCAGAAAACACAGCAAAAATAACAAACGGTACATACAGTCCAAGCGATCCTGCTGTCCAATGATAAACCTGTAACGAAAAAGTCGCAAACACAGTGAAATATAAATCCGACATAACCATTCCAAACGCCTTTACACTACTAGGAAACAGTTCTCCGTTTACAACAATAGGCACTAGCCCTAACCCACATTTGAAGGCAAAGGCATAGCCTATCAGGCAAAACAGAGGAATCCAGGTGAGGTTAGCATAAACAAAAGCTTCAGTTTGTGCGTAATACGCAGCTAGTATCGACAAGAAAACAGCAGATATTGCTCCAGATGATATTAACAAGAATCGCCGACCATATATATCAATCAAAACAGCTCCCAATACCCCGGCTAGTAACATTACCACTCCGAAAGTAATAGCAGCCCATTCGTCAGGCAACGGAGACTCGATCCCTCCTAACCTAGAAGCTTCTTCTAGAAGATACTGGGCGTTCATAATTACAACACTAACTCCCGCCATGTTCTGTGTTGTGTTCAGCAACAACATTATCAGCGTTGCTTTTCGATTGCTCGGTATTCCGACCAAGTCCCACGGTCGACCTCTTTCTGCTTCTTGGCGAGCGACTGCTGCAGAAATGTCCTCAAGTTCTTTGGAGACGTCGTCAGTTGAGCGGAAGTATTGTAGAGATTTTCTGGCCTCTTCTGTTCGCGAGCATTTTAAAAGGTAGTATGGAGTTTCTGGTTGGAAAAAGAACATGGATAACATGATTATGTTTAAGCCGATTGGGTATAAACATGATCCCCATATTGGCATGAAAGGGATTATTATGTAGGCGACCAGCACACCTGAAATACATAAATAATATTTTTAACGATTAAATTATATAAAAATTATAACGACTATTTTAAATTTAAAGTGTAGTGCCATAAGCAATTTAAAGACTTTCTGGGACACCTAGGATGCACCATCGTCAGAATGGAGCAAAGGTTTGAATTTTTATTTATAAAATATTAAATATTAAATCTATCAACCTTAAGCTAGCTGGATCCATTAAAATGATGTGGAAAATTTAAAGCTAATAAATTACCCTGTAGCCGATTTTAAGCTTCTGTTATTTATTTAAAAAATCATGGGTATCTATTGCCAAGATTTTTATTTTCACGATTATGTGTGTACGTATAGATATGTGACGATTTTTCGTCCACGATAACTTAAAATGTATCATACCTTTAATTTCATATTTAAGGTTTTAATAAAAATCTTAACACCGGATAAGATTTTGGTAGAAATGTGACAACCGGAAATAGTATTTTTGGAAACTTGGTATAGTTTTTCTTAAATAAATTGGTATATTATTTATTTATGACAATTTTTGCAATTAAAAATAAAAGAAAATATAATTATCTATGGGTAATTTTAAATACAATTTGCTGAATCTGGTAGTACTTAACAATAAAATAAAGTACAATTAATATTCTACTATTTTAAAATTCCAGTATCATATGAAATTTGTTTCTACACAAAATTTGAATTATTATGACAGTGACAGTAGGTACAGTTGATATATTTTGCTTGCATCTTGGTTTACATTAGCTTTGTTCGATGATATGAACTAGGTTGTTTTAGTGCAAATTTTTGCACTGAAGCGTTCGATGACACAAAGGTCCACTTCGTTCAACGTGTTCGATGGAAAAAAAGTGTGAACTTGAACACACTTATTTGCACTGACTCTTGGGGCGGAGTAAGTTAGGCAGTGTGTCTGTGTCGGAGTGGGGATGAAACATCAAATTTTATTATGCGCATAAATAAATAAAGAATAAACTTTGCTGTCATCTAAATTTTTGAATTAAATGTTTCACTTAGGTATTGAAATAAATCGCGATTTATGCTAAAATGTCTTATAAATTCGTTGTACACGTGTATGACGAAACATTTATTTTATTTATTCTGTAATAAAAATAATTTACAAAATTTAGATTTTATTTTGAAATACGAGTATAACCTTTGATAACATTATAACATTAATATTCTGGTTTAAAGATATAAAATTTAAATTGGATAGAATTGAAATTATTAGTAAAGCTTAGTAGTATACACATACAATTTAGACCATTTTCTTAAAGAAGGTCTTCTAACATTCACATTCACAGTTGGAATTTATTACTTTTAAGTTATAGCCTTCAATTTTTCTAGGTGTGGCAGTAACAAAATTGGTCAATTGGTCTTAAACCAACTTTGTATACGGCAATTAATTAAATTTAATTATATTTATCAGCCCCATATTTCGATAACCAGTCAGGCGCGGATGCAGGGGGATGGAGTCACGGGGGTCATGACCCCTCTCCCTCCAAGAATATCGAAATTAAAATGTTGGGGAAACATTTTAATTTAAATTGAATGAAAATTGAATTATTTTCTCCTACTTACCTATCATACTATTGACATAAACAATACTTCCAATGAACCCTCTTACTTCCGGCTGGCTGCACTCAGCGTTGTACATCGGCAGTGTGACGTACATAGCATTGGCACAAAGTCCTGCGAAGAATCTCGCCACGTACAGTTGTTCAAGAGTGTTAGCTGTGGCTACAAGAATCCAACAGATCAGTCCTGCGGTTGCCATTGTCAGAATCGTGCGACGTCGACCAAGAAAAGTTATAAAGCTGAATGTAAACGGCAGACCGCAAACACCACCACCTAGAGATGGAAACATTTGTAGAATTGAGAGAAAAATCACGTATCAATCATAATTTTATTTAAACAGAAAGGTTTTTTTACTAGGCTATTAATTCTACCTAGATAAGAGCAAGAGGAAACGAGAGAGATAGCTAGAGTACCTGAGAATTTACTAGTGTTCATATGAGCGCGAAATAAGAATTTTACTATATTTCAAATTATAATCATTTAGAATCATACGGTAATAATAATAACAGCATAAGAAACACAATAAAATAATAAGACTGTTTTTCTTCAAACGCCAGAAAAACATAATATTTCATATCTCCATAGAAACAAAGATAAAGTTTTACTTTTCAGAGAGCGGCAGACAATAATATTACCTGCCGCTGTGAGCGTCAGATAATATTATCTGCCGCTGGTGAACCAATCAAATCAGCTGTCAATAAAATTTAATTCAAATTTTTATTAAACAATATAAATCAAAGACGACTATATTATTTCAATCCGAATTATTTTAATAAATTTTCTTACACGAATATCAATTTTATTGTAAGGTTTCGACGTCTGAAGAAAAAACAGCATATTTTATGCGGAGCTAAGTGACCTTTTATGGCTCATCTGTAGTTGCCGGATGAGCGCAGCTCATCCGGCAAACGCCTACAGATTCGCCACAAAAAGTTCCACTTTAGCTCCTTATTAAATAATATACTATTATTTGGATCTATTATCACTTATTTTACGAAAATTAGAATGTCTTCTTTTATATTTAGACGTAGGTATATGTTTTGTTAATCAATTTTTGATGAAAAAATTGTCTCAGTCTCGTACTTTCTACCCATATCGACGCAACATTTATTAGCAAACCACCAAAATCAAAATCACTCGTAATTAAATAAATGCTTAAAAATCAGCAGATTTGATAAGGCACTCATTTTGTCTCTGTCTCGTCCCTCTCTTTCTAAAATGTTTAACATTATTTTTAATGTGGAAATTTTTTGAAAAATCTCAGACTGAGCCGGGACTTGAAGCCGGAACCATTGAATCTTTGAATTTTTAATGTCTAGGCAGTAAAAGAAATTGTTGTTATGGTGAATCAATAATATTTCATGAAAATATAAATAACACATTTGTTTTTTAAAAGCAAACAAATGCATAGCAACCGATTAACAAACACGTATATAGTAACATAATTTGATGGCGATACCTATCAAAATATTGAAAATAATTACTAAATTAATATAAATTATATCTTATATCTACTTCAAGCAGAAAACTGAACAAAATCGAACCCAATAAAGTACAGTGAACCGCGAACCGAACCTGAACCTTTATTTTGTGCGATTCGAGTTCCTGGCTTTAATATGCCAAAAATACAGATTTACTGCCTAAGCTAGATTCTAGCTGTGGCAGTAAATCTAATATTTTTGCCTTGTTAAACAACAATTTTTCATACTAACCCATGTAGAGGATGCCCAGCATGTAGGCAACATCTCCCACTTCGGATGCATCTGGTGGCGGATTTATAGGTGTACTATTGGAGAAAAGAACTGAGAGTGCTGGGCTCGGCCAGCCAAATTCGATGCCACATGAAAGTAATGCTAGTGAACCTAAAGAAAATATTCATTTAATAACATGTTAATATAATCTAATTAGAATATTGCTAAACTATGAATCATTTCTAACCTTACGAGACGACAAAGGGATAAGATAATAATTATGATATAATTGTCATCTTGAACTATAAGTGAATGAACGATAAGAATACAGTAATTTATTTACAAAACTTTTCTTTTGGTATTTACAATCTAATGTAATCGGTTTGGTATCATATTTTATTGTTTAGTTTACAAAGAGTAATATAATTTGGTCCAAACGTCTTAATACAAATCTTAAGAACCAAGTTATTTTTTTGAAAGCAATCCGCAAACCGGAAGTAGAACTTTTTTGAAATATTTTGAAAAATAATGAAAGATTATATAATTAATATTTATAATTTTTAGCATTTTATAAAATGTTCTGTCATAGTACTTTAGGAATTAAAGTATTATTTATAATTTAGAGTATGAAATTTGAGTATCTTGTTCTCCATGTTTTTTTAACATTTGTTACTACGAAAAATTTAATTTATTCTGATAGTGTCAGTGACAGTAGTGACTCATCATTTATATCTTCTTCTATTTGATTAAATGACTAAAATATATTGGCAAGTATCTATAATTATTATATTTAGTAGTAAAATGAGTAGGGTATGGCGCAAGGTCTTGTGTTGGTCACATAAATTTTTTTTTATTAATAACTCAAACAACATGCCTTATCCAATATTTTAAAAATAATAAGCATAATGATAATAACAATAATAATAATTATAGGTAGGTATACTAAGTACAAAAAGTAAAATATATTAGCATTAGCAATAACAATATTATGTCCTTCATTTATAATTCAGTATAATTAAAAAATCTGATGTGGCCAGTACAAGATCTTCCACCATATCGTACTCTTTTTACTACTATGAGAATTACTTTAATAGGTTACTTTACTGCTACAAATATATAGGTACTTACAAATATATTTTAGTCATATGTCAATAACTACAAAAGAAGATATAAATGATGTGTCACTATTGGCACTGTCATTCTGGTACTGTCATAATCAATTAAATTTTTCGTAGTAACAACTATCAGGGATAACAATGTTGTTTCATACTCCAAATTAAAAAAAATCTGCTGTGGCCACCACACGACCTCTCGCCTAATTCTGCTTATTCTACTAATCTAATAAATAGTTTTTTTCAAAATCGGCATGAAAATCGTCATTTCCAGACTAATTTGCGTCATGAAAGTAAGATTTTCATGACTAGGCATGAAAATAAAATTTTCATGCCTAGTCATTTTTACTTTCAACTTTGTTTACTTGTCATGACAACTTTTTCTAAAATTTGTCACAGCTCTGATGATTTGTCACAGCTCTGATGATTTGTCACAGCTCTGATGATTTATGCAAACCTATTTTTTTTTATAATTTTAACCTTAATTGCCGATTTAAAAAAAATAGAATACATCACGCGTCATAAAAATGTCTTTGCTTGACTCGGAGGCTTTGAAGAAATGCTCGAACGCTGCGCATCCTCGCATTCTTCAAACGCCTCCTCGTCTGCAATGAAACATTTTCATGACTTGTAATGTAATATACTATTACTTACATTTTAATAGTTTCATGTTTATGTAATATGTAAACGATAATGTAAACCAATATGCAAGCAAAAGATGTCAACTGTACTGTCACTGTCATAATAATTCAAATTTTATGTAGAAACAAATTTCATATCATGGACAACAAGATACTGGAATTTCAAAAAAATAGAATATTAATTGTACTTTATTTTATTGTTGAATACTTCCAATTTGTATTTATAATTAACTGTACATATAGATAATCACAATTTCTTTTATTTTTAATTGCAAAAATTGTCATAAATAAATAATGTACCAATATATTTAAGGAAAACTTTTCCAAACTTCTAAAAGTACTACTTCCGGTTTGCGGATTTCTACCAAAATCTTATCCGGTATTAAGATACTTATTAAAACCTTAAATATGAAATTTGGTTATAAACGGTTTGATACTTTTTAAGTTATCGTGGACGAAAAATCGTCAGTCCATGCAAACACACACACAAACAGACACACACAGACATCATCGTGAAAATAGTAAATTCGTATTCTTGAGACCCTGAAACGTGCTTATCCACCAAAAACTCATACTCGAAAATTTTGACCCATTACAATTAATACCTCTCTTATTATAGAATATGAGGCGAGAGGTAATACTTTCATTTCTAAAGTACTATGACAATACAATTTGTAAAATGTTAAAAATTGTAGAAAATAAAAATATAATCTTCCATTTGAAAAAAAATATTGCGATAAATTAATTATTTATCAAAATATTTAAGAAAAGTGCTACTTCCGGTTTGTTGTTTGCTTCCAAAAATAAGAGTTAGAGGTGCATAGAATGAGACAAATTATGAATGAAGCAATATTCAAATAGCGTGGTTTGTTTTAAAAAATTCTACAAGATAACTCTATTAGGTGTAGTGATTCATCAGAAATTTTTTTCCTACAATGATAAAATAGTGTGAGCACAGTATGCTTCTCAATTTTGAAAAAGTAACTATTTTAAAAAATATAAAAAAATATGTAAAAAAACAATCATTTTAATGTTTCTTTTAAACATACCTGCCAATACAGCTACAAACTGTGCCCAATACGGTCGAAAATTTGTAAACATTGTGGCAATTTTTACTTTTATAACACTCACACTAAATATCACAATTTGTTTAAATCACAATTTTAGTTTGAAAATTTTAAGAGATCAATGCTCAAGAGATTATAACAGCTAATCACTTCTAAATTCTTCAATAAATACTGATTTCAATTATATCAGCCTACCTGAACCACATTATATTAAACGTTTTTCACTATTTTTTTTAAATATTAAACTTAATTATGTTGAAACGTTTTGTTTATTGTAGTTAAACTAAAATCTACTTTTAGTCAAGTAATTTTATATTTTATGAATCTTTATACTTGGCTCATCACGTCTTTGATATTTATCAATGAGTACTACCATGACCGAACGATATAGGTAAGGTCAGACAATACCGTACCGCTTTGCGCATGACGTCACTCAAGACACATTTCATCCCCTTCAAATTAGTCCCACGACAATGTACTTTAACGCTAAGGCCACACGAGCGTTTTTTCACGCTGTGGTTCTGCGTGCAGAAACGCACAACATATAGATCACATTGATATTTGTGAATTTGTGAGACAGGCCACACGAGCGTGATTTGCCACCGGTGAGGAGCTATTCAGTTGCGTCTTCAAGGTTACCCGCTCGGTGGATTGGCTGTGGTCCATTTGACGCTGAAGCTGACTGCTACACTTTCTTTCCCCGCGCAGTTTCATTATTGTTCAAGTTTTTACCTCAGTGTGAAAAGAAGCATATGTGGCCATATGCACTGCAGAATTTTCGGTTGCGTTTTTTCACCCAGAACCGCAGCGTAAAAAACGCCCGTGTGGCCTTAAACAACTTTACTACTAAATTATTTGTAATAAAAATTTAAATCAAGTAGTTATTAAAGTTTTAGTTTTTAATAAATAATAAAATTAACCAGATAGTTATATGATATTTTAATGAGGTTTATACAAAAAGTTTAGTTTTCTTCATTTTTAAAAGAATATAAGAAAAACAATAGGTAGCTCATTTCAGCCCTCAACTACATAATGTACTTAAATTTAAATACATAATAAATTAATATTGGTTATAGATATATAGATTGTAGATATGAATTTATATCTGCAATCTACAGGGTGTTTCAGGGTTTTCAGTATCCTAACTTAAAATATGAATGTAGGACCTCGAAACAAGAAAAAAATTTCATTTGGTGATTTTCTAGCAAACACTTCGTTTAGGAGATATTAGCTTTTAAAGTTACAGATGAGATAAAATTTTGTTTACGTTTTCATGTTTTAATGTTATTAAAATTCACTCATCAATGTGTAGCTAAGTAGCTATAAATGTTTCAGCCAAGCGTGAATACAAGCGGAGCAATGGGAGGATCTCGTGTTTGTCGTTTTTATACTGAAACTATCTTCTGAGTCCGTCACAGGTTTCTATGAGGCGCCGTTTGTGTCAAAATTAAAACAATAAAATAAGCATTAATAATTGCAAACACTTAAGATTTCATGTATTATAGCATAAACTTGTTAAATATATAAGATAAACTATGTTTTAACGTGTTAATATATGTTTTTTCTGCTTAATATAAACTTTATTATTATGGTGTAAAATCTTCTGTCTCACTTTACATCTTTCTCTTGTTCATTTGGCTCCATCCTTTTCGACTACACTGTTGTCAAATTATCGTAGTCTTGTGTTGGCGCTGCTAAAAGAAAAAACTCAACTTACGTTTTTCTCATAGACTTATTATAATACCAAAGCACTCATCATGTATGTTTCAGAGGTCTTTTTCTTATTCTGCCACTAAGCTGTATAATGATATTCCCGAAGAAATAAAGTGTTTTAACTTGCTTAGATTTAAAATAAAATATCTACAGATTTTAAGCAGTTTTGATTAAGTTCGAAAACACTACAGTGAAATTGAAATGATGCATTTTGTTAATTTCATTAATTTATTACAATCTCTGTTTGTGAATTACTATCTTTGTTTGGTGTACATATGCCAATACTTAATAATTAATATTGTAAACTTATTTTTGTATTAAAAGGTTAAGGTTAAGTGGAAGAGCAGCTGTAAGCTGAACTTTGCCTAATAAAAGTATTATTATTATTATTGTTATTATTATTATTACCAACCTGACATAAACGTCAAAAAAGTGTTCAAAAGAACAGTTACAAGAAACATATAAACTATGAATATGAAGTTGGTAATACAATATGAAGTTGGTAAAACAATATTGGCAAACTTGTAAAATAAATTCATATATTTAGCAATTGCATGTTGCTCAGTGTAAAATGAAAAAAAAGTCTTCTGCAATGTTCATGTTCATGTTCAACTCTGAGTTGAAGATTGCAGTTGCCCGTTGCGTTTGCTCAATGTAAAATGGGCTTTAGATTTGCCAAAAAGAAACATCTCTAGCTCTCCGGCACTCTAAAATAATGTTATAAATGGCTATTTTCTATTGCGTTCTTCTTGAAAATATTGTGTATTTTTTATTTTTAACAACTTTTGTAATTACAACTTTTATTAAAATTTAAAAATTACATAGTTTTTATTATATAAAACAGATTTCAAGTAGATCATTTATCTTAAACAAACCGTTAAAAATACTGATTTCAGTTTTAAGAACGAGCTAAAACAAATAATAAAAAAGATACAAGCTTGCTTTTATCTTAAAACGAAACAAAACCATTATACAATCTGTATTTCCACTTGTTTCAAGTCAAAATCTTGCTCTTTGGTTTTTTCTCCGTCTGCTTCTTCAAAACCATCTGAATTTCTTCAAGCGTTTTACCTTTGGTTTCCGGTACATAAATCCAAACAAAAAACGCACCAAGTCCAGAAAACACAGCAAAAATAACAAACGGTACATACAGTCCAAGCGGTCCTGCTGTCCAATGATAAACCTGTAACGAAAAAGTCGCAAACACAGTGAAATATAAATCCGACATAACCATTCCAAACGCCTTTACACTACTAGGAAACAGTTCTCCGTTTACAACAATAGGCACTAGCCCTAACCCACATTTGAAGGCAAAGGCATAACCTATCAGGCAAAACAGAGGAATCCAGGTGAGGTTAGCATAAACAAAAGCTTCAGTTTGTGCGTAATACGCAGCTAGTATCGACAAGAAAACAGCAGATATTGCCCCAGATGATATTAACAAGAATCGTCGACCGTATTTATCAATCAAAACAGCTCCTAATACCCCGGCTAGTAACATTACTACTCCGAAAGTAATAGCAGCCCATTCGTCAGGCAACGGAGACTCGATCCCTCCTAACCTAGAAGCTTCTTCCAGAAGATACTGGGCGTTCATAATTACAACACTAACTCCCGCCATATTCTGTGTTGTGTTCAGCAACAACATTATCAGCGTTGCTTTTCGATTGCTCGGTATTCCGACCAAGTCCCACGGTCGACCTCTTTCTGCTTCTTGACGAGCGACTGCTGCAGAAATGTCCTCAAGTTCTTTGGAGACGTCGTCAGTTGAGCGGAAGTATTGTAGAGATTTTCTGGCCTCTTCTGTTCGCGAGCATTTTAAAAGGTAGTATGGAGTTTCTGGTTGGAAAAAGAACGTGGATAACATGATTATGTTGAAGCCAATGGGGAATAAACATGAGCCCCATATTGGCATGAAGGGGACTATTATGTAGGCGACCAGCACACCTGAAATACATAAATAATAATATTTTTACATGTTTTTTTATTACGATTATTAATTTATGCAACAATGTAACTAAAGTATGTATCAGAGGCGAATCTAGAAATAGTGCTATAGAATGTAAAATATATAAATGTTGATTTTATTTGACATTTCACATTCATATTATCAACATCAACACAATATTTATAAAAATAGTTTTGGTATCACTGATTTACTAAATTAAAATCAAATAATATTTTATGCACAATATTGGAATGAAGAAAATCATGTTTGAATTACGAACCGATTTCTGCCAGTTCAGTTCATCGCGGTTTGTCGTGTGCATGTATCGATGTTTATAAGATAAAGTTTAAAATTTCGAGTACCTATATATATTTTGATGTATTTAAATGGAAATATCTATAAATTTCGTGTAATTGAACTTTTTAATGGGTAAAATTATATAAAAATAATAACGACAATTTTAAGTGTAGTGCCATAAGCAATTGGAAGACATATATATATATATATATATATATATATATATTTAAAGTAGGGTATTATTATTATTATTCTGTGGCGATAGTTACAATAGTGACATAGGTATCATTTATATCTTCTTCTACAGTTGACTAAATAACTAATAGCTATTAATATAATAAGAATATTATGCGATTTATAATACCGAGGATGTTGCTAAGCGACGAGGTGAAACCGAGTCTCTTTGAACATCCAAGGGGGTTAAATCGCATATATTCGCGTTATATTCAAAGCTTAATCGTATCATCAAAGATAGCGATGTTAAAACAAATCAAGAATTTTATTTGTCAATTAGTTGACAGTTCGCATATTATGGGAGGTTTTGATGTTATTATGGTTGTATCTAACGTATTAAGTCCGTAACTAATGAATTATAAGTATCTAACGTATTATAAGTAACTAACTTTTTATGTTGTTTATAATTATCAAAAATGTTGCATGTTATAAGGTAATAATAGTTGATGATACGATTAAATAATATATTTGTATAGTAGTATAAAAAGTAGGGTATGGCGGGAGGTCTTATGTTGGCCACATCAGATTTTTTTATAATTCTATTAAATTTTTAAGAAAATTGTATATAATTTTAACCATTTTAAATCAAAATTCTATAATATATTAATTAATTATTGTTCGTCGTAATTCATATCATTGCACCGAAACTGGAATTTGAACCATTGTTCTGAAAATCGGTTAATACCGGTTTGGTTCAAGAAAAAAAAAACCAAATAAAACCGAACCATCCAGTGTACAATGAACCGCGATCCGAACCGGAACCGTTATTTTGTGCGGTTCGCGACCCTAATAAATAATAATAATCACAATAAAAATTATTATTTTACCGACTAGATTGATCAGTGATTATAAGAAACACCTAAAATAAATATTTCATCTTTGACTGAAAACTAATAATAATAATTATTAAAGCAAAAGATTCGATTCCCATAAAATTAAATGATTTTTCCCAACTCACCTATCATACTATTGACATAAATAATACATCCAATGAACCCTCTTACTTCCGGTTGGCTGCACTCAGCGTTGTACATCGGCAGTGTGACGTACATAGCATTGGCACAAAGTCCTGCGAAGAATCTCGCCACGTACAGTTGTTCAAAAGTGTTAGCTGTGGCTACAAGAATCCAACAGATCAGTCCTGCGGTTGCCATTGTCAGAATCGTGCGACGTCGACCAAGAAAAGTTATAAAGCTGAATGTAAACGGCAGACCGCAAACACCACCACCTAGAGATGGAAACATTTATACAATTGAGAGAAAAATCACGTATCAATCATAATTTTATTTAATTCTACCCCGATAAGAGCAAAATGTTGCTATACAAGGGTCACCAAAATCTGTAATTTTTAATTTGTACAGAAAAATGTCTGTTAAATTGAATATTTAAAACCGGAAGTCGATATGTTCATCTATTAGAAAGTTACAGTTGCATTAGGGAAAATTCAACATTTTTGCAAATGACAAACAAAGCGCTCCGCTTGTCTTTATCATAACTAGCGAACAATTGATCTGAGACAAAATTGTTTTATATCAAAGTTGTAGTAAATTTTATTCTGTACAACTTTGTAAAAAGTACTTGTATATACTCTACAATGCAGCAATAACTAGATATTTAAAAAACAGATTTTGGTATCCATTTTGTGGTTCCCCCGACCTCACTCGCCACCTACGGGTCGGGACTTTTGATATATTCATTACTAGACCTTCCAGAACAATGCTACCAAGTTTCAAAACTTTCGGATTTTAAACCGTCATTTTTCCTATTTTGACTGGACTAAGCTAGATTCTAGCTGTGGCAGTAAATCTAATACTTTTGCCTAGTTAAAAACTATTTTTCATACTAACCCATGTAGAGGATGCCCAGCATGTAGGCAACATCTCCCACTTCGGATGCATCTGGTGGCGGATTTATAGATGTACTATTGGAGAAAAGAACTGAGAGTGCTGGGCTCGGCCAGCCAAATTCGATGCCACATGAGAGTAATGCTAGTGAACCTGGAGAAAATATTCACTTAATAACATGTTAATATGAGGAGGTAACATTCAATATCCGACATGTCCATTTTTGATGAAAATGAGTTAGACATCAAAAACCGTCATCTGCGTCGATTGGTGCAGTCAGATTTTGTCAAAACAGTACTAGTCCAAAGTAATGCGCTTACAAACATGAGGGGTCCATTCAAAATCAAACACGTCCAAACCAGTTTTTGTACACAAATTGCATCACAAACCGACAAGTCCAATAATATTTAGATACTCGTATTCAGAATTCAGTCAAAATTCAATATGTCCAAATCTTAGTTCTTTCACTATTGCTGCTGTTTGCGTAGAGCTGGTGTATTTCTTGTGTAATGAGTGTGGATTTTAAGGATGTTTATTGAATAAGAAGCGAAATGGATGCCACAGTTTCTGAAATTAACGTGAGTTCCCGCAAAAAGTAAAAAAAAACCAGCAAACGTGAAATGTTTAAACTTAAAAAGTAAGGTTATATTTCCTGAGTATTTTCCTAATATTTACAATTTTATACTTATGAAAATAAAAACGTAAACTACTCACTATTGGTAAAACCAGCGAAAAAAGAAAATTTGTTGAAATTGAAGCTCAAAAATCATATAAAACCAGCTAAATTAAAGGATGTTAAAGAATTACTAGAAAAACACTATAACCGACAAGAAGGTGATATTACGATTAAATGGCAGGATCTACCAGAATTAGAGTATTATAGAAAAATACTAGAAGAGGATACAGGAGATAATGTTAATGAAAATGAGACGAAGAGACAAGCGATGATGAGGATAGGTACAATTGCCTAGAAGACGATTGTGCCCTTCACATTTAAGATAAAACCATCATTATTTTTTATTTCGGTATCTGTAATCGTTCCAGAATATTTTTTAAAAGTTTAATAAGAGTATATTATTAATTAAAATTAGTTTTCATTAGTTAAAAAATTCTGCTTCGTTCAAAAGGCTACATGTCCACAACCAAATTCAAACAAAAACCCACATATTTTTTATATTCGCTGTGGACTGTACAATTGATAAGATTTTTGTTTTGAATTTTAACACATTGTTCTAGTGCCCATAAAGTAAAGTCCAGCTTTTGCGAAATTTAAAAATGTCTTTTACTTTTTCGTACACAGTTTTTCTCGATTTGTACGAATTGTGAATTTTGGACATGTCGGAATTTGAATGTTACCTCCTCATATAATCTGGGTACCTATTCTAATTCATAGCGACAGTCGCTAGCGAAGTTCAGTTGATAACTTCGTGACGTCATTCCGTTTGTAACTATATCAAGGGTTAGGGATATTTGGCCTCCAGTTGATAACGACTGATAGAGATTTTACATTTACTGTGAAATTTGACAAGAAAAACTGCTAAACCACCATTTTACCTATCACTTATCATAAACGTATTATTTGTTTTAAAATAAGCCATTTTTTTGAATTTCAAAGTAAATTATTTTTTCAAGAAAAATGTCAATTTCTTATTTCTAAAATTTGTAAGTTGAATTATTTAATAAACTAATCAAAAATATTAAATACATATAATGAACCCATAATTTATTGGTATTTTATATTTATAAAATAAATATTTTAACCTCCTAACGAACAAAAATCAATGCAACGCGCAAGTCTACCGTAGCGAGGGTTGATAAGTCGGAGCGACAGTCGCTTGGCTACTACGTCACACATAGTGGGGGGTTATCAAGACAATCCAACTTATCAACGTTGATAAGTGAAATAGAATAGGACCCCTGATCAGAATATTGCTAAACAATGAATCATTTGTTACCTTACGAGACGACAAAGGTAGAAGATAATTATGACATAATTGTCATTTTCAACTACGAGTATAAGGGAATGAAGGATAAGAATATAGTAATTTATTTACAAAATGTTTCTTCTGGTATTTACAATCTAATGTAATCGGTTTGGTATCATATTTTATTGTTTAGTTTACAAATAAAAGAGAAATATAATAATTTGGTCACTAATTTTTTAAAGAAACTATAAGGACAGCATTCAATACAAATTTTTTTTATAAATAAATCAAACATGTCGTTTCCAATATTTTTAAAATAATAAGCATTAAGCAGGTAGATACTAAGTACAAAAAGTAAGTAGCATTAGCAATATCAATATTATGTCTTTCATTCAGTGACGTGTGGCATGATGTTGGAAAGAAGGGAAGCACATTTGATATAAAAAGTAATTTTTTCTTCATTTTTTTATGCCAATAATGTATTCTTTTCAGGGACCCATAGTCACTATAAAAAATCTGACGTGGACACCACATGATTTCCTTGTACGCCTATTAAACTGTTCATACTTTTCTTAATAACTAAAATGTAGAATAATATAAATAATCTGATCTAATATATAAGTACTACTACTACTGATACTATACTCACAAATATATTTTAGTCATTTTATTTTAACTGCAGAAGAAGATATAAAGCAAATTTTACTATTGTCACTGTCATGTCATAATCATTTAAATTTTACGTAGTAACAAATGTTAATCGATCATGGACTACAAGATACCGAAATACTAAATTATAAATATATACTTTAATTATTCTTAAATGATACCAGATACAAAAATATTTATAAAATACCGATTGTATGTAATAATCACATAATCTTTCATTTAAAATTTAAAAAATTGTCTCAAATTAAATATTTATCGAAATATTTGACAAAAGTACTACTTTCGGTTTATAGATTGAAACCAAAAATAGGAGGTGCACAACTACATGCTATAACAGTCCTAAATACAACATTTCAACTTTCTACGTCTAACCGTATTTGAGTTATGCGACATACATACGTCCGTACGTACGTACGTACGTACAGACGTCACGACGAAACTAGTCATAATGGATTCAGAAAAGGTCAAAACGGATATTTCCATCAAAATCTGAAAACCGAAATTTTTCGCGATTATAATACTTCCTTATTACTCCGTACAAGGAAGTAAAAACATTGAATAATTTTGTTAAATTTATTTCCTTTATTTGTTTTATTTTAGATTTTATAATATTATATTTTATACGCATTCATAGAATTTGGCATCCGTGTAAGCCAATATTTGCTTTTAATTACACAGAAAAATTTTAAGAAACGCACAAAGTGATTGTGCGTCTGTTAGTCATGTGAGCAAGTATCATATCTATCCCGAACTACTGAACTCAGAACTACGGTCAAGTACGAGCGAATGAAATTCTTACATGCGAGAATGCAGTGTTTGAATGTGCTTCTAACGCTGAGAGTTGCAGTTTACGATATTTTAAACCAGAATAATTGTGCAACGCGTGTTACTTAAAATAGGAATGCAACATTCATATAATTTTAGAAAATTTTGTGTAAAATTAATATTTATTTTAATATTGAAACATTTAAAAAAATATGAAAGACAAGGGAAGCCATGCCACTGCCTTCATTTATAATTCAGTATAATTAAAAAAAAAATGGAATAACAGGTAGGGGAGAGGTGCTTGAAGTTATGAATGCGACAAAATTCAAATAGCAGTGTTTAACTTATTTGTTGTTCATTAAAAAAATTTCTGCTACAATGATGAAATCGTGTGAGTACAATATGCTTTTAAATTTTGTAAGCTGAAAAAGTAACTTTATAAAATAAAATCCAAAAATTAGTAAAACACGTGCATTTTTATATTTAATCTTTTTAATGTTTCTATTAAGCATACCTGCCAATGAAGCTACAAGCTGTGTCCAATATGGTCCAAAATTTGTAATCATTGTGACAATTTTCACTTCTACAACACTCACACTAAATATCACACCTTGTTTAAATCACAGTTTTAATTTAAAAATTTTAAGAGAACAATGACTAGACAATGCTCAAGAGATTATAGCAGGTAATCACTTCTAAACCTTCAACAAATACTGACTTCAATTTTATCAGCCTACCTGAAGCATATTATATTAAACGTTTTCCACTATCTTTTTAAACTTAATTAAGTTGAAACGTTTTGTTTATCGTAGTTAAACTAAATCAACTTTTATGGTAAGGTAATTTTATATTTTATGAATCTTTATATTTGGCTCATCACTTATAGTTACTAGAATGAGTATCTACCTAGGCAATCAAGTAGTTATTAAAGTTTAAATAAATAATAACATCAGCTAGGTACTTCTATGATATTTTAATGAGTTTTTACAAAAACGTTTAGTTTTCATTTTAAAAAGAATATAAGAAAAACTATCGCTCATTTCACACCTCAACTACTTTACTTACATAATTAACTTAAATTTAAACACATAATAAATTAATATAGATTATAAATATATAGATAGTAGATATGAATTCATATCTGCAATCTACAGGGTGTTTTCAGTATCCTAACTTAAAATAGGACCTCGAAACAAGAAAAAAAATTCATTTGGAGATTTTATAGCAAACGCTTCGTTTAGGAGATAAATTAGCTTTTAAAGTTACAGATGAGTTTAAATTTTGTTTCACGTTTTCATGTTTGAATTTTATTGAAATTCACTCATCAATGCGTAGCTAAGTAGCTATAAATGTTTCAGCCAAGCGCGAATACAAGCGGAGCAATGGGAGGATCTCGTGTTTGTCGCTTTTATACTGAAACTATCTCTTGAGTCCGTCACAGGTTTCAGCCAAGTTTTAACATAAGATTTTTATTATTTTTACACTTTTAATAATTATGGAAAATTATTTACTCGAGGAAATAAAATGTTAAAGCCCATTTTAAATTGAGCAATATTGCAGCTGCAATCGCAACTTTCAACCAGTTGCATCAATATTGCGTGAGTGTAATACAGGAATTGCATGTGCAACAGATTGAATTAATCTTGACCGCAATGAGTTGCATGAAATGCAACTTGTTCTAAATTCGTTTAAACTTGCAAGGCAATTCACAGTTATTTCTAGTTTTATTTTAAGTCTATTATGATATTACCAACCTGACATAAACGTCAAAAAAAGAGTGTTCAAAAAGAAAAGAACAGCTACAAGACGCATAAACTATGAAGTAGTATTGAAGTAGTATTGGCAAATTTGTAAAATAAATTCATATACATATTTAGCAATTGCATGTTGCTCAGTGTAAAACGAAAAAATGTCTTCTACAATATTCTTGTTCAGCTCTGACTTGAAGATTGCAGTTGCCCGTTGTGTAAAATGTAAAAGATTTGCCAAAAAGTAACATCCGTAGCTCTCCATGGCACTCTAAAATAGTGATACGTCGAGACTTCTCGTCTCGACTCGGATGTGAAAAATTTGGTCTCGTCTCGATTATTTCTTGCACGATTATTGTTATCTCGTTTCGATATTATCTCGATTTCTCGACTATTTTTACAAACAAAATTTTTTACAGCTAACAGTCTGTGATATGTCAGTTTTAGTACCTAGGCAATTAAATTATTTTTTTAATACTTGCACCGAAAATGCCACCATTCGTTCCTATTACTAGGGACGAAAATGAGGTATTCCTGACGGGTCAGAATCTTTTCTACCTAGAGAGGAAAATAATTTGTCCTCTCGCTTTATGCGGGATTCAAATTGACTTGAGGAAAAATACTTACCGGTCAGAAATATTTAATTCTCGTCTATGAAACTCTAGTCGCGGCAGAAATTCTGTCATATTTTTGTCTAGTTAAACAAATAACTATTGATTTTATAATAATAATTGCATTATTTTATAAAATTGATAAGTTTACTTCTTAAGCTGCAGGGTGCGGGCAGTATTCGTAATTATTGGTAAATTGTTATGAAGTCATAATAGGTAAGTTATTAAAATTTGAACTAAGCCTAGTTAAAATTCATAACTATGATATGAATATAAACATAATATAGAATAAATACTACGGATTGATGTAATTATATTATCAAATATAAATAAATTTAATCTAATAAATTTTACATTGTCAATGCCAGTAAAATGATAGATCTATGTTGACAGGTTGACTTGATATAATTTAGCAGAGTTTGACTAGGACAACAAATAAAAATGCCCCTAGAAACACGCAAAATAGGCGAATTGTTGAAAAAGAAATATAAAAATTTCAATATTAACAAATTGTTGAATAAAGTAAATAATTTTAAAAATTCGACGAAAATTGTAATCTCGTCTCGAACTTTTTTTGAAATATTCAGTATCGGCCCGTCGAGGCGAGAAATTTCGAGACGAGAATCGAGAAAGTTTCGTCTCGTCTGCATCACTACTCTAAAATAATGCTATGAATGGCTATTTTCTATTGCGTTCTTTTCGAAAATATTGTGTAGTTTTTATTATTAACAACTTTTGTAATTACAACTTTTATCTCGGGTAAGTATTTATATTTACAGTAAAATTTAAAAATTACATAGTTTTGATTATATATATATATATATATATATATATATATATATATATATATATATATATATATATATATATATATAAATAATTTTATTTATATACAATCATTTATCTTAAACAAACCTTTTTAAATACTGCCTTCAGTTTTAAGGAGGAGCTAAAAACAAATAATAAAAAAGATAATGCTTGCGTATCTTAAAACGAAACAAAACCATTACACAATCTGTATTTCCACTTGTTTCAAGTCAAAATAATGCTGTTTGGTTTTTTCTCCGTCTGCTTCTTCAAAACTATCTGAATTTCTTCAAGCGTTTTACCTTTAGTTTCCGGTACATAAATCCAAACAAAAAACGCACCAAATCCAGAAAACACAGCAAAAATAACAAACGGTACATACAGTCCAAGCGATCCTGCTGTCCAATGATAAACCTGTATCGAAAAAGTCGCAAACACAGTGAAATATAAATCCGACATAACCATTCCAAACGCCTTTACACTACTAGGAAACAGTTCTCCGTTTACAACAATAGGCACTAGCCCTAACCCACATTTGAAGGCAAAGGCATAGCCTATCAGGCAAAACAGAGGAATCCAGGTGAGGTTAGCATAAACAAAAGCTTCAGTTTGTGCGTAGTACGCAGCTAGTATCGACAAGAAAACCGCAGATATTGCTCCAGATGATATTAACAAGAATCGTCGACCGTATATATCAATCAAAACAGCTCCTAATATCCCGGCTAGTAACATTACTACTCCGAAAGTAATAGCAGCCCATTCGTCAGGCAACGGAGACTCGATCCCTCCTAACCTAGAAGCTTCTTCCAGAAGATACTGGGCGTTCATAATTACAACACTAACTCCCGCCATGTTCTGTGCTGTGTTCAGCAACAACATTATCAGCGTTGCTTTTCGATTGCTCGGTATACTGACCAAGTCCCATGGTCGACCTCTTTCTGCTTCTTGGCGAGCGACTGCTGCAGAAATGTCCTCAAGTTCTTTGGAGACGTCGTCAGTTGATCGGAAGTATTGTAGAGATTTTCTGGCCTCTTCTGTTCGCGAGCATTTTAAAAGGTAGTATGGAGTTTCTGGTTGGAAAAAGAACGTGGATAACATGATTATGTTGAATCCGATGGGGAATAAACATGAGCCCCATATTGGCATGAAGGGGACTATTATGTAGGCGACCAGCACACCTGAAATATATAAATAATAATATTTTCACATGTTTTTTTTATTACGATTATTAATTTATGCAACAATGTAACTAAAGTATGTATCAGAGGCGAATCTAGAAATAGTGCTATAGAATGTAAAAAATAAATGTAGAATTTATTTGACATTTCACATTTATATTCTCAACATCAACACAATATTTATAAAAAACTGTTTTGGTATCACTGAGTTACTAAATTAAAATCAAATAATATTTTATGCACAATATTCTTATGAAGGAATAAAGTAAACCTCTTGAAACCTTGTTTACGCTGAATTAGGAACCGATTTCTGCAAGTTCAGTTCATCGCGGTTTGTCGTGTTGCATGTACCGATGTTTATAAGATAAAGTTTATAATTTTGAGTATATATTTTGATGTATTTAAATGTATAAATATCTATAAATTGCGTGTAATTTAACTTTTTATTGGATAAAACTATTTTTAACTTTAAAGTGTAGTGCCATAAATTGATATAAAACTATTTTTAACTTTAAAGTGTAGTGCCATAATAGACCAGGAAATTTTTTCGAAAATATACCTCCTAGAGGCAAATCAGGTAACAATTGATTAGCAGGTTGAATCTTATGCTTTGATACACGCTGAAGATGCCTACTAATTCTTACTCTTTGTGCCCCAAATTCAAGATGGCGGACGAAAATTGTGTCCGAAAATAAGTTTTTCACATTTATGATAATTGATGTTCCCTTGTGAAGATTTGGATTTAGGAGAAGGAAATAAATGTTGAAAATTACGTCTTGATCTTCACTCTTTAATATGAATAGACTACCGGTTTCGACAATTTATATTGTCATCTTCAGGTCCGGTGTCGCGTGTCGAAGACTACAATAAAAACGATGGTGTTACGGAAATTATGAATTTGAAAATAATTGTTAATTGAATCATTACACAGTCAAGTTTCAAATTACAAGATATCAACGATAAAATTAAATTAACAAAGTGAACCAATTAAAAAGAAAATATTGTTGATGAAACAAATCACCAAGCGATCACAAAACTTGAAACAATAAAATTACTAAAATCTGAGGTTAAGTTTGCAAGATTGAAATTGGAGAAACAAATATAAATAAACTTACTTTAATTACAAGAGACTAGCAATGTTGAAACCAAAGTTGAAAAACGTGAAACCAGCATAGTTCAAATCAAAAACCACACCAACAACAACTGGAACTAGGAGAAGATGTTCTATCTCGCAGTGTTATATGCGCAATTCTAATTAGTATCCAATATAGAAGTGAAGTTAGAAGTTAAACAATTATGTGATTATTACCTACAATCGGTATTTTATAAATAGATGCTATAACAGTCCTAAATACAAAATTTCAACTTTCTACGTCTAACCGTATTTGAGTTATGCGACACACATACGTCCGTACGTACAGACGTCAAGACGAAACTAGTCATAATGGATTCAGAAAAGGTCAAAACGGATATTTCCGTCAAAATCTGAGAACCGAAATTTTTTGCGATTACAATACTTCCTTACTCCGTACAAGGAAGTAATAAAAAAAAATTAAAAATATCGCAACTTTGTCTCGCAGAAAAATTTATTATTTTGGCTTAACAAACGCCCTTAAAACTTTTTAAAATGTTATATCTTATAGAATGTTCATAAAATTTAATAAAATAAGTCAATATTTTTATTCGTTCAGAAGTTACAGTTAAACACAAAATATACAAAAAAGGTTTAAGTTTTAAGGGAGACATTATTTGGACTTGGTTTTTAATGATTGAAATGTACGAAATACATTTTCTCGATTTTCTCGAATACTGTGCCACTTACATGAAAATCGTTAAGAATCTATCTTATAGAGAATTTTATGATCTACATTTTCTTATATAACACTTTTTACCTTCCGCTTACCTGTAAAGGAAGGTATTGGAATCATGCAAAAAATCGGGTGGTGAATTTTTAGTGGATGAGCACGAATTAGGGTCCTTACAACTCATTTTTGATAGTTTCACGATGATGTCTGTGTGTATGTGTGTGTGTATGTGTGTGTGTGTGTGTGTGGTCAAGGGGTGTTAGTCGCATAACTCAAATACGAATTACCCGAAAATTTTGATATTTGGTATTTAACATTTGTATATAAATTGGAAGAGCCCCCTAGATTTTGGTACAAATATCTTCATCGGAAGTGATATTTTTTGAAGATTGAAAAGGTTAATTGTCAAAATTGTATATAAATTTGGAAAAATATAGTATTTATTTGTAATGAGAATAAGAGGAAAAGTTATTTGCAACTTACGTTATAAAAAAATTGTCTTTATCTGGTAGCATTAAAGAACTGCAGTAAAATTTAAAAAATAAATTTATCAAATAAAACGTTGATATCTTGTAATCCATGATCGGTTGATTTTTGTTTCTGCGTAAAAAATATTGACAGGTGAGACGGGTGACAAGTTGGCATACTAGCGCTATATAAGTCCTAAGTAAGATATTAAATGTAGTAATTGAACGGAGGATGGCTTTAACACAGCAGAGTTTTCCTGTGAATGAATCTTTTTATTCAGGTGATGCAAATTTCTGTGTTTGAATATTTTAGATTTTTATTTGTATATTTTAAATGGGCACCCGATGGGCACCGGATTGTACGTATACATTTCTGTTTAAAGTCTAGATATGGCGGAAGGTTGTGTGATGGCCACGTCAGATTTTTTATCTAATATGACCAGTTTCTGAGATAAATGTGAAAAACTGAATTTCGGACACAATTTTCGTCCGCCATCTTGAATTTGGGGCACAAGGAGTGAGAATTTAAGCAAATAACATACCAAGGCGTGTTCAACGGGTATCAAAGCATAATATTCAACCTGTTAATCAATTGTTACATGATTTGCCTCTAGGAGTGATTTCTAGACGTCTTTTGAAATTATTTTCCTGGTCTATAAGCAATTTAAAGACTTTCTGGGACACCTATATTGAATGCAACATCGTCAGAGTGGAGTAAAGGTTAGTATTTTTATTTATACTTTAAAATATTAAATCTATCAACCTTAAGCTAGATGGATGATGTGGTAAATTAAAAGCTAATAAACTGCCCTACAGCCGATTTTGAGCTTCTGTTATTTATTTAAAAAATCATGGGTATTGCCAAGATTTTTTCCTTAATAAAAATACATACGTACAATTTTTTTTATACAATGAATATACCTATTTTATGGAAATTATGTATGAAATATGACATCAGACAAATGTAAACCATTATTCTCGATACAGAGAGATCGGCTCTTATTAACGCGTTTTCCATTACACCACGTAATGTTTCTGGTTGAAGACTCAGTATTTGTCTTTTAAATATCCCCATAAAAAAGTCGGGCGCAGTTAAATCTGGCGAGCGAGGTGACCAAGAGAAATCTGAATTTTTTAAAATCAGACGTTCGCCAAAAATTTCACTTTATTGGCCATAACACCGCACCAAACAGAACATTTGGATGGGTGCAACTGATGCTGGTGTATTTCCCTTGGATTTTCAGAGCCCCAAAATCTACAGTTTTGTTTGTTGACATAACCATTTAAATGGAAATGCGCTTCATCCAACATCAAAACATTATTTAGAAAATCAATTTATGTGGCTAATAAATTTCCAAGAATTCAGTTATAACCTACAAAGAGAAAAAATCTGACGTGACCATCACACAACCTTCCGCCATATCTAGACTTTAAACAGAAATGTATACGTACAATCCGGTGCCCATTTAAAATATACAAATAAAAATCTAAAATATTCAAACACAAAAATTAGTATCACCTGAATAAAAAAATTCATTCACACGAAAATTCTTCTGTGTTGAAGCAATCCTCCGTTCAGTTACTACATTTAATAGCTTACTTATGACTTATATTATAGCGCTAGTATGCCATCTTGTCACCCGTCTCACAGAAACAAAAATCAACCGAACATGGATTACAAGATTTCAACGTTTTATTTGATAAATTTATTTTTTAAATTTTACTGCAGTTCTTTAATGCTACCAGATAAAGACAATTTTTTTATAACGTAAATTGTAAATAACTTTTCCTCTTATTCTTATTACAAATAAATACTATATTTATCTAAATTTATAGAAAATTTCGACACTTAATCTTTTCAATCTTCAAAAAATATCACTTCCGGTGAAGATATTTGTACCAAAATTTAATGAGCTCTTCCTATTCGTATACAATTGTAAAATACTAAAAACTCACTACCCGATTTTTTGCATGATTCCAATACCTTCCTTTACAGGTAAGTGGAAGGTAAAAAATAATTAAATCAAAAACTACAAAAGTTATTTGTGTTTAAAACGCTATAAAAAGTAGAGTATGGCGGAAGGTCTTGTGTTGGCCACACCAAATTTAAAAATAATTCCATTGAATTTTTAGGAAAATTGTATATAATTTTAACCATTTTAGATTAAAATTGTATAATATATTAATTAATTATTGATCGTCGTAATGCATCATTCATTTCCTCCTAAATACTACAGGTCTTGCCCAGCGCGCTTGACTGTCGCTGTGACGTCACGAAGTGAGGCGAACTGATACAAACGGCGCGCATAGTAAGTCACTGCGTACATCAGTGAATAGATTATAAACTACCAGTAATTTTTGTATTTCTAAGATTTTAAGTAGCAGATAAAACATTATTTAACAGGTAGGTATGTTTATATCTCGCAGTTTGTTTATGAATAATGACATAAATGCTCTCCGTTCTGCATATATTCACCAAGAAAACTAAAAAATTCACAGTATAATAATGAGTTTGAGTCGAGATTAGATCCCATTTCGAGTGTAATAAACATTTTAAACACTAAAGATCGCGACTCCTATACAGAGTTTAACGATCTGCTATGCTCTGCCCCATTGTGTGACGTCATCCGCGCGGAACCGAAACCGGAACTTGAACCGTTGTTTTGAGAATCGGTTACTACCGGTTTGGTTCACGAAAAAAAAAGAAAAACAAAACAAAACCGAACCATCCAGTGTACAGTGAACCGCGACTTAAGGCTCTATACTTGTTGAAAGCAATATTGCTGCAATAGAATCAAAATTCACGATTCTGGGTATATTGCTCAAAATAAAAATCTGAAATTTACCATAAGTAATTACGAAGCATTATTTGATCGAAAAATTCATACAATACATTGTTGCGACAACAATTAGAGAAAATAAGAATTAAATTATGCATTTTAATATTACAAACTACGGCCTTATTATTGCATATTTATTAATTTTGTTTTAAATAGTCGATTCCTTGCATTGTTCGTGAGAGTGCTAAGAAAATATTTTTTGTCAAAAAAATTTCACATCTGAGGAAAAAAATAGTAAAAAATCTGCCAAATTGACTATTTTTACTAATTTATTACTAAAATACCATCAAGTATTTCAAAAATATAATTTTTTAGCACTCTAGAGTCATCTTTTAACTATATATATATATATATATATATATATATATATATATATATATATAATATGAACAGTGTAGGTGTACTAACAAGAGCTCAGTTTGTAATATAGCAAGCTCCCTTTTTCACTATATTTTTGACACAAGTGTAGCGCCTTAAACCAAAACCGTTATTTTGTGCGGTTCGCGACCCTAATAAATAATAATAATCACAATAAAAATTATTCTTTTACCGACTAGATTGATCAGTGATTATAAGCAACACCCATAATAAATATATCGTCTTTGACTGAAAACCAATAATAATAATAATTAAAGCAAAAGATTCGATTCTCATAAAATTAAATGATTTTTCTCAACTCACCTATCATACTATTGACGTAAATAATACATCCAATGAACCCTCTTACTTCCGGTTGGCTGCACTCAGCGTTATACATCGGCAGTGTGACGTACATAGCATTGGCACAAAGTCCAGCGAAGAATCTCGCCACGTACAGTTGTTCAAGAGTGTTAGCTGTGGCTACAAGAATCCAACAGATCAGTCCTGCGGTTGCCATTGTCAGAATCGTGCGACGTCGACCAAGAAAAGTTATAAAGCTGAAGGTAAACGGCAGACCGCAAACACCACCACCTAGAGATGTATAATTAAGAGAAAGTCACGTATCAATCATAATAACAGAAAGGTTTTTTTTACTAGGCTATTAATTCTACCCAGATAAGAGCAAGCGAAAACCGATTGACTTAAAAGTGCTATTTTATTGACAGCAGATAATCTGTGAAGTGTCACTTTCAATGCCTAGCACGGAGTAAAATATTACAGGAGAGGAATTGACCTATCCTGTTGAACTTCGGTTGCGCGCGCATGCTTGCGCATTGGGCATCCGGTTAGAGGAAGTGAGTACGATAGATACAAAAAGTAACATGTGTTGAGTGAGACAGCAAAACTGTTGACAATAGAAAGTGCGGTTAGTTGAAGTTTGGCATTTCTTATTTAATTTTTTTTAAATGTAGCAGAAAAGTTTAATTCAATTTAATGACATTGCGCAATTTGAACAAATTAATAAAATCGTAAAAAAAATTAAAATTAAATTTTGACATTTGTACAAATCTGTCAAAATACGCGCGCATCACCAGGATTGGTCTATGACGTCATTTCCTTTTGCCACAAGCATGCGCACAGCGTACTGCGCATCAACTTGCTGTCTCACTCAACACAATGTTATTTTGTTTCTATCGCACTCACTTCTTCTGACAGGTTAGGTCAATTGAAGCGTCCGTTTCTATGAAACTCTCAGGTGCGAGAGAGATAGCTAGAGTACCCTAGCATTTACTAGTTAAGTGTTTATATGAGCACGAAATAATTTTATTATATTTTAAATTATATTATATACATACATTTAGAATCATACATTAATAATAATAACAGCATAAGAAACACATATTAAAATAATAATATTTCAGGGACTCGAACCGCACAAAATAATAAATGGTTTTCTTCCGATTTACCTACCTAAAAAGCGATTGTAGTTTCGGTTTCGGTTCAACAATTTAAAAAATAACAAGCAATTGATGAAAAAAATTGTTCCAATTTGGACTAAAATATAATAAACGATAATAAATTTTCAAAAAAATTAAAAACTTGTCTGGAAAATACAACAATTTTCATAAAAGTTTTATGGCATTTTGACGAAATATAGCGTTAAATTTATTTCAATCAATAATTTTAAACCGTCTCGAACCGGTTTACAACTATCGGTTCGGCTCCTGTTTTTGGTTTGCCAAATTATATATTAACGGTTCGGTTTGGTTCGCGGTTTGCTAAAACAGCTGCGGTTCGTTCCGGTTTTCGTTCCTTTTCCGGTTCGGTTCGAGTTCCTGGTTTATTAAGTTCTATTATCACTTATTTTCCGAAACTTACAATGTCTTCTCTAATATTTAGACGTATAATGTTTTGTTAGTAAATTTTTGATGAAAAAATTGTCTCAGGCTCATACTTTCTACCCATATTTACGTGCAAACCACCAAAATCATTCGTAATTAAATAAATGCTTAAAAATCAGCAGATTTGATGAGGCTCTCATTTTGTCCCTGTCTTATATAAATAATGTTTCACGTTTGTGGACACACGACAATAATGAAAACATATGCCTAAGGCAATAACATTATTATTAATGTCTAGGCTGTAAAAGAAATTATTGTTATCAATAAAATTTCATGAAATATAAATAACAAATTTGTTTTTTAAAAGAAATTAGGTATATCGTTCAACGGACGAACGAACGTATAGCAACCGACCAACAAACGCGTATGTATAGTAACATAATTTGATGGCGATAGGCGATACCAGTCAAAATATTGAAAATAATTATTAAATTAATATTGATTAATAACAATCAGCGAAAAAATAATGTGTTTAACATGGCAAAAATACAGATTTACTGCCTAAGCTAGATTCTAGCTGTGGTAGTAAATCTAATACTTTTGCCTTGTTAAACAATTATTTTTCATACTAACCCATGTAGAGGATGCCCAGCATGTAGGCAACATCTCCCACTTCGGATGCATCTGGTGGCGGATTTATAGGTGTACTATTGGAGAAAAGAACTGAGAGTGCTGGGCTCGGCCAGCCAAGTTCGATGCCACATGAAAGTAATCCTAGTGAACCTAGAGAAAATATTCACTTAATAACATGTTAATATAATCTGATCAGAATATTGCTAAACTATGACTCATTTGTTACCTTACGGCTTACGAGACGACAAAGGGAGAAGATAATTATGACATAATTGTCATCTTGAATTATAAGCGAATGAACGATAAGAATATAGTAATTTATTTACAAAATATTTCTTCTGGTATTTACAATCTAATATGTAATCGGTCTGGTATCATATTTTATTGTTTAGTTTACAAAGAGAAATATAATAATTTGGTCACTAATTTTTTAAAGAAACTATAAAGACAGCATTCAATACATTTTTTAATAAATAAATCAAACATGTCTTATCCAATATTTTTAAAATAATAAGCATAAAGCATAATGATAACAATACCATTGACTAAGTTATTTAGTCAATGACAATACTAATTATTATATAGATACTAAGTACAAAAAGCAAGGATGTTATATAATAACGCTGGAGTGCTAACTTCTGTATTAAAGTGAAGCAAGTGGTGGGGGAAAACCTGAACTGCAAATGGCGGCAAGAGTGACATTTCCAGAAGTTGACATGTTGTGTACTTTCGCTTGAAAAACGTAGAGTTTCACGTCTCTTTTATTAATTTTATATGATTAAAAAACTAAAAGATATAAGTTTATTGTATAAATCAGGAAATATGACAGAATAGGTTAAATAATATTTGCTTTCTTCAACAGCAGTTTAGTTGGTGTCTTTTGCAGAGGTGATCTTCGTTTTCGCCACGGTTTCGACTGCTCGGCCTTAAAATAACATCCTCACGCAATCGTATGACAGCCAGCGATGTTTTGTCAAAACTATTTTAATGCCAGAGATAGCGCTGGTTTTTTACGGATTCCAAGTTTTGCGCCGTACTACTTGTACCTATCTATTTCTTTCTTCGTTTTTTGGGAAATCTATAAATAAATATTATACAAGGATGTTATATTATAATAACGCTGGATTGCTAACTTCGTATATCGCTCCATTGGTAGCAGTGAAGCAAGCCGCCATTTGCAATTTTCTAAGAAAGAGTGAGACAGAGACTAAGTCACGTGGTACTGTCGCCAGCTGTTTTATGTTATAAACTTGGAATCTGTTATTTTATTTTACGGTTTTAATGCAATCTATGGAGTTCTATGTTGTGTTTTTCATGATTCTGATTGTTTTTTCAAGATAATGTAAAATTATTGATAATTCGTGTTTATGTAATACATATTTTGTACAGAAATATATTCTGTAGACGAATTTCATTGAACAATGTCTACGTCCTATGTGTAGGATTCGGTAGTACAAATCGAATTGCAAATAATAAAACTTCCGCCAGCATGCTAATAAAGAGTAGTTGTGATGTAATTTTGATCGTACAGGCGCCATGATAATGTGGTAGTGTTTGTCAGTGTTCATTTAATGTAAAGTTCAAACATAATAATAAAGCACAGTTTAAATAAATACTTTTATTATTCAGCATGAAATGTAAAAAGCCCAAGAAATATTTGGTATAAAAGTTACTTTCCATAGGTAAGAATCGAGGTAAGAATATTAGAATTCTACAAGATAACTCTACGTGTAGTGATTCATTAGAAAAATTTCTCCTACAATGATGAAATCGTGTTAGTACAGTATGCTTTTAACTCTCTATGGCCCAAATTTAATATATAAAAAATATAAATTTAATTTTTTATAAAATTAGAACAAAAGATCATTAGGTACTTAATATATTTAGTATAATTTTTGAATCTACACCCCACAATTTTATTTTAAGGGTATGTAACTTTGAAGTAAAAATGGGCAACAAAGCTATTAGTCCAGTAACCTTGTCATGGTTATAATGGGCCTAAGTTGCATCAAGTGGTGGTAGTAGGTTTCTATTTTTTTTCTTGTATAGGATGTGACTGAGATACAAAATCCAAGTTTTCGACCTCGGCAACCCTCCGGAACACTTTTGAATATCTCAAAAACTGCTAAATTTTTGCACTTTTTTCGGTTTCTTACCATTTTGACTATGAAGGAGCACGATTTCGACAAAAACCATTCTATACATTTTTAAACTAGATTAAATTGTCTACAATCTAAGACCAGAATGGGCTCGGTAGTCCTAATAGTTTCCGAGATACAGCTTTTCAAAGTTTGGCAAAATATACAGATTTGAAACACCAACCGTTTCTCTCTACAAAAATTTTACTATATTCTCTCGCGGAAGAACTTTAAATTTCAGCTCAAGAAAGACCATTGAAAATTTTTGACAGAATGTATCTTATAGAAAAAAGTACGAGGAATACAGTGCTGCAAACCGCAAGTCAATATCATTATTCGTTCAGATATTATAGTTAATTAAACACAATAAACAAAAGAATAAACAAAATTTTTACTATATTCTCTCGGGGAAAAACTTTAAATTTCAGCTCAACCAAGACCACTGAAATTTTTTGGCACAATGTATCTTATAGAAAAAAGTCCGAGGAATTCAATCCTGCAAACCGGAAATTTCTATCATTATTCGTTCAGATAATATAGTTGTTTAAAAACAATGAACAAAAGAGTAAACATAAATTTTACTAAATTCTCTCGCGGAAAAACTTTAAATTTCAGCTCAAGAAAGACCACTGAAAATTTTTGACAGAATGTATCTTATAGAAAAAAGTACGAGGAATTCAGTGCTTCAAACCGGAAGTCAATATCATTATTCGTTCAGATATTATAGTTAGTTTTTCCCCGAGAGAATATAGTAAAAAATTTGTTTAGTCTTTTGTATATTGTGTTTAATTAACTATAATATCTGAACGAATAATGATATTGACTTCCGGTTTGAAGCACTGAATTCCTCGTACTTTTTTCTATAAGTTACATTCTGTCAAAAATTTTCAATGGTCTTCCTTGAGCTGAAATTTAAAGGTCTTCCGCGAGAGAATATAGTAAAATTTTTGTAGAAGAGAAACGGTTGGTGTTTTAAATCTGTATATTTTGCCAAACTTTGAAAAGCTGTATCTCAGAAACTATTAGGGCTACCGAGCCCATTCTGGTTTTAGATTGTAGACAATTTAATCTAGTTTAAAAATGTATGGAATGGTTTTTGTCGAAATCGTGCTCCTTCATAGTCAAAATGGTAAGAATCCGAAAAAAGTGCAAAAATTTAGCAGTTTTTGAGATATTCAAAAGTGTTCCGGAGGGTTGCCGAGGTCGAAAACTTGGATTTTGCATCTCAGTCACATCCTATACAAGAAAAAAAATAGAAACCTACTACCACCACTTGATGCAACTTACGATGTACTAGTTTACTGGACTATATATAATAATTATTATGAATAATAATTTTTTTCCACGACCATTAAGTAAAACATCAATTATATATACGTTTTTAGATAGATTAGATGATTCATTATTGTAAAGAATATGAATCCATTATTCAGCACTTTTAAGCCAATCAGATTGTGGTTGCTATAGAAACGCCATTATTCATCAGTTTTTAAGCCAATCAGAGTGGGGCGACGTAGTTTTAATACGCAGAGCACTGATCCCTGATTGAATACTATTGCCATCCAGTGACAGTCAACGTAACACGTAACTACAAAAGTTTGACTTTTAAGGTTATGCATTTTTTACCTTCCGCTTACCTGTAAAGGAAGGTATTGGAATCATGCAAAAAATCGGGTGGTGAATTTTTAGTGGATGAGCACGAATTAGGGTCCTTACAACTCATTTTTGATAGTTTCACGATGATGTCTGTGTGTATGTGTGTGTGTATGTGTGTGTGTGTGTGTGTGTGTGGTCAAGGGGTGTTAGTCGCATAACTCAAATACGAATTACCCGAAAATTTTGATATTTGGTATTTAACATTTGTATATAAATTGGAAGAGCCCCCTAGATTTTGGTACAAATATCTTCATCGGAAGTGATATTTTTTGAAGATTGAAAAGGTTAATTGTCAAAATTGTATATAAATTTGGAAAAATATAGTATTTATTTGTAATGAGAATAAGAGGAAAAGTTATTTGCAACTTACGTTATAAAAAAATTGTCTTTATCTGGTAGCATTAAAGAACTGCAGTAAAATTTAAAAAATAAATTTATCAAATAAAACGTTGATATCTTGTAATCCATGATCGGTTGATTTTTGTTTCTGCGTAAAAAATATTGACAGGTGAGACGGGTGACAAGTTGGCATACTAGCGCTATATAAGTCCTAAGTAAGATATTAAATGTAGTAATTGAACGGAGGATGGCTTTAACACAGCAGAGTTTTCCTGTGAATGAATCTTTTTATTCAGGTGATGCAAATTTCTGTGTTTGAATATTTTAGATTTTTATTTGTATATTTTAAATGGGCACCCGATGGGCACCGGATTGTACGTATACATTTCTGTTTAAAGTCTAGATATGGCGGAAGGTTGTGTGATGGCCACGTCAGATTTTTTAGATAATCCGTAAGGAGAGCACAGTGGGTGAGTGCAAAATACTTTTAATTTAAAATGGAAGTAAACAATATTATTATTTATTTTGTAAATTAAAAATGTTAAATAAAATTGTGTTAATTCATGTTGCTTAGAAACTACTGTTTGACGTTTATAATGAACCTCAAAAATTTATTATTTTCTTTAAAAAGTTTTGTTGAATGGTCGTGGAAAAAGCATAGTATTCAACTCGCGAATTATGGCAATTATTCATTCGGACTTACAGCCCTTGCCTTTGGCTCGTGCTGCAGACTTTGTCCGAATGAATAATTGCTATCATAATTCGCTCGTTGAATAATATACTATTATTCGTTAATAAATTAAATGAAACATTTTTAACTTATCGTCAAACATAAATGCATATTACATTATATGTACATAAAACCCTTCATTTTTCAGTAAATTGTGGCCAATATACTGTTTAGTCAGTTGCAGCAAGATCTGCTTTAAATTATTTATAATAAATTTAGTTGTTCTTTTTTGGGACTGCTAAACTTTTCCAACCGCGCTTGAATAGAAGCGAGTTATTTACAAAACATAAATCATTAGACGGAAATATAGTTTGTGATCAAATTTTTTACTTTTTGTGTTTTTTTTTTGCTAAATTAATTTCTTATAGTCAAAAAAGATTATTTCTTAGACGTCCAGTGTACCCGCAAGTTACATACTTATCTTCCTATAATTTTGGGAATGTTAGATGGTAATTGTCAATAGCTTGTTAATATCATAACATTACACAATATCAAATAATTATTTTTATTTCAGAAAAACTCACACAGTTTTCTCACTAAATTATTGTGAAATCTAAGTTACCATACCATGTGCCATTTTCAAATTTTTCAGTTGCGCGCATAAACTTATCGTATAATAATTTAAACATTTTACAACAGATACCGCTACAGTGTTGAAGAATACGTTTCCATGTTGTTACTTGAAAGTGACAAGGGATTATAAAAAGTGTATTGAGTATAGCGTACAGTTGAATAATACAAATGAAATAAAATGTGTAACTCTCAAGTCACACGGGGTCATATAGGGTTAAATTTTTTAAGCTGAAAATGTAACTTTATAATATAATATCAAAAAATAAGTAAAAAACCGTGAATTTTTATATTTAATCATTTTAATGTTTCTATTAAGCATACCTGTCAATAAAGCTACAAGCTGTGTCCAATACGGTCGAAAATTTGTAATCATTGTGGCAATTTTCACTTCAACATCGCCTGTTGAATAGCTGCGATGTTTTCAGGGGGTTCGAATCGTTTTTGCACTTCCACCTTTTTTACACGTCGATCCAGTTTGCTCAAGATTGTTTATACACGTTCGAGTCGCCCTATTCGACGGAACAGGCTGATTGAGCGGTACGTTGAAATGACGTCTAAAATCTCGCCTTGTTTGCACCAAACTTTCGCCACTGAGATAGTACGCTTTAACTGCGAAGCCACGCTGTTCACCTGTCCAACTATCTATTATAAACTAAATGGTAGACCACGCTGATAATGTTGAGTCGGTTATTTTCTTCCCTACCACCTCCCTACGAGCTCTAAGCCCCACATCAAATATTTCCATTTGACTGGCGAACCCTGTATTTGGCTCATCACTTCTTACTACTACTAAATGTGAAACTTTTGTTGCAAATTATTACACTAAATAAACGAATATAGTTACTAGAATTAGTAGGTATCTACCTAGGCAATCAAGTAGTTATTAAAGTTTAAATAAATAATAAAATCAACTAGGTACTTATATGATATTTTAATGAGGTTTTTATAAAAACGTTTTCATTTTAAAAAGAATATAAGAAAAACAATGGCTCATTTCAGACTTCAACTTCCTACATAATGAATAAATAAATAATAAATAAATAATAAATTCATATTTATATAACATTTATTATTATTTGACAATATAAAATATAAATAATTATTGTAGATATGAATAATTTATGTATTTGTTACGTCTAAAGGCGGATTTATGTAGCCATTTACATTTACATTTAATTTTCATTTAATTTAATTTAAAAGATAACTATGGTAACTATGGTGCATTTGAAAACCTAAATGAGAATGGTGCATGCATGGCTCCATTGAGTTACACACATTTATCATAAAAAACATAAATTTCAAACAATTACCTAATTCTTAAATTTTTTACCTTCCGCTTACCTGTAAAGGAAGGTATTGGAATCATGCAAAAAATCGGGTGGTGAATTTTTAGTGGATGAGCACGAATTAGGGTCCTTACAACTCATTTTTGATAGTTTCACGATGATGTCTGTGTGTATGTGTGTGTGTATGTGTGTGTGTGTGTGTGTGGTCAAGGGGTGTTAGTCGCATAACTCAAATACGAATTACCCGAAAATTTTGATATTTGGTATTTAACATTTGTATATAAATTGGAAGAGCCCCCTAGATTTTGGTACAAATATCTTCATCGGAAGTGATATTTTTTGAAGATTGAAAAGGTTAATTGTCAAAATTGTATATAAATTTGGAAAAATATAGTATTTATTTGTAATGAGAATAAGAGGAAAAGTTATTTGCAACTTACGTTATAAAAAAATTGTCTTTATCTGGTAGCATTAAAGAACTGCAGTAAAATTTAAAAAATAAATTTATCAAATAAAACGTTGATATCTTGTAATCCATGATCGGTTGATTTTTGTTTCTGCGTAAAAAATATTGACAGGTGAGACGGGTGACAAGTTGGCATACTAGCGCTATATAAGTCCTAAGTAAGATATTAAATGTAGTAATTGAACGGAGGATGGCTTTAACACAGCAGAGTTTTCCTGTGAATGAATCTTTTTATTCAGGTGATGCAAATTTCTGTGTTTGAATATTTTAGATTTTTATTTGTATATTTTAAATGGGCACCCGATGGGCACCGGATTGTACGTATACATTTCTGTTTAAAGTCTAGATATGGCGGAAGGTTGTGTGATGGCCACGTCAGATTTTTTACTTTTGTATAGAGAATTACAGACATTGCCATACAGGTAAAGCTTAAAAATGGTCTTAATTTTATATAGACCCTTCAACACATCGGGTATAGAGTGATACATCATAATTTGCTTTTTTAAAATGCGTGCCATTCAGGCAATAGGGATCGTAGTGGGGAGAGAGTGATCTCATTCGACAGGTGCACTTTTAAAATTTTGTTCCCCACCCGGTCAGTCGCCATCATGCGTTGGAGCACGGAGCAGCGTGTGTTTGCAGTTTGAGGAAACACTTCCCGGGGTTTTTTTAAATCCCGCGTTTACGTCAACCGTCCAAGGACCCTAGAAGACCCGGGTCGCAATTGCCAACATACCCGCTGCCATGCTGGAAAGGGTTATGACAAACGGCAGAAAACGACTTATTCAGTGTATAGACAATGGGGAGCGTCAACTATCTGATATGATTTTGAAAACTGGGTGAAACAAAACTAGATAATGTACCTACATTATAAAATAAAAATAAAAAGTTTCTGATTCATAAAATGGGCATTATTGCGTTTTGAAATAAGTAAGTTATGATGAATCACTCTGTATAACCTAGTGTCTACTTGAAATTTATTTTATAGGAAAAACAATGATTTCATGTTGCTGTAGACAGTACCACTTGATTTGAGATGAAAGTTGTATATATAAAATTTGTAGAAAATTTAAAAATACACAATACTTTGTTAGTTTTTGGAACTACATATAGTGATGTTTTTGTTTTTTAGCTTTTAATACTTTCTTTCTGTGTATTTAAAATGCATGCTGGTTGCTATAAAAAAATTGGGAAAGATTTGTTCCAAATTTTTGCAGCAAATGGCGCTTTTAACTCTGAGGTACGGTGAAATGAATAAAATTACACCCTTAGAGGTACAGAAGTATTTTCTGTTGCACAGCGGAAAATAAACGCTATTACATAGTCAAAAGCAATATAATATAACTGAAATTAACCCCTATGTTTCATAGAATATACTACAAACTTATGCGTGCGCTGGTGGTATACGGCTTAAACCTACGGACTTATCCGGTAAAAATTCTATAAATTGATGGTACATTTTACACACCAATGTACCGAGTAATTCGAAAAATTAGTGGTTCAAATTTTGAACCTGTTTACCCCAAAGAGTTAAGGGACCCGGTTCCGGTTATTAATAAATGAATTTTAATATTAAATTAAAATATAGTATTGAAAATATACACACATAAAAAATACATACATAAATAAATGCATGTTTTAACGTATTTCACAGATACTCAATAACTAATAATAACTTAATCGACCAAAATTTGCATTCAATTTTCCCTTAGCAACGAAATTTGTATTTCCAGGCCTTGAATAATAACGTAGGCGATATTTAGTTCAAGGTTTAGTTACACTTTTAATAAATAAAGAAATGAAATGGTAATATAACAACTTTTGGGTATGTAGAATTACAGTAAAATTTAATTTTTCTTATACTTATATAACAGATTTCAAGTAGATATCCGATATATATATATATATATATATATATATATATATATATATATATATATATATATATATATTTTAAATTATATACAATAATTTATCTTAAACAAATCTTTTTAAATACTGACTTCAGTTTTATGGACGAGCTAAGACACAAATAATAAAAAAGATAAATGCCTTTATCTTAAAACAAAACAAAACCATCACATATTCTGCAAAATAGGTTATGAAACCTATTCATTTGTATTTCCATTTGTTTCATGTCAAAATCTCTAAAATTTGCCAGTTATGCTCTTCGGTTTTTTCTCCGTCTGCTTCTTCAAAACCATCTGAATTTCTTCAAGTGTTTTACCTTTAGTTTCCGGTACATAGTGCCAAATAAAAATTGAGCCAAGTCCAGAAATCACAGCAAAAATAACAAACGGCACATGGAGTCCAAGCGGACCTGCTGTCCAATGATAAACCTGTAACGAAAATGTCGCGATCACAGTGAAATACAAAGAAGACACAACCATTCCAAACGCCTTTATACTACTGGGGAACACTTCTCCATTTACAACAGAAGGCACTAGCCCTAACCCACACCTAACGCCAAATGCGTAGCCTATCAGGCAAAACAGAGGAATCCAGGTGAGGTTAGCATAAACAAAAGCTTCAGTTTGTGCGTAGTACGCAGCTAGTATCGACAAGAAAACCGCAGATATTGCTCCAGATGATATTAACAAGAATCGTCGACCGTATTTATCAATCAAAACAGCTCCTAATACCCCGGCTAGTAACATTACTACTCCGAAAGTAATAGCAGCCCATTCGTCAGGCAACGGAGACTCGATCCCTCCTAACCTAGAAGCTTCTTCTAGAAGATACTGGGCGTTCATAATTACAACACTAACTCCCGCCATGTTCTGTGTTGTGTTCAGCAACAACATTATCAGCGTTGCTTTTCGATTGCTCGGTATACTGACCAAGTCCCACGGTCGACCTCTTTCTGCTTCTTGGCGAGCGACTGCTGCAAAAATGTCCTCAAGTTCTTTGGAGACGTCGTCAGTTGAGCGGAAGTATTGTAGAGATTTTCTGGCCTCTTCCGTTCGCGAGCATTTTAAAAGGTAGTATGGAGTTTCTGGTTGGAAAAAGAACGTGGTTAACATGATTGTGTTTAAGCCGATGGGGAGTAAACATGAGCCCCATATTGGCATGAACGGTACTATTAGGTAGGCGACCAGCACACCTGAAATACGTTAATATTAATTTCACAGAATGTTTTTTATAATTTTTATTAATTTATGTAATGTATCAGAGGCAGGTCTAGGAAAAGTGTAAGGGGGAGTCCATAGAATGCAAAATATAATTGTTCACTTTATATTACATACCTAAGAGTTTAGCATTTTTTTTGCTTGCCTTACAATACATACATACATAGGTACATAAAACGCCATTACCCTAAAGTAGAGTTGGCAGGAACCCCTTAAAACAAAAATTCATACAGCTTAACACGAATCTTTACAAACATTCAACATTTACCCATAATCGATCTACGCCGCCTAACATTTCATCCACACATCAATACATACACAAACAAAATCTAATAAAGTTTATGCTAAATTTAATAAATCTAGAAATAACTATCCAGAATTCAAATTAGTATCGATGTAGCTAGGAACAATACTAAATTTAAATTAGTCACAACACAATAGACTCACTAATTTTAAACAACAAGAACTTGCCAATACTGCGGGGCCATACTTCCAGAATGCTAACCTAACCTACATTACATACATACCTAAGCAAACATTCAACATTCACTCTTTCGCCTCATCCACATTCATAATCCTTTTCATATAAGTTCTTATGTTAGAGAATACAATTCTGCATCTAAATCATTAAAATATTTTGTTTTGCAATTCATAGTCGAGAAACTCCACTTTAAAATTTAATAAAATTGCTCTTTTAATAGTGCTAAGTGCTAAGTCATTAATAAAAAATCCGATGTGGCCAACACATAACCTCTCGCCATACTCTACTATTTTTATTTTTCTAATATAAGTAATATATTATGTAGTACTTACTCACAAATATACCATTGTAATAGAAGGGAATTCGGGAATTGTAGTTTTTATAATATTATGAAAGTTTATTATGACCTTATAAATACTAAATGACATTTCATATTTTCCATTTCAATTTGCCAAAAAGTCAAAAATTCATGTGACATTAACACTCAAATATTTTATTTTTTGTTTCCATAGGTAGGCAGATAAATCAAAATTGTAACAAATTTGTAGAATTTTTAACTTCTTGTAATTGGAAAATGGTGCTAGATAGAAACAACGTTTTGAATACATATTGTAGATAGTAACATTTAGTATACAATTTTATTTAAAAAATTCCTATTAATTCATAAATTTTGAGAATATTCCAGAAAAACTCTTCAGATCTTCAAGAAACTACCACTTCCGGTTGCACGATCAACACCAAAATCTAATCAGATCTAATCTAGGGTGTCAGAATATTGTATACCAAATTTCAAATTTTTTTATTCAGTGGTATTTGAGTTATCGTACCTCCAACATCCATCCTGACACACTGACACACTGACACAAACACACAAACACACACACACACACACATACATCATCGCGAAATTATCAAAATCGTGTTCTAGGGACCTCAAAACGTGTTTATCCATTGAAAACTCACTATCGAAATTTTAGCATGATTACAATACCCCTCTTACAGATATGAGTGGCGAGAGGTAAAAAATCTGACGTGGACACCACATGACTTCCTTGTACGCCTTGTGTGTTCATACATTTCTTAATAACTAAAATGTAGAATAATATAAAAAAATTCTTTTAACTTATTATACTAGTACTACTACTACTGCTACTATACTCACAAATATATTTTAGTCATTTTATTTAAACTGCAGAAGAAGATATAAAGCATGTCTTGTCATAATCATTTAAATTTTACGTAGTAACAAATGTTAATCGATCATGGACTACAAAATACCGAAATACTAAATTATAAATATATACTTTAAGTATTCCTAAATGATACCAGATACAAAAATATTTATAAAATACCGATTGTAGGTAATAATCACATAATCTTTCATTTAAAATTTAAAAAATTGTCTTAAATTAAATATTTATCGAAATATTTGAAAAAGGTACTACTTCCGGTATATAGATTGAAACCAAAAATAGGAGCTGCACAACTAGATGCTATAACAGTCCTAAATACAAAATTTCAACTTTCTACGTCTAACCGTATTTGAGTTATGCGACACACATACGTCCGTACGTACGTACGTACGTACGTACAGACATCACGACTAAACTAGTCATAATGGATTCAGAAAAGGTCAAAACGGATATTTCCGTCAAAATCTGAGAACCGAAATTTTTCGCGATTACAATACTTCCTTACTCCGTACAAGGCAGTAAAAATGACGATGCATAATTTAAAGAATGTGAAAGTGACATGTAAAATTAAATGATTTTCTCCTACTTACCTGTCATACTGTTGACATGAACAATACTTCCAATGAACCCTCTTACTTCCGGCTGGCTGCACTCAGCATTATACATCGGCAGTGTGACGTACATAGCATTGGCACAAAGTCCTGCGAAGAATCTCGCCACGTACAGTTGTTCAAGAGTGTTAGCTGTGGCTACAAGAATCCAACAGATCAGTCCTGCGGTTGCCATTGTGAGAATCGTGCGACGTCGACCAAGAAAAGTTATAAAGCTGAATGTGAACAGCATACCGCAAACACCACCACCTAGAGATTTAAATATTAGAAGATTTTTTATAAACTTTGAAAATCACAAATGAATATCATATTTATAAGACTTTGGTATTATTGCGTCTAGTTTAAAATCAGGTTACAGTCAAAGTTCTCTAATAATAGACAATGAGCCACCAATATGAAACCCTTCCCCCAACCCCGTGGAAATTTATGATTTATACTTTTTTTGTTGGTATTACCTACCAGATTAAGAATTCAGTTGTTTGCCCCTTTTTAAATTACAGCATATTCCGGAAAATAAAGAAAAACTAGTGAAAATTGCAAAATTTCAGAATTTTAAATATTTGTTTGTGTAATTCAGCTTATAAAAAACTCTTTAAAAACAGTACAATGTATCTTACATAAAAATGTCTGAAGAATCCAATGCCGAAAACCGGAAGTCGATATCTTTATCCGTTCAGAAACTAGAATTGATTAAATACAAGACAATTCTAAAATAAATAAAAATAAAAATTCTAAAATTTTATAATTTTCTCTTCAAAAAATAGTACAATGTATCTTACATAAAAATACCTGAGGAATCCAATGCCGCAAACCGGAAATCGATATCTTTATTCCTTCAGAAACTCAAATTAATATCGATGATTAAATACAAGAGAATTCTAAAATAAATAAAAATTGTAAAATTTTATAATTTTCTCTTCAAAAAATAGTACAATGTATGTTACATAAAAAATGAACCCGTAAAAACGAAGTTTTTGACTATAAACTCTTTATTTATGAGACTCGATCGATATTTATTTATATTTTTGTTTTCATTGTAACTCTTTCTTAGATAGTGTGTTTAAAGAAAGAGTTAAAAAGAGTAGGGTATGGAGGGAGGTCTTGTGCTGGCCAAATCAGATTTTTTCTTGTGCCAAAGTAAATGTTTGGTCACAACGAGCCTATGTACCAAATTTCAGATTGATTGGATATGGGAAAATGGGTATGGCGGGAGGTCTTGTGCTGGCCACATCAGATTTTTTCTTGTGCCAAAGTAAATGATTAGTCACAACGAGTCTATGTACCAAATTTCAGATTGATTGGATATGAGGAAATGGGTTTGGGGTATGGCGGAAGGTCTTGTGCTGGCCACATCAGATTTTTTCTTATGCCAAAGTGCATTGTTAGGTAATAAAAGTCTATTTCCAAAATTTCAGCTCGATAGGATCCCGGGAAGTGCGTCATTTTTTACTTTTGTTTTTTTGCCGTACGTAGGTACGTACCTACGTACGGTGACGGTAAAGTTAATATAAAGGATTTAAAAATACCTGAGGAATCCAATGCCGCAAACCGGAAGTCGATATCTTTATTCCTTCAGAAACTAGAATTCATTAAAAAAATTTATAATTTTCTCTTGGAGAAAATCATTAAATTTCGGCTTTTAAAGGTCCTTGAAAAAAATTGTACAATGTATCTTACATAAAAATACCTGAGGAATCCAATGCCGCAATCCGGATATCGATATCTTTATCCGTTCAGAAACTATAATTGATTAAACACAAGAAACTATAATAATTCTAAAATTTAATATTTTTCTATTGGAGAAAATCATTAAATTTCGGATTATTAAAGGTACTTTAAAAAAATTAATACTATGTATCTTACATAAAAATGTCTGAAAATGTCTGAAGAATCCAATGCCGAGAACCGGAAGTCGATATCTTGATCCGTTCAAAAATTAACGTTGATTAAACACAAGAAACTTTTAAAATTCTAAAATTTTACAATTTTCTCTGGGAGAAAATAATTAAGTTTCGGATTATAGAGGTCTTCAAAAAAATAGTACAATGTATCTTACATAAAATTGTCCAAGGAATCCAATGCTGTAAACCAGAAGTCGATATCTTTATCCGTTCAGAAAGTAGAGTTGAACAAATATTTAAAATTCTGAAATTTTGCAATTTTCACTAGAAGATAATAATTAAATTTTGTGTTATCAAGGGCCTTACAAAAAATTAATATAATGTATATTACGTAAAATTTAATAAGGAATACAATGCCGTAAACCGGAAGTCGATATCTTTATCCGTATAGAAATTAGAGTTGATTAAACACAAAAATTTAAAAATACAAAAATTTCTTTGTTTCTTTTTACCTCGTATTCTATAATAGAGGTATTGTGACGGGTCAAAATTTTCGAGTATGAGTTTTTGGCAGATAAGCACGTTTTAGGGTCTCTAGAATACGAATTACACATTTTTGAGATGATGTCTGTGTGTGTGTGCGCGCGTGTGTTCGTTCGTTTGTTCGTTCGTATGTTACAATTTTTTCGGACACGATAACTCCAAAAATATCAAATATTTAAATACCAAATTTTGTATTTAAGGTTTCAATACGATTCTTAAAAGCCCAATATAATTTTGGTGTAGCAATATAGGGTGAAAATAGGGGGTAGGATGAAAAAGGAAAGGAATTTTATTTAAAGGAAAAGGATGAACCAGTCGTGGCTGAATTAGGAAGGGATTAATTGGGAGCGGAATTAATCATGACATTCGAAATCTTTTAACACACACTTTACTTAAATATTTAACTTTAATAAACACACACATATCGAATAAACACTAATGCAAATAAAAATACTAAAAAAACTTATAAAAAATACTTAAAGTTATGCAACACTGCGTAACCGCACACAAGGGCTACATTATTGTAGAACCACTTTACCCCGACTCTCTACAAGAAGTGTCTCAGACGCCCAAAAGTCAAGGGGACATCTGGCTTAGGGGTACGGGGGATGAAAATGACCTCTGAACCGTTGTATCTAAAAATAACTTAAGATAACAAAAATTCAGAGCCTAGCAGATGAGAATCATCTTGCTACATTGGTTTCAATCTACAAACCGGAAGTAGTAGGTACTTTTTAAAAATATTTCAATAAATAATTAATTTAAGACAAATATTTTTATTTTAAATGAAAGATTATGTGATTATTTCCTACAATCGGTATTTTATAAATTTTTCTGTATGTGATATCATTTAAAAATAATTAAAGTATAATACTTATAATTTAGTATTTCGGTATCTTGTAGTCCATGATCGTATCATTTGTTACTACGTAAAATTTAAATGATTATGACATGACAGTCACAGTGACAATAGTAAAATATCGTTTATATCTTCGTCTGCAGTGTAATTAAAATGACTAAAATATATTTGTGAGTAGTAGCAGTAGGTAGTAATAGTACTTTGATATATATATTAATATATTTGTATAGGTAATAAGTAAAAAGAATAAAGTAGGTATGGCGGGAGGTCTTGTGGTGGCCACGTCAGATTTTTTTTCACTTTGGCTAAAGTAAAGCTTTTTAAATTTAGAAAGAAAATACTTCGTTATCTTCGACTGCTTTGTTATATATCCTCCAAAAAACTTATTTACTTATTACGTACTTATTTTAATCGATCAAAAATCAAAATGAGTCGATCCCTGCATACACACGTATCATTACAAATTCCTTCCCGTCCCCACCACCTATTACAATTCTCTCTCACCCTGCTTGCCTTAATAATATAATTTCTGTGATTTACCTTTTTTAAACACGGATTCGCCGGCATCGCTTTGGTTCGTATTTGTAGATAGAGGTTATTGGGGTCATAAAAAATACCACGAATCGTAGTAAAAAGGAACTTCTTTTATAATTTTTTGAGCCATTAAAACGGCGGTAAAACGGTGGTTTGATCCCGATATGCGGCGGATTTTCAATGTAAAAAGTGATCTGTTCTGTTCTATGTCATTTATTTTAATTAAGCGGTTTGATTCAATTAACCAGTGGTCCCAGAAAGCGGCGGCCACTGTAAATATATCATTTTTAGTAGTTTTCAATTTTTTTTGTGTTTTTCCGGGATATGCTGTAATTCGCAAGTGGCAAACACCTAAAACCTTAAAGTACATGTCAATACAAACACAAAAATGTATGTGTCGAAAATTCCCACGGGGGGATGGGGGGTATACACCAGCCTCAGCTCTATAATGACATTCTAATCATTTCAATGTATGCATTTATTTCAAACATTCCAAGGTCTCGTGCTGCGCACTCGTAATATTCGTATAATACTACCAGAAAAATAATCGACGTAACTACGACTACTTATGGTATTATAAGTGATAATTTTCGTATTGTCAAATTTGTGAAAACTATGTTCATGTTCAACGAAGATGTAACGATTTCAAAGGAAATCGTGCAAAGTATCTGTGTCTAAATGCAGCATCGTTCCAAGATAGATTAATACTAACTAATTAGAAATTAGTAACGTATTCCACAGTTCACCTCAGAAATCCAACAGATATTGCATAGTTGCAGACAGCTGTTTCGGTCTATTAGAGCTCGTCAGTGCAACTCAGCATCTGATGTCTAACCGTGTGAACTTCAGAGAAAGTAAAAGAAATTAAGGATATATGTACTTAATTTAATAAAATGCATCAAATTATAACATTTATTTTGATATGATATATATTGACAGCAGTACCTACCAACAACTTTGCATTTTTATCGTACTAGTCCAATAAAGTAAGTACTCCTTTATCAGTGTCATAAAACAAAGTAAAATAATGCAGTCGAACATAAATATATTTGTTACTAACCCATGTAGAGGATGCCCAGCCTGTAAGCAATATCTCCCATTTCGGATGCATCTGGTGGCGGATTTATAGGTGTACTATTGGAGAAAATAACTGAAAGTGCTGGACTTAGCCAGCCAAATTCAATTCCACATGAAAGTAATGCTAGTGAACCTAAAAAATATTCACTTGATAACATGTTAATGTTTTATAATCAAATCAGAACATTGCTAAACTATGAAATATTTGTTACCTTACACGACGAGAAAGATGAAAATTACCAATATGATAAGATAATGACATCATTGTCAACCTGTCATAATGTTACTTCTGGTATAGATGTTTCAAATCCATATAGGGAGTGATGTCATATCACATAAATCTATCTACCACATTCACAAAATATACTATCTCTTTCTTACACATTTTTCTCGTATAAATCTATACGCATATCGTCATAAAATCTTGATTTATACGAATAATTTGCGTGTTTTTATAACGTCACTCCTATGAATTTGAAACGTCTATATTGATAATCTAATATATTTATAGGTTTGGTATATTATATTTTATTGTTTAGTTTACAAACAGAAATATAAATTATAATTTAGTTACGAGATCATTCAATACAATTTAAAAAAAAATACATGATTGTCTTATCCAATAATTTTTCACATACTTAATAAGCATAAATGATAACAACAATAGTAGTAATAGGTATTTATTAAGTATAAAATGTAGATAAACTATGTTAGCATGTGCAATAACAACAACAATATTATATTAGTAATTTATAATTCAGTAGGATAAGAATAGGACAACGTAGAAGACGATATGAACGGTAAACGTAAATAAAAACATGGCATATTGCGTTATTACTACGTATTTGGTTCAATAATTAGCTTAAGTTTCTTAGATTAAATTGGATGACTTATAATCATATATTTAAAATAACAACAATAATAAATAATATTGGTTTTATCTGTGTTGAATATAATAAATTATAAAAAACTTGCAAATAAGAAATAGTGATAAATTAAACATTTAAATTAAAAAAAAAAACAAACGTGTATTTGTATACTTAATCATTTAATGATTATTTTAAATAGGTACCTGACAATCCAGCTACAAGTTGAATTAAATACGGCCGAAAATTTTCAACCATTTTGACAATTTCACTTCTACAACACTCACACTTAGCGGTTAGCCCATATTATATTAAGATGAAATGTAATTTTATTTTGTAGTATTTTATTGCAAATTATTACACTACTATTAGTTACTAAAACGAGTACGTAAGCAATCAAGCTGTTTTTTAACATTAACGGTATGATATTTTAATAAGATTAAAAAAAAAAACTTTTAGTTTTAATTTGTAAAACAATACCTATATAAAAAAACAAAAGCCTCTTACTGACATCATATCTATACCTTCGACCATAGATACCTTAGATTCCGTACGCAGTCATTTGGTATGAAGCCGACACTTATGACAGTGATGGCCAAAGTTGGTGTAATCCCTGTTTGTAGTGACGGAATTTGGGTATGGCAAGGTGCCCGTTGCCACACTAAAGTTTATGATTTCTATTTTTCAAATAATTGAACGTTTACATTGGTTTCATTGATTTTTTACATGTAAATATTATTTCGTTGATGATGTCATAGATGCCATTTATTTTGATGACGTACCTCGTCTACTTCCATGCCTCTACAGCAAGGTTTATTCTAAGCAGGGGTCTGGAGCAAAATTTATTTGTAGTGCAGGTTCGGTTACGGTTCATATAAAATTCCGGTTCCTTTTTACCTTCCGCTTACCTGAAAGGAAGGTATTGGAATCATGCAAAAAATCGGGTGGTGAATTTTTAGTGGATGAGCACGAATTAGGGTCCTTACAACTCATTTTTGATAGTTTCACGATGATGTCTGTGTGTATGTGTGTGTGTGTGTATGTGTGTGTGTGTGTGTGTGTGTGTGTGTGTGTGTGTGTGTGTGTGTGTGTGTGTGTGTGTGGTCAAGGGGTGTTAGTCGCATAACTCAAATACGAATTACCCGAAAATTTTGATATTTGGTATTTAACATTTGTATATAAATTGGAAGAGCTCCCTAGATTTTGGTACAAATATCTTCATCGGAAGTGATATTTTTTGAAGATTGAAAAGGTTAATTGTCAAAATTGTATATAAATTTGGAAAAATATAGTATTTATTTGTAATGAGAATAAGAGGAAAAGTTATTTGCAACTTACGTTATAAAAAAATTGTCTTTATCTGGTAGCATTAAAGAACTGCAGTAAAATTTAAAAAATAAATTTATCAAATAAAACGTTGATATCTTGTAATCCATGATCGGTTGATTTTTGTTTCTGCGTAAAAAATATTGACAGGAGACAGGTGACAAGTTGGCATACTAGCGCTATATAAGTCCTAAGTAAGATATTAAATGTAGTAATTGAACGGAGGATGACTTCAACACAGCAGAGTTTTCCTGTGAATTAATCTTTTTATTCAGGTGATGCAAATTTCTGTGTTTGAATATTTGAGATTTTTATTTGTATATTTTAAATGGGCACCGGATTGCACGTATACATTTCTGTTTAAAGTCTAGATATGGCGGAAGGTTGTGTGATGGCCACGTCAGATTTTTGGGTTTAGGTTCAAGTAGTTCAAAATATATGGGTTCAAATACTTATATTTTTCACGTTTTTTCGGGGGTCGGTTTAAAAATAAATATTACACATTACTTGTTTTTCTGACAAAAATTTAAGTTTTGTTGTGTATTAGAGAAACCCAAAAATACCTACTTACTTAACAGTAATATGTAATGAAATAGGTACTTTAAGTTCCATTAAAATTAAAAAGTAAGTATATGAAAATAACTTGTCGTTATTCGTACTAAAATATCGTTATATTATATTAAAATAATAATTTCTAATATGGTTTCCCAGAATAGAAAAAAGTCTCCCTACATAAATCTGAGTCTGTGGAATTGCGATTCTGTGCCTAAATAGCATATTTTTATAAAATATTTAAAATTAAAAAAAACCGATATTATACAAATGGGATACCGGTTTCAACTAATCGGTTCGGTTTTCGGTTACGATTCCGGTTCGCTGGCCTTAAAATATAACGTTTCGGCTCGGAGAAAATAAAGCTATTTTCAGATTACGGCTCAGGTTCGGGTTCTGTTCTAGGTTCTAGGTCCCTGATTCAAAGCTTGTTTTCTCACAGCACATATCACATATAGTAATGAAAACTTTGTTTCAATTTATTTTTTATTTGGCACTCAAATTTTAAATAATAGTACCTATATAAACTAAGTTAATTTACGCATTTAGGAATCACCATTCACAAATTGTACATTTTTAAGATGAACAATTGAAAATCTTGCACAAATTTAAAAATCCTACCCACTTTTGATTTTCCCACTGCACATTTTGTGTCCAGCTGCACAAAATAATCCCTGCTCTACTGTAGCAATAAATGTATGTGCAACTTGTATTGCAGCAACTTTCGTCTCTACTCTCACTTCCCACAACCTCGCTGAAATAAGTGTTGTGAATATAATATATGGTCTAAGGCAACTAATGAACATAAATTCATAATAAATTATTATTATTCATATTTATACAATTTATATTTCTCATGAAAACATATTTGAATTTCTATTTGGTACGTCTAAAATTTAAAAATATAAAAACGTAATTAGCACGCCATTATTAATTTAAAAATATTATTTTAATTTATTTTCTATTGTTTGTTTTTAAATTGGGAGTGCAAAACATTATACCATAGAATGATTTCTATGTGTGTTAATGTGAATCAATATAACAAAAAACCTTTTAAACTACACTATATAGTAATGGATTTAATAGATATATACCTAATTAAGAGTATAAACATGAATTTTAGTTTTACACCTTCTAGTTTAAAATCAGACTATACTTAGTAATAGTTACAGTTAAAGCTTGAAATTGGTCTAAAATCGTTTTAAATTAAAAATATAGGTATAAATAACATATTCAATCATTTATTTGCATAATAATGAATGAAGTTTTTAGGACAGACAAAACGGTTAAAACCCAAATAATAAAAAGATTATATACTCTGCGAAAAAGGTTGGAACCTATTCATTTATATTTCCACTTGTTTCATATCAAAATTATTATTACTCTTCGTTTGTTTCGCCGTTTGCTTCTTCAAGATCATCTGAATTTCTTCAAGTGTTTTACCTTTAGTTTCCGGTACATAATACCAAATCAAAATCGAGCCAAGTCCAGAAAACACAGCAAAAATAATAAACGGCACATGGAGTCCAAGCGGTCCTGCCGTCAAATAATAAACCTGTATCGATAGCGTCGCAAAAATAGTGTAATATAAATCCGACATAACCATTCCAAACGCCTTTACACTACTAGGAAACAGTTCTCCGTTTATTACAATAGGCGCTAGCCCTAACCCACATTTGAAGGCAAAGGCATAGCCTATCAGGCAAAACAAAGGAATCCAGGTGAGGTTAGCATAAACAAAAGCTTCAGTTTGTGCGTAATACGCAGCTAGTATCGACAAGAAAACAGCAGATATTGCTCCAGATGATATTAACAAGAATCGCCGACCGTATATATCAATCAAAACAGATCCTAATACCCCGGCTAGTAACATTACTACTCCGAAAGTAATAGCAGCCCATTCGTCAGGCAACGGAGACTCGATCCCTCCTAACCTAGAAGCTTCTTCCAGAAGATACTGGGCGTTCATAACAATAACAATAACACCCGCCATGCTCTGTATTGTCATAAGCATTAACATTATCAGCGTTGCTTTTCGATTGCTCGGTATTCTGACCAAGTCCCACGGTCGACCTCTTTCTGCTTCTTGGCGAGCGACTGCTGCAGAAATGTCCTCAAGTTCTTGAGAGATGTCGTCATTTGCGCGCAAATATTGAAGAGATTTTCTGGCCTCTTCTGTTTGCGAGCATTTTAAAAGGTAGTAGGGAGTTTCTGGTTGGAAATAGAAGGTTGATAACATGAGTACGTTTAAACAGATTGGGAGTAAACATGAGCCCCATATTGGCATAAAAGGAATGATGAAATACGCGATGGTTGTACCTGCAATATTATAGAATGTTTTTAGTAAAACAATTATTATAATAACAAAGTTAACAAGATGATGTACAATAAAGGAAAGTAGGTAGTTTGAAATGAATGTAGTTATCCGAGTGTATTACGAGATCAGCTGTGATCCTGACAAGTTAGGTTCAAATCTAGTCAGGCACACATTCCAATTCAACCGCACAAAATTTTGAACTGTGCAGGGGCGGATTCAGGATAATATTCTAAAGAGCGCAATTACTTTTTAAATACCTAAATAAAAAATTAATTTTTCAATTTTATTATTAATTTAATTTTTATTCTCTTTTAACCCCCAAACTCCCCTTGCTTACGCCAATTCTCTACACTTGATTTATAGTAATGTCGTGAATTATTTGTTTTATAGACGTGGAACTACGGTGTAGTATAGTATATAGTACCCTCTACTACATTTTATTAAATTTATACATTGTGTAAATTTTTCAATTCACTTATTAGAGCACTTTTTTAAATTACTCTTTTTAAAATACAGTTTCGGACCTATTTATTTTAATTATATTTTATAAAAAATTTATTATCGTAGTTCGTAGTAGTATAAGTAGTAGAATAGTTTCGTCTTGATACCAATGCCCGAAATTTATTTTTGTTGCGGGAAATATACTCTCCAGTCTCCAGAAATATTCCTGAGAACACCCGTTTTTCTTATCCAAGAAATTGACAAATATAGCGTGAATTTGTATTACATTAGGATATATTATCATAAATGAGTGAAGAAACACAAATTGTATTATTTTTCTAGAATAGTAGGTAAGTATAGGAAAATAGAAACATAATTTTCTCAGAACTGTGCGTGTGCATCTTTGTTTTTTCAATAGATTTATAAAATTTTGAGTATGTAATAAAAATCCTGGGGGAAGGGCATCGCCTCTGTCGCCCTTCCCTCTTGTATCCACCTCTGTAACTGTGGTATTCTTTACTTTACAATCGCATGATCATGAGTACCCAAGAGCTACAGCTAATATTGCTCTCACGGTAGACTATATTAAAACAATTTTTGAATAATACAAAGAAAATTGTTAAAACTATGGTACATTCCAACCCTTAAAATTTGTGGAATTGTGTAATGTTTATGTTGCAATTTTATATTCTATGTATGTACAAACGTGTATTATCAATGGTCCTTCCTCTGAATATATAAAATGACAAAACAGTAAATCATAGAACTGAAACTGAGACTGGAAAATTAAGTCTAAATAAAATATGGTATAAAGAGATTCAAAGAACCATTGTTTTATTAGTTCTGAATATTACACAAAGCATAATGATGTAATTTGATAATACACATTCATTATCTACTGCTGACTTCAGTTAAAGCATCATATTAAAATAGAATTGATCAAACATTGTAGGTATTTTGTATAAGCGAACATACAGATACTTTATCTGAAGAGAACATATTCGGTTACTGTTGAATTAATAGAACAATACAAAAAAACAAAGCGAATTCTGTAATTTTCATTGACGTTGAGTTTTACTGAATTTTTACATACGTTAATAAAAATTCTAAACAGGGCTAGCACGAGCACAAACCACATCATTTAAAACAAAGATAGTTTGTAAACTATTGAAAATTGAACCAATTAAAACAGCAAATTTTTCTCATGACTCAAAGCCCGGCCAAGTTAGCCCAAAAAGTAGGGGTAAGGTTACAAAAATTCGCATAGAGCTGAAAATTTGTACGAATGTTCGGAACACCATTATAAATGAAATGTCAAAAATCTGCATCGATCCGACATTTGCGTCAGCCGCCATATTGGAAAGATGGCCGCTGTTTTAAGTTTTTTGCATTTTACTCGTTAGGGGGTCACTTTACAGCAAAATTTCAAATTAATGAATTATAGAGCATAATAGCTATTTATGTAACAAGTATATAATATAGGGTTTAGGGGACGAGCGAGCGCAGCGAAGCGAGGCACATAAATGGGCGAGTCAATAAAACCCTATTATATACGTGTTGCATACAAGATTTTATGTTTGACTGCCCTATACGCAAGATTTTCTATTATCTATAATGACATTTACAAAATGACACATTTGACAAATGACAAATTAAAATTTAATCTCTAGCGAAGTGTGCCTTTTCTATTATTATATTATTATTTCTATTATTTTATTTTACTAGTAAAATAAAGAAACTTTATTTTACTAGTATTATAAAGAGCTGCTTTATTGCTGCAAAATTATGTTATAAACAGTACTTTATAATGCAGTCGTACATAAAATTTTCTATGGTACTTATATCTATTTTTCTGTAAGTAGTAAGTACAGTTCTCGAGAAAATCGTGAAAATATATTTGAGCAATTTGTTCTCATTTTCAACAAAAGCGCAATTTTGTCTTTTCAAACAAAAACAGCTTTTATTTTCGAATGAATTAAGATATCGACTTCCGGTCTTCAACGTTCGATTTCTTAGATTTTTTGTTACATACATAATTTTCAACATTTCAGGAATTCTAGTTCGACCACAATTCAAACATAACATCTTAGAGCCAGTAGTGAAATTTTAGTATTTTTTGTGGTTTTTGGGCTGTCATTTCTCAACTATTCAAAATTTTCTGGAGAACTGTACTACTTACAGAAAAAATGGATATACCATTTTATAGCAAAAAATAATTTTTCTCGTAATATTAACTAAAATGGCGGAAATTTTTTTTAAATGACGGCCGTCTCTAGTACTTAACACTTTGGCACCACTTTTCACACTTTAATCACAAAATGCATAGCTAGATTTAGAAGTTGTATTTTCGCATTTTTCTCGCTTACCGTTCATGGTACGTAAAAACTGTAAATATTTTGCTGTAAAGTGACCCCCTAACGAGTAAAATGCAAAAAAAGTGAAAACGGCGGCCATCTTTTCAAAATGGCGACTGACGCAAATGTCGGATCGATGGAGATTTTTCACATTTCATTTATAATAGTGTTCCGAACATTCGTACAAATTTTCAGCCCTATGCGAATTTTTGTAACCTTGCATATCTAACTTGACCGGGCTATTAGTTGCGTATGGACGAGTAATAAGTTGGCGAATTGTGACTCAGCTCTTTGTAGAACATAGGCACTTTCTTTCTCTCCCTTACCGCTCCGGCCAACTCTGGCTGCACGAACAGTTCATTCCCTTCGAACGCATCAACTAGACAAGCATTTATCCACCAGTCAATCGTTTCCAAACATTTATTCGAACTTCTATTGCCTTGTCCACATTCATTATTAGTTTTCATGCAATTTTTTAATTCTTCCCATTCGCACATGTAGGTAACAAACGATATTAATCACATCAATCCATTTTGAACTCTATCAAACCTAAAAACACAATATGAAATAGTCATTTTGTTTACGAGCAGAAATATATTTAAGACCTTAAACTAGATTTTAAGAATATCAAATCTGTAGCAAGATGACTTACATCTGCTAAGCTCTGGATTTTTGTTTTCTTAAGTTATTTTTAGATACAATAGTTCAGAGGTCATCTACATCCCTCCGTACCTCTTTAGGCCAGTCGTTCCTATGATATTGGGCGTCTGCAGGCAGTTCTTCGTTGGCCGGGGTAGAGATAAGACCCGAGATGTAGCTCGTTCTACGCAAATTACGCTTTTGAGCGTAATTTTAAGTACAAATTCGTATTTTTAAGTTAGTGGAAACGTATAAGTTATATAAGATTTTAGTTAATATAAATTTGTGTTCTTTAAACGCTAATTATGTGTGTTTTATATGAAATTAAATATATTTAAAGTGTGTTAAAGTATCATGACGCAACGCTCCCAAAACATCCCCTCCTAATTCAGCCAGGACTAGTTATCCCCTATCCTTAAATAAAATTCCTTATTTTTTCATCCTACCCCCTATTTTACCTCTGATTTGCTAACTAATCTAGTTTAGAATGCAGTCAAGTTCTGACTGTAACACTTAAATAACAACGTTATAAATTTGACTGAACATAAAATTGAATGTAATGGAATTTCGTGACTGTATTATGGAATTTGTTTTACATAATATTGAATTCTAACTTACCGATCATGCTATTGACGAAAACAATACTTCCGAAGAACCCTCTGACTGCCGGTTGGCTGCATTCAGCGTTATACATCGGCAGTGCAACATACATGGAATTCGCACAAACCCCAGAGATGAATCTCGCCGCATACAATTGTTCAAGAGTATTGGAAGTGGCTGTAAGAATCCAACAGAGCAATCCTACGGTAGCCATTATGAGAATCGTACGACGGCGACCAAAGAATGTTATAAAACTGAAGGAGAACGGCAGACCGCAAACTCCTCCACCTAGAGATAAAAACATTCAGATTTGAAAAAAGAGAAACAGTACATAAATCGTTAATTAGAAGCTATCACCAACCCAAATCTTTACATTCATAACGTTATTATTTTTGTTAGTGTCACAATTCTCGATGCATCTATATCGTAGCGTCGTGTCTCCAAAATGCATTATACCTACGTCTAAGATGTACATCTTGCTACTGTCTTATAGACGTCATAAGAAGACTAGTATTGGTCGAAGTTTAGACGTCTTATGCGGTAGTCTTTAAGTTGTCATTATTTTGTCCAGTTTTAAATCTCCCGCTTACAATATATAGGAGTCCTATATTTGTCTCAAAATTCATCTTGGTTATGACATACGTATAGGAATCCTATATTGTTCAAAATTAAGTCGAATATTTGTCATAATTTTATTAAAAAGGACATCATTTGACTGTCAAAAATATATTAAATAGACCTCATTTGCATGGAAGCAAATATCAAATTTTATACATCCAGAATGTAGGATATAAGACACGTATGTGAGGTCTTTGTGATAACATTTGGATCAGACGTTTTAAAGACATGAACATTATAAAGACATCTTGTGTTGTATGGGTAGTATTGAAAGAAAATTATCAACTGTAATTACAAATGCACTTTTTATTTCGTCGGATAAATTTCTGTTTGTATTGAATCCTTGTTGCCTAGCAATTTGAAAAGAAAAATTGTTTTATTTATTTTATTTTAAAACAATTTTTCGAGTCAAATTGCTGTCAGGTGACAAGGTTGAGATGTAAAACAGTTTATTCGGAGAAATAAAATGCTCGAATGTAATTCAACGAGATAATTTATGGACTCTATTGGTTTTTCTTTACAAATATTTCCAAAATCTAATCCTTTCGCTGACATTTATTAGAAATTTGAAGCAAATGACATTTTAGTGTTTTGTTTGGTTGTTAAGAAAAAGGTACACTTATAAGGTTTTATCACTTGCAAGAAGTTACCTTCTTTGTTATCTGCTGTCTAAACGATAATATTGTGTTTTGTTTATGGCTTACTTAATACAGGAGTGGAATTATTATCGGAGGAAATAAAATGCTCAAATGTAAGTTAACGAGATAATTTAACGACTCCTTTGAATCTTCTTCACAAATATTTCCAAAATCGAATCATTACACTGACAAAAGTATTTAAAATATGAAGCAAATGACATTTTAGTGTTTTATTTGTTTGGTTCCTAAGAAAAAGGTAAATTATCACTTGCAAAAAGTTTTTTATCCGCTGTCAAAGCGATAAAATTGTGTTTTGTTTATGGCTTACTTTATACAGGAGTGGAATTATCTCATTAATAAATAGAGTTCTGAGTTCCTACCATAACCGAGTTTTTTTTAATAGTGAATTCAGCCATAACAGGCGGGAGGTAGCTGACATGCACAGGAATATACCTATGTTATAGGAATGTTGAATGTTATTATTTAAAAAGCTTGTTTAGTGATGAACAATATTAGTAATTGAGCATCGAGAAAATAGTACAACGATAGCGCACATTATGACGACATGGAAGTGGGAAACAGTTTTTGATACAGCGATCGAGTTCTTTCTAAAAGTAAATTTCAATTTAAACAGACAAGGTTCACAGAAATATGTTAGAGAAATTATAGCTTCGTGATAAACGCTGGAAGCATCGCGAATTACTACTTCACAGGATGACGGTATAGAAGTGGAGACATTTTTGGATGTAGCAATGATTTGATGCAATGATTTATGAATAGGAATGGAGTTTATTGTCAATAACTACAAGTCATTAAAGTTTCGTACTAACCCATGTAGAGAATGCTTAGTATGTATGCTACGTCGGCCATTTCGGATGCATCTGGTGGCGGATTTATAGGTGAACTAGTATTGGAAAAAATTACTGAAAGTGCTGGACTAGGCCATCCAAATTCGATGCCATTTGAAATTAAAGCTAGGGAACCTGCAAATATATTTACTCATAACATGGCATAGGTATAATTAAATTAAAGTATTCTCAAACTTTGGATTATTTGATACAGGACCAATAATAGAATTAGATACAAATGATCTACATATTGCCATTAGGAATTGCAAACGGTAATATCGTATAATTAATTAGAAAAAATACCGGTAAATCGTAATTGTTTACCGGTTATTCGATATTTTTTAAAGTAGTGCAGCAACTCTGATTTTTGTAATAATTTGGTATATTATAATATAACACTATTTTAATGTATATGCTCTCAATATTAATTTTAATATAAAAAAAATATGTATTTACGAACTGATATAATTAAGATTTAATTTTATGTAGTATTTTATAAGGTTATAAAATGACTTTTTTGGGACTATTTATAATAACAATTTTACTTTAACAGCCAAGACCATTGCTAGATAACTTCATAAATGTTAATATTGTTTATGTTTGGAATATAATTTTATTTATTTTTACCTAGTATAGGAATCGTGAAAAAATTCAATGTCGAGATTTTTGTCAATAACACGTTTTAGTACCATTTGAAGCTATTTTATATACCGGTAAATTATTGGTAAACCAATATTGAAAGAAAATTTTACCGAATTACCGGTAATTGAAAATATCGGTTTTGCAATTTGCAAAATGAATGTTTTAATTTTCCTACATAAAATTGTGCCTAATTACTTAGCCAATAACCTGAAATATGTCAACCAAAGACATATTTATCATACTAGGCAATGTCAGTACTTTTTAATTTACGATTGTAATAAAACAATGTTCAGTAGAGGACATATAAAATACTCTTCCTAATAGTATAAAAGACTTAAAATCTGTAAGGAGTTTCAAAAGATCAATTAGAAATTACTATTTTGAAAAACAAGTAGGTACTGTTTTTAAGTTAAATAAATTTCATATATTATTATATTTTATTATTATTATGTTTGGTAAATTATTTGTCTTAAAATTTAATTTGTTAATGTAATCTATTGATTTGTACTTATTAGCTTTTGTGCTAAATAAATAAAGATTATTATAATTGCCATCTTATGCCATACCTAAGCGAATGAACGATAAAAATATAAATTGTTTACAAAAATCCGTAATTTTTAATATTTTGTAATCGGTTAGGTTGGTATCTCATAAGTTAACAAAAATTAAACATATTTTTAGTTTTTGATGCATTTATAAAACAAAGATATATTATATTAATATAAACAGTTTAACTAATAACAAATCATTTTGCTATTATTATTTTAATATTCAAATTTCAAATATTAATTTTGAACAATGAACCATTTACGTTTATTTTATACATAATTAATACATGAAACAAAACTATTCCAGGATAAAATATAAAATAATAAATAATTTCAATAAATCAAAATAGCTTTTTAGTTTCAGTATGATTTGCTAACAAATGTACAGATTAAATTTGGATATGCATGTCATCTTTACGAAATGTTACTTATAAACAAATTTTAATAATTCAACTAAGATTTATCTCAAGGTAAAGTTTTAGTTTTATTTTATAATGGGATCTCAACATCATAAACATTAAGTATAATTTTTTTTGTAAATAAAGGATTAAAAAATATGTATGCCTTAAAAATCAACATTTATTTAGGGCGGCAAATTTTCATTTTAGTTTTCGTTTTCACATCTTAAGCCGCATCCCCATTACGGTCGACACTGTCGATTTACAATGTTGCTGTAATGAGTACATCTCATTCGACATTCGATACTGTTAAAAGAGATAGTCACTACAGCAACATTTGTGGATCGACTTTGTCGACCCTAATGGGAATCCAACTCGAGACTGTCGATTACCTATTTGTCCGAAAACCTACCAATCGACACCGGCACGACAACTACAACGATATCGGTGAACGCAGAATCTAATGTGAATAAATGTAATGCTTTCAAACTCATCGACAATATCCGTACATATTATTTACATTATATTTCGCGTCTACCGACATCGCTGTCTTTGTCGTGCTGGTGTCTTGTCGTTAGATGTGAAAACGTCTTATAGGGTTGCAGCAGCTCTGGTAATAAATGAAAAAAAAAGAATCTTTTTTAGTTCATACTGTACCTGTAAATATTGCTATAAACTGAGAAAAATACGGCCGAAAATTTGTAATCATTGTGATAATTATTAACACTTGCTCTACACTCACACTAAATATGACAGAAAGTTTAAATCACAGTTATTCTTCAAAACGTATTAAAAGAACAATGACGAAACAACGCTTAACAAGAGATTATAGTAATAACTACTAAATTCTATAGTAAATACAGACTTCAATTTAATTAGCATACTTTGAAGCCCATTTCGTTATCCCTTTAAGTAGGTTACACGTTAGTAACCAAATTTTACGAAGCTAATTTTATAATTAATTTTTATCTGGAACTCATTTCTATTATATTATATAGGTATAATAATAACAGTTTTTAATTTATGATATTACTAAACATTTATTACAAACTATTATTACAAGCAAATAATACTTTTAATTTTGTGATTTTATAAAAAACTTACTTTAAATTTGTTTTTTGTTAAGCATAATTTTACCGATTTTTCTGCATTAGATATACATATAATAGGTACCTACCTCAATTTTGTACTGTGTTTATTTTATTTTTACTAAATAGTTAACACAATATTTAATAATATAGGTATTTGCAAAAATCTAAGAATAAGATTAATTAAAAGGAAAATTCTGATAATAAATTATTGATTAGTATCTTGATTCAAAAATACTTATGTCAAACAACAAAATACAAGTAGGCAATTAATCTTTAGCCTTTGCTACGAAAATTTGTTCAGAGCTCCTTTTCCAGTTAAAATAATACGCCATGAAAAATAAACGTCAGTTAGAGCATTGAACAAAAATTAAGTTTGAGTTAAAATATTATAACTTTACCAGCTTTCAAGCTCAAAAGAGAGTGATGCTTTTCGATATTTGTTATCACTGGTTACTCAGAACTGATCAAACTTAACATTAATAGGACCGGTATTTCAGTTTTGTCTTAATTCGAAGTTTACGTAACTAAAGATTAATTTTTAAGCGGCGTTTAGGTATATACGCGTATTTCAATACAAATTAAACTCTAGATTTATTAAACTGCAGTCTTGTTTTCGTAGACGTTTATGCCTATGTTTTTTAAAATGTTTGTATTAAATTTGAGGCTTTTTACTTCCTTGTACGGAGTAGAAAGGAAGTATTGTAATCGCGAAAAATTTCGGTTCTCATATTTTGACGGAAATATCCGTTTTGACCTTTTCTGAATCCATTATGACTAGTTTCGTCGTGACGTCTGTACGTACGTACGTATGTATGTCGCATAACTCAAATATGGCTAGACGTAGAAAGTTGAAATTTTGTATTTAGGACTGTTATAGCATCTAATTGTGCACCTCCTATTTTTGGTTTCAATCTACAAACCGGAAGTAGTATTTTTTTCAAATATTTCGATAAATATTTAATTTAAGACAAATTTTTTTATTTTAAATGAAAGATTATGTGATTATTACCTACAAACGGTATTTTATAAATATTTTTGTATCTGGTATCATTTAAGAATAATTAAAGTATATATTTATAATTCAGTATTTCGGTATCTTGTAGTCCATGATCGATTAACATTTGTTACTACGTAAAATTTAAATGATTATGACAAATGACATGACAGTGACAATAGTAAAATATGCTTTATATCTTCTTCTGCAGTTTAAATAAAATGACTAAAATATATTTGTGAGTATAGTAGCAGTAGTAGTAGTACTTATATATTAGATCAGATTTTTTATATTATTCTACATTTTAGTATGAACAGTTTAATAGGCGTACAAGGAAGTCATGTGGTGTCCACGTCAGATTTTTTAATATAAAAAGAAAGTAGGAATATTGTTCATGTCCAGCTCCAGATTGTACAAAAAAAATTATAAAATTGTGTATTAACTATAGGTTTATTTTAAGATTTGAATTACAAATGATTTTATGTATGTATTTGACAATAATTATTTACTTTGGTACAATAATTATGAATAAAATTCAAGGCAAACTACAAAGTTCACTGTTAACTTAATTTTTTGTGCTGCGTTGTTCTGTGTTCTGTTATTGTCTGTTTGTTGCGCATTGCGCATATTCTGCGCAATGCTGGTGCTGGAACTGCTTGCTATTGTTGTTCTTACGTTTGCGAGCAATGCTCGTGCTCGAGCAACAGATCAGCTGATCCGTCTTTAGTAAAACCAGTTTTCCAGTTCCAGCCTAATCAGTTGACAATACAAGCGATAAACATTTTTGCTGCTCGTGTATTTTGCGAGATTCATAAAATTTATTGACGTCTGAATATAGTTTAACAGTTTGTTGTTATTGAAATACGTTCCTTCTTTTTTCTTAAACCAAGTTTAACGCTAAGCTGCTATAGCTTAAACTGTATCTGAAATACCGGCCCTTAGTAAATTATTGAATTCTGAATTATACTCGTACTTTGAATTAAAAAATATACAGGATGTTTTATCTTTCACAAAAAATTGAAACTTTTTTCGATTGATTCATAATAAATAGGTATTTTTAATTTTGATAAACACAAAAATCTGAAGTGGCCTGCACACAACCTTCCGCCAAATCTAGACTTATAAACATAAATGTATACGTATACAATCCGGTGTCCCTAAAATATACAAATAAAAATCTAAAATATTCAAACATAGAAATTTGCATCACCTGAATCAAAAGATTCGTTCACAGGCAAACTCTTCTGTGTTGAAGCCATCCTGCGTTGAATTACTACATTTAATATCTTACTTATGACTTATATGGCGCTAGTATGTCAACTTGTCACCCGTCTCACCTGTCAATATTTTTTACGCAGAAACAAAAATCAACCGAACATGGATCACAAGATTTCAACGTTTTATCTGATAAATTTATTTTTTAAATTTTACTGCAGTTTTTTAATGCTACCAGATAAAGACAATTTTTTTATAACGTAAGTTGCAAATAACTTTGCCTCTTATTCTTATTACAAATAAATATTATATTTATCAAAATTTATATAAATTTTTGACAATTATCTTGTTCAATCTTCAAAAAATATCACTTCCGGTGAAGATATTTGTTCCAAAATCTGATGTGCTCTTCCTATTCGTATACAATTGTAAAATACCAAATATCAAATTTTTTGGGTAATTCGTATTTGAGTTATGCGACATCCGGCATCGGCCCGGACCACACACATACACACACACACACGCACACACATACACACATACATACAGACATCATCGAGAAACTATCAAAAATTAGTTGTAAGGACCATAATTCGTGCTCATCCACTTAAAACTCACAACCCGATTTTTAGCATGATTCCAATACCTTCCTTTACAGGTAAGCGGAAGGTAAAAATTATTTATATAGGTACCTACACATATAAATTTTGAATTCAATATTTTCATAAATAAAAATATCATAGGGATGACCTTGATTTTGTGAAAATCCGGTATGTAAATTTTATCCAATCTTTTAGTCACCCCTCTGTATGCTGGTACTGGTACCAGAATTGCTCGTTTCCATTAAAAATATAAAATATTATACTGTAAACAATATAAAAGTAAAAACTTGGTAATATCAATCAATTATTACAAAGTGGACATTTACGGAAAACCTACCTCATTTCAGCGGCCATAAACATAAATTAATACATAGGTACATACATAAAATCATGGTATTTTCCTAAATAGGATTAGAAACATAAATTCAGTACAACATAAAAATACCTTGCGTTCACTATGCATTTGAGTATTATATTTTTGCTTGTCCTTTTAAATTCGTAACAAAAGTTTTAAATATTTCCTTGTTCTAAATTTATTTTTTTGCGAGCTATGCACAAGTAAACACATATTTGTAATACGAATTTATTGAAAAATATTGATGTGTACATTGTATAATTATAATTATTATTTATACTTATAAAAATATTAATTTACAAATACTTAAGAGCACGTTTTTAATTATTACAATATATGCGCAGATAACCGTTAACATAAATAATATCATATTATTATCTACAATTAGGTAAATGAAACTTTTTCTGATTTATGCATTGAATTAAGTGAAAATTATCTATGTTACATAAAATATTTTTTATAATCAAGTTTGAACCTGAACGTTTCCTTTGAGTATTTGTTGAATTTCCTCCAAAGTTTTCCCTTTGGTTTCCGGTACAACCCAGTAAACAAAAAACGCCGTAAACAACCCCGTACATCCAAACAAAAGAAATGGAAAATACATTCCAAAGTGCTCAATTGTTACATAATATACTTGTAATGAAAAAACAGCCATGAGAGCATAAACAAGATCAGCTAAAGTCATCCCCATAGCTTTCACTGAAGTCGGGAATAGCTCTCCAGTGGTGACAATCGGAACTAAACCTAAGCCATACTTATACGCTAACGCATAACCTAAAATTGCTATTAACGGCACTGCTTGAAAACTAGAACAGTCCACTAAAAACACATCCTTAGCTAAGAAAAATCCTCCTAAAATAGCTAAAAACATAGCAGTGAGTATACTCGAAGATATCAGCAAAACTTTGCGACCGAATTTGTCTATAAGAGGAGAACCACCTAAAGATGCTATCAACATGCACACGCCAAACAAAATGGCGGACAATTCACCACCTACTACACTTCCAGCTTCAGTTAGGATGATTTGAACGTTCATCAGAATAACAGATATTCCGCAGAAATGTTGTACTGTGTTTAAAGTTGTCATGATAACGAGAGCTTTTCTGTTGCTTCTGATTAAAATGAGATCTATTGGCCGTCCGCGTTCGGAATTTTGTCTTTCGACACCTGATTCAATTTCTTTAAGCTCATCATCGATGTTGTCTACTTGTCTGAGCCATTTTAGAGCTTTTCTAGCCTTTTCTCTTTGAGATTTGATCAGTAAAAAGTAAGGAGATTGTGGCATCCAACTGAATAAACTAATTTGTAGTATAATCAGACAAGCTCCAACAGTACTTGAGGCCCATATTGGAATAAACGGTACAATACAATAAGCAGCCAACACACCAATGATCATCATGATATAGATAAAAGTTCCAAGGAATCCTCGTATCCTTGCATCAGCTACTTCAGCTATGTACATCGGCGCAGCTACGAAAGCGCAATTAGATGCCATTCCTGCTAAGAACCTCGCTATGTAGAGGATGAGCACTTGGTCGGCCAGGGCAATGAGGACCCACGCAACCAGGTTGAGCAAGGAAGCGTATACGATGGACCACTTCCTGCCGATGCGGTCCACGAGGAAGATGGTGATTGGAAGACCAGCTATTCCGCCGCACATGTACAGCGTCTCCAGCCAGTAGTCGCTGTCCTCGTGGATCTTCACTGGACTATCGTCTTGCTCCAGGAGCGGGATTGCTGGCGACGACCAGCCATACTGCATGCCGTCGGATATCACGCCCATCGTTGCTAGAATATTAAGGTATTGTAATTGTAATTAAATTATTTCCATCGTTAAAAAATTGTCTTGAATATGTTGACCTAACAATAAATTGAGAGTAGCAAGTTAATGGCCATGGCCAAACATAATGAACTTAATGCAATGCAAATGCAAGTAGGACATCGCATTGCAATTTTATCTGAATTTAGGCAAAAAAATAAAAAATTGTGTATAGCAACACGGACACATATCTGTACATAACACCCCGCATACACACTGTATAATAAGTACCGATGGCTTGCAATATGTGAGGGTATCAAACTCTTGCTGAAAAAAGGTGTGATAGATAATGTATGTACTCCGTATGTATATAAAAACCGAAAAATAATAACAATATAACGAGCACAAGAGACACAAAAAGGGAAGAAAATGCAAATTACAAATTTTATGTTTTGTGGAACATTTTGCCATCAATCAAAATATGCAACAAATTTTCAAATATAAACCCGTAAGTGCCTATTGGCAACTTTCGTTGCCAAAGGAATTTCATAAAAAAAATATGTAAAATATAAAAAATAATTATGTTTCTTGATGTAACATGTAAACTTATGTACGAGGGTTGTCTGAAAAGTTTCCGACCTGAACATGAAGATGGAAGCACTCGTCAACAAAAGTGGGGGGAAAATGTTTGCGCATGCGTTGTAATGTCCTTACCAAATTTTCAGCCATTTTGGACGCGCGGTTGTTGTTTGACAATCGCTTAAGTGAGTCTATCGTGAAAATGCAGAAAATCGTTTCTTTGGAGCCATTTCCCCCTTAGCAGTCCACTGTTTTGATTGTATTTTTGTTTCAGGTTTGTAATGATGTATCCATGTTTCGTCCACAGTGGTTAATCGACGCAAAATTCTGATTTTTTGCGCCTAAACTGCGCCAACAGAGCGTTGGAAACGTTCAGTCGAACGTGCGTTTTTTGGTTAAAAGTGAGCAAACGCGGCACACAACGCGCCGAGAGCTTTCTCATGCCCAAATTTTCATTAAGTACGGGACAACCACGTTCTTTGGACATGTTCATGGCCTCTAATCTATCGTACTTTAATTCGACGGTTGTCCAGCACCATTTGGTGAACTTGAGCGATGTTATCGTCAGTGGTTGCTGTTTTTGGACGACCCGAACGTTCGTCGTCATCCCAGCTGGTACGGCCACGTTTAAATTCAGCTGTCCAAAATTTCACGGTGGTTAATGATGGTTCAGAGTCCCCGAACACAGCGTCCAACTCGTCTTTGATTTGTGTAGGCGTATTGCCTTTCAAAAATAAATAATAATATTTTTTCCATTTTCACAAAAGCACTTACATCGACTCACTCAAACGATTGTCAAACAACAACCCTGCGTCCAAAATGGCTGAAATTTTGGTGAGTACCTTTCAACGCATGCGCAAACACATTCCCCCACTTTTGTTGACGAGTGTTGCAATCTTCATGTTCAGGTCGGAAACTTTTTAGACAATCCTCGTATGTACAGCGTTATTGCTGAATGTTGTCTTTGCTCCAGAGTCCAGAGAATCCAGAATATCCTGCAAAATAGTTAGAACCGCATTAATTGTTGATTAATTTTTACGAAACCCAAATTGCGAATTGCTATAAACTTGATTATTGTCTAGAAAACCAACAAGTTATATTGTAACAATCATCTCAAAATTTTTAGCGAACATAAGTATAATCGAGATAGGACTATAACTTTCGACGTCTTTTTTGTTCCCTTTCTTATATAAATGAACTACCTTAGTACGAGTATATTTTAATGCATCACGTACCACTTCTTCTGCTAAATAATTATTAAAAATAAATGTTAATGGACAGAGAATTTCATGATTACATTCTTTAATAATAATTATTCTAATATCTATGTCAAATTTATCATAACACTTAGAATTATTTAAAGACATTGGGGCCTCTAGTACTTTTTATTCAGTAACTTCTAATAGTAAATACTACAATAAGTTATATTGGTCTAAAAACCTAATATAAGAAGTTACATATATAGGTCAATGAGCCAATTGACCTATTCTGTTGAACTTCGGTTGCTCGCGCATACTTAGGCATTGGGCATCCGGTTAGAGGAAGCGAATGCGATAGATACAAGGTAACATGTGCAGAGTGAGACAGTAAAACTACTGCGCAGTACACTGTGACAATAGAAAGTGCGGTTATTTAAAGTTTGACATTTCTTATTTTAAATTTTTAAAATGTGGGGGAAAAGTTTAATTCAATTTAATGACATTACGCAATTTGAACAATTTAGTACGCAACAAGCATGAAACAAATTAATAAAATCGTGAAAAAAATTGTAATTAAAATTTGACATTTGTACAAATCTGTCAAAATACGCGCGCATCACCAGGATTGGTCTATTGACGTTACTTTCTTTTGCCACAGCATTACTGTGCACCAGCTTGCTGTCTCACTGAACACAATGTTACTTTGTATCTATCATACTCACTTCTTCTGACAGGATAGGTCAATTTAATAATTATTTAAAACTCACTAGGAAGTAATGAGACACATTATACACTCCAAACAATTGTACTATGAATGTATTATTCACTAGTCTTGGATATTTTTTGTATTCTTTAACTTTAAATAAGTGTGTTTATACTTTATAATATAACAATTTTAAGAAATTCACTATTATACTTATATTTCCATGCCCCTTCAGTCAAATCCTGTGACAGTTTCTGCTTTAAAAATTTATTTATTGTGCTATCTTCTATCTCATCGAAAAATGTTACTAATTCTAACGTAAAGACTATCGTGGGGTGTTTCAGCACCTCAAACGCGAATAACAGCAAAATTACATGCTTTTGAAAAATAAAAATTACGCTGGTTTTTTAATACCTTGGAACTAGAAGAATAACGAAAAAAAAAATTATAATAACATAGAAGCAGTGCAAGAAAAACTCATGCTGGGGTGTTCAAACACCCCACGATATCACTTAAGGGTTAAATTAAAATTCTCAAAATATGACATTCCATTTTTTGTGAATGTTTACAATAATTTGATTAACATTTTAGAGAAATTTTCAAGTCAATAACAAATGTAATTTACATAATTCCGAGAAAACTCAAATTGTATGTATAAAAATAAATGTTAGGTATTCTTTTAATTAATTTACGATAATTTATTTTTATTTATATTTAAATTTCTCTGACATTTAATTTAATTCTTTGCTCTTTAAAAAACAGTAATACTATACCTGCAAAAACAGCCAAAATTTGAAACCAAATCATAGTTGTCCTATTAGCCAATTAAATAACAGACAACTAGAATATATTTCACTTCTTCTTAAACATCACCAAATAGTTTTGAAAAAGTTTTATTATTTATGATTAAAGATTAAAATTAAATACAAAATTTAAACTTGATTCAAAATTATCCTATAAACGCATAAGTTTAATGACAATTATTAACTGTCTTTCACTATCACACGGATAAAATTTAGCTATTTATACACATAATTTATCTTTCGCATTATTTATATTTGATATTCTAATATAAATACTTAGATCAAATATTTGACACTTTTATTATCCCTGTACTATTCATGTTAGTACATAATTTAGCGAACACGTAGTTTTATTATTGTTAACATAAACATTAAACAAACTTTGACGAAGGTAATTTTATTATTAATTTTATCTTGGGCTCACTTATTAAGCACATATACAATAGTTCTTAATTCATGAGATAACTAAACTTATAAGTATTACAAAGAATTATTTCTAGCAAATAATACAGGATCTTTAATTTTGTGATTTTATGAAAAACTTATTTCTAATTTGATTTTTGTCAAGCATATAATTCTACCAACTTTTCTGTACTATCCCACATTGCACAAAGTAAATCCTAAAGATATCTTTAAGATCACGTTATCTTATATTAAATATCGCTGTTCTAGGGGTTCTAGGTACTACAAAAATAAATATTTAAGATATCTTTGCGATTTCGTTTGTCGCTTTTTATGTTATCCGAAAGTTATCATTTTTACTTCCTTGTACGGAGTAATAAGGAAGTATTGTAATCGCGAAAAATTTCGGTTTTCAGATTTTGATGGAAATATCCGTTTTGACCTTTTCTGAATCCATTATGACTAGTTTCGTCGTGACGTCTGTACGTACGTGCGTACGTACGGAGGTATGTGTGACGCATAACTCAAATACGGTTAGACGTAGAAAGTTGAAATTTTGTATTTAGGACTGTTATAGCATCTAGTTGTGCACCTCCTATTTTTGGTTTCAATCTACAAACCGGAAGTAGTACTTTTTTCAAATATTTCGATAAATATTTAATTTAAGACAATTTTATTTTATTTTAAATGAAAGATTATGTGATTATTACCTACAATCGGTATTTTATAAATATTTTTGTATCTGGTATCATTTAGGAATAATTAAAGTATATATTTATAATTTAGTATTTCTGTATCTTGTAGTCCATGATCGATTAACATTTGTTACTACGTAAAATTTAAATGATTATGACATGACCCTTGGACATGACAGTGACAATAGTAAAATATGCTTTATGTCTTCTTCTGCAGTTTAAATAAAATGACTAAAATATATTTGTGAGTATACTAGTATAATAAGTTAAAAGAATTTTTTATATTATTCTACATTTTAGTTATTAAGAAAAGTATGAACACACAAGGCGTACAAGGAAGTCATGTGGTGTCCACGTCAGATTTTTTAAATCTCTTATAAACATCTTTAAAAGTTATCCTATAGATCTCTTACTAATATCTATTTTACATTTCTTAAAATCGATTAATTAGGTCAATTATAGAAGCAAACTTAAAAAAGAAATTGCATTTATATAAAAATTATGTACGACGCGTCGACTTAACAACCTAACAATACTAAACTTGAGGATAAAATATAAAATGTCAACTTGGCGGGACTCGAACGATGAGACCATGATGAGACCTAGGAACCAAACTTCGAAACGATAACCGCTAGATCATGCTGCTCGCCACGCTGTGGTGAGAATTTATGTATTACGATATGCGTTTGAATATTATTTTTTTACAAATCGTTGTAATAATCAGCTCTACGCAAAACTACATTGTTGATACATATTCCAAACTTAATATATTAATAATTTCAGTTCGCAGTATACAGGTATTCCACAACTTAGGACAAAAAATAAAAGAGTACGACGTGCTGATCATGACACAATAGTATTTTGTGCACCTAGGGAGGGAAGCGTGCTATTACTCCCGCGGGCGAAGCGGCGGTCCGAGCGAGGGCGCCGGCTTCGCTCAAGGGTGTAATAGCTATTACTCCCGCGGGCGAAGCGGCGACCCGAGCCGAAGGCGAGTCGCAGGCGAGTCCGAGCGAGGGCGCCGGCTTCGCCCAAGGGAGTAATTGCTATTACTCCCGCGGGCCAAGCGACGGCCCGAGCGAGGGCGCCGGCTTCGCCCAAGGGAGGAATAGCCTTCCCTCCCGTGGGACACACAATATTTTACGTCACGAGGGCCTCGAAATCACCTTTCTTGCAGTGTTTTCCTCCCGCCAGTACCGGGAAGAAAACAGTGTTTTCCTCCCACTCGGGAGGAAAGCAAGTACGGTCCTCCCGAGCGGGAGGGAAAACTCGCTTCCCTCCCTCCATTAGCAAGAGGAAAACACTGCTTTCCTCCCCCGAGTGACGTAAAAAGATTTTTTTTTAATTCGCAAAGTTAAGAGTAGTTTACTTGACGTGTGTACATTTTAAATATCACTGTTTTGATGGTATATTTGATAATTTGAAAAAAATAATTAAAAATAACTACCGACCAGTGGCAAAAAAATGTTTGCTTGAAGTACGATGTAATTTTTTTGAGAATTAAAAATAAATCTTTTTGTTTCATGATCAGCACCTCGTACAGTATATACCCTTTAATTTTTTGTCCTAAGTTGTGGAACATTCTGTATAAGATATATTTACTACGGATCGTTGTTTAGATGTACTTATCGTTCGAATAACTTTAAAAGATACCTGTAAGATCAATTTTAGAAGATATCAAATAGATTACTTCAAATGCATTAGCTACTTTATGTTCACAGTATTTGAGATTTCACTATGACATCCTTCGTATAACTTTAAAAGATCAATTTTAGGAGATTTCAAAGGGATATTTTAATTGGGATTACTTTAAGTTCACAGTACATGAGATATCTTCGAATTGTTATCAATAAGATATCTTTCGAAATTATCTTACAGATAATACATTAAGAGATGCTAGAGATATCTTCTGGATAATTGTGCTATCTGTGATACTACATACATGGAATAGGTACCTAAATTTGTACTTATTTTATTTTTACTAAATAGTTAACAATTATATCACAAAAGTTAATTGCAAAAATCCAATAAGAATAATGCCTTTGTTATCACTTAAAATTAAAATTCTAATAATAAATTCTTGAATAGCATTTTCTGATTTAAAAATAGAACAATCAAAAGCTTTTCATGGCTTTCTAATTGGTATAGGTACTCTATATTTCTTATCTTACCTAAGGTTATTAATGTGCCAAACAGCAAAATAAGAGTAATGTACCACCATCATTTGTTTAGAGGTCATATGCCAGTTATGAAAAATATTGTCAGTTACAGTTTTTAAAGACAAAAAATTAAAATGAAGTTTGAGTTAAAATATCACAACTTTTCCAGCATTCAAGCTCATGAGACTAAAGACCACACTTTTCGTTACTCATGTCATGAGTCATCACTGAATACTTAATTAGGAAGTGATCAGATTTAATATTTGATTAATTATTTTAATATAAATTATACGTATAATTGAAAAATGAAAAAAAATTATATACCTATCGTATGTTTTACCTCTCACAAAACAGTTGATACTTTTTTCGGTTGATCTACAAGTAATATTTTAATTTTGATAAATAAAAAAGTATTTATGTACACATATAAATTTTTAATACAATATGTTCAAAATTAAAATATCGTAAGGGTAGCCTTGTTTTTGTGAATATCATGGTATGTAAATTTTATCCAATCTTTTAGTCACTTCTCTGTATGCTAGTACCAGAAATAATTGTTCACATTAAAAATATTATACTGATAACTCCACTCCTGTATAAACTAAGACATAAAAAATCTGACGTGGACACCACATGACTTCCTTGTACGCCTTGTGTGTTCATACTTTTCTTAATAACTAAAATGTAGAATAATATAAAAAATTCTTTTAACTTATTATACTCACAAATATATTTTAGTCATTTTATTTAAACTGCAGAAGAAGATATAAAGCATATTTTACTATTGTCACTGTCATGTCATAATCATATATAATACCACTAGTGTTCCAAGTTATGCCGACAATTTTTGTTGCTGTATCACGAATGGTTATTACGCTTGATTGAAAATTGCACGAGTGCGTAGCACGAGTGCTATTTTCTCAAGCGTAATAATCATGAGTGATGCAGCCACAAAAATTGTCTACATAACTTGGAACACGAATGGTATTCGGAGGACAATTCACCGAATAAAAATGTATTCTTTCTTTATGAAAATGATTTATAAATAGCTTCACTTCCATTACAACAGTTATAACAATAGGATTTTGATTAATAAAGATATATTCAATTGTTTAAAATTGTCGATTGGATCACTAGTGAAAATTGTCGAAAAATTATGTCGCTGCGAGCACTAGTGATAAATTGTCGAAAAAATTCGTTTCAATTGGTGGAAAATTTATAAATCCTCAAAATTGATTGGTCCATTTTTGACAGATGACACATGAGTTGAATTGTCATTTAAATTTTACGTAGTACCAAATGTTAATCGATCAAGATACCGAAATACTAAATTATAAATATATACTTTAATTATTCCTAAATGATACCAGATACAAAAATATTTATAAAATACCGATTGTAGGTAATAATCACATAATCTTTCATTTAAAATTAAAAAATTTATCTTAAATTAAATATTTATCGAAATATTTGACAAAAGTACTACTTCCGGTTTATAGATTGAAACAAAAAATAGGAGGTGCACAACTAGATGCTATAACAGTCCTAAATACAAAATTTCAACTTTCTACGTCTAACCGTATTTGAGTTATGCTACACACATACGTCCGTACATACGTACGTACAGACGTCACGACAAAACTAGTCATAATGGATTCAGAAAAGGTCAAAACGGATATTTCCATCAAAATCTGAAAACCGAAATATTTCGCGATTACAATACTTCCTTATTATTCCGTACAAGGAAGTAACAAAACACAATTTTATCGCTTTGACAACGGATAAAAATTAAGTTAACTTTCTGCAAGTGATAAAAACTTATTTATCTTTTTCTTAGCAACCAAACAATAAACAAAACATTGTCATTCGCTTCAAATTTCTAAAATTTTTCAGTGAAATGATTAGATTTTGGGAATATTTGTGAAGAAGAACCAAAGGAGTTGTTAAATTATCTCGTTGAATTACACTCGAGCATTTTATTTTGTCGAATAAATTTCTGTTTGACATCTAACCTTGTCACCTAACAGAAATTTGACTCGTAAAATAGTTTTAAAATAAAATCACGACACCGTTAGGCAACAAGATTTCAATACAAACAAAAATTTATTCGGCGAAATAAAAAGCTCTTGTATAATTACAGTTGATAATAAAATGAAAGTAAAAACAAGTTAAAATTAATTATTATAAAAAGGACATTAACGGAAAACCTACTTAAATCCCTCATTTCAGCGATCATATAAACATAAATTCATATATAAGTACATACATACATGGATATATAAAATCACTATTTCCCTAAATAGGGTTAGAACATTTTAGTACAATTTATAGCTATATTAATATAACAAGAATATTATGCGATTTATAACACCGAGGATGTTGCTAAGAGACGAGGTGAAACCGAGTCTCTTTGAACATTCAAGGGGGCTTAAATCGCATATATTCGCGTTATATTCAAAGCTTAATCGTATCGTCAAAGATAGCGATGTTAAAACAAATTAAGAATTTTATTTGTCAATTAGTTGACAGTTCGCATATAATGATGTTATTATGATTGTATCTAACGTATTAAGTCCGTAACTAATGAATTATAAGTATCTAACGTATTATCTTCTTATATACTAAAAGGCTTGAGATCATTTTCAGCAGCTTAGCAACCGTTTTTCGACTCGCCTACTGCCTAAACGGGTCAACCGATTTTTATGAACTTTTTTTTATTTGATAGAGGTTCATGTGAAGTAGTGCCTTTTGGGTATATGAATATTGTAGATGGCGTGGTAGTCCCAGGGGAGTTGAAAAACAGTGATTTTTTTGACTCCTTGGATACGGGTATTATACTTTATTCGATGGTTTTTTTCATTTGACATATAGGTAGAGAATGAATTTGACTATATTTCTATACATGTTTCAACCCAATATTGGGTATATTAAGAAAGTTATTAAGAAAAAACTGAAAAATGCACGGAACGCAAATGGGAGCATGCCATGGAATTTTTGTTTTCTTTTTGATAAAAATGATTTTGTTGTCTACTGTCAGATTTGACGTTTCCAATTTGAAATTTTATTTGGATATATTTTTCATATTTGGTAAGGTAAGAGTGTTTTGAAATTTTTATTGAGTATTTAAAGATGGAGCACGCATTATGTTTACATGATTTTGTAGAAATTTGTAATATATTTTTTGAAAATATTTATTCAATTTAACAATGCACTGTGAAGTTACATTATGTTGCTATTTATTACTGTAGTATTTATAGTAATATATTTTGACCCAAGTGTAAATGTTTAATTAAAATTAGGTATCTATATCCAATATCCATGGATAATAGGTACTATTTCTCAGTATTTTACTGAAAGTTTTAAATGTCAAATTAATATACAAATTTAACAAACGTGCTAAAAATGGCGTCCGATAATCGGGATTTTTATCTATTGTACTTGAGTTTGGGTTGAATAATTTGAGTTTGTCCTGCCCAAGCCGCCTCACTGGGATCTTTATCCTAGATACGCACACTAACTAACAACTGGACAAGCACGGGACACGACGCGGACTAGAGATGATCTAGATTGTTATTGCACTTGTATCAAGTATAAAATCTGTTTTTACAAAAATATGTTTGGTATTATAAGTAGCACCAAGGGGTACAAAATATGACTTCTATGATCGGCATATGTTTTTCAATAAAAACTTAACATAAATCATGATTGGTGTCAAACTTTTCGTCTAATGTTGCCCAAAATTATGGCTGTTTAATAAGTAAAAATTGCAGTCGGTGAGCGGCATTTGTTTTTCTGAATATTTTTTAAATTATATCGCGATTGATATCAAATTAAATTGTCCCACAATCAGGATCCGCGGAGCTTAAGCCCGCGAAGCGGGCGAATTTCCTTTGTCGCGCGCAGCGGTAGAGTCTGAATGTTAAAATCGTTATAATTGAGGCACGAAGTGCCAAATTGTCCCACATTCAGGGTCCGCGGAGCTTAAGCCCGCGAAGCGGGCGAATTTCCTTTGTCGCGCGCAGCGGTAGAGTCTGAATGTTAAAATCGTTATAATTGAGGCACGAAGTGCCAAATTGTCCCACATTCAGGGTCCGCGGAGCTTAAGCCCGCGAAGCGGGCGAATTTCTTTTGTCGCGCGCAGCGCTAGAGTCTGAATGTTAAAATCGTTATAATTGAGGCACGAAGTGCCAAATTGTCCCACATTCAGGGTCCGCGGAGCTTAAACCCGCGAAGCGGGCTAATTCCCCTTGTCACGCACAGCGGTAGAGTCTGAATGTTAAATTCGTTATAATTGAGGCACGAAGTCCGCGGAGCTTAAGCCCGCGAAGCGGGCAAATCCGCCTTGTCGCGCGCAGCAGTAGAGTCTGTATGTTAAAATCGTTATAATTGAGGCACGAAGTGCCGAATTGTCCCATATTCAGAGTCCGCGGTGCTTGAGCCCGCGAAGCGGGCGAATCCCTTTTGTCGCGCGGTAGCACGACCTAGCCGAAGGCCCGCGTAGCGGGGCCTGACGCTAGTAAGTAACTAACGTATTATGTTGTTTATAATTATCAAAAAATGTTGCATGTTATAAGGCAATAACAGTTGATGATACGATTAAAAATATTAATATGTACAATCATAATTATTATAAGAATACTTTTATCAATACTTATAAAAATATTAATTTACAAACATAGTCCGTCAGCCCGCTGCCAAAAAGTGTAATGATAGTATAACGTATGCTCTCTAGGGTTTTGGCAGTTATGTATATAATGATCAATGAACAAGCAAAATTAGCGGGTGAGCGTGGAACTTGCACTAGACAAGTTGTTAGTTTATTGCTAAAAAAATCGCATTTTGCGATGATAGTATAACGTATGCCGAGCATACCAAACGATGTTTCATTAAAAAACATCCATCGGAATACGATCGGCATACGTGCAGCGTGGGTCCTAAGGGTCAACATGCGCCCTAAAAGTGTTAGGAAATACGACATTTATATATTACTATGTTCACTTCGTACTTTGAAGGTTTTTGAAAATTATTTTTGACAGCTGAGAATTAAAATTCATCAATTCTTTGTGTTATTTAAATCAATAATTAAAGTGTTATATTCGTATTATCTAATTTACCTACTGTTATTATTTTAACATCAATTATTCACCAAATGTCAAAAATTAAATTGAGGACTCATTGTGAAATTAGCAACAAATTTCCATATGTATTTATTATTTATTTATGTATTAAGTATGTTTGACCTACCGGATTTGTATGCCGTTTGAAAATTTATATAATTATAGGTGATATCCAACTAGAACCACAATGGCATACGTTATACTGTCATAGCAATTGTTAGAAAATTCGCGCAACTTTTCATCGGATTAAAACATTTATGTTCCAATCGATTCGTATGCCGTTCGACAAACTTGCATAATTAGATGCATATTTCATTAAAAAAACCAATGGCATACTATCATCGCAAAATGTGATTTTTTTAAACAATAAACAATCAACTTGTCCAGTGCACGCTCACCCGCTAATTTTGCTTGTTCATTGATCATTATATATATAACTGCCAAAACCCTAGAGAGCATACGTTATACTATCATTACACTTTTTGGCAGCGGGCTGACGGACTAACACTTAAAAGCACGTTTTATTACAGTATATGACCAGCACAACACATTCGTACTTAACATTACATAACTTTCTTTAACATAAATAATATCATTATTTTCTACAATTAAATGAAACATGTACTGAGATATGCATTGAATTCAGTGAAAATTATCTATGTTACATTAAATATTTTTAATAATCAAGTTTGAACCTGAACGTTTCCTTTGAGTATTTGTTGAATTTCCTCTAAAGTTTTCCCTTTGGTTTCCGGTACGACCCAGTAAACAAAACACGCTGTAAACAACCCCGCACATCCAAACAAAAGAAATGGAAAATACATTCCAAAGTGTTTAATTGTTACATAATACACTTGTAATGAAACAGCACCCATGAGAGTATAAACTAGATCTGCTAAAGTCATCCCCATAGCTTTCACTGAAGTCGGGAATAGCTCTCCAGTGGTGACAATCGGAACTAAACCTAAACCAAACTTATACGCTATTGCATAACCTAAAACTGCTATTAACGGCACTGCTTGAAATGTAGAGCAGTCCACTAAAAACACGTCTTTCGCTAAGAAAACTCCTCCTAAAATTGCTAAAAACATAGCAGTGAGTACACTCGAAGATATCAGCAATACTTTGCGACCGAATTTGTCTATAAGAGGACAACCACCTATAGATGCTATCAACATGCACACGCCAAACAAAATGGCGGACAATTCACCACCTACTACACTTCCAGCTTCAGTTAGGATCGTTTCAACGTTCATGAGGATAACAGATATTCCGCAGAAATGTTGTGCTGTGTTTAAAACTGTCATGATAAGGAGAGCTTTTCTGTTGCTTCTGATTAAAATGAGATCTATTGGCCGTCCTCGTTCGGAGTTTTGTCTTTCGACTGCTGATTCAATTGCTTTTAGCTCATCATTGATGTTGTCCACTTGTCTGAGCCATTTGAGAGCTTTTCTAGCCTTTTCTCTTTTGGATTTGATCAGTAAAAAGTATGGAGATTGTGGCATCCAACAGTATAAACTAATTTGTAGTACACACACGCAAGCTCCAACAGTACTAGAGGCCCATATTGGCATAAACGGTACAATACAATAAGCAGCCAATACACCAATGATCATCATGATGTAGATAAAAGATCCAAGGAATCCTCGTATCCTCGCATCAGCTACTTCAGCTATGTACATCGGCGCAGCTACGAAAGCGCAATTAGATGCCATTCCTGCTAAGAACCTCGCTATGTAGAGGATGAGCACTTGGTCGGCCAGGGCAATGAGGACCCACGCCACCAGGTTGAAGAAGGAAGCGTACACGATGGACCACTTCCTGCCGATGCGGTCCACGAGGAAGATGGTGATTGGAAGGCCCGCTACTCCACCGCACATGCACAGCGTCTCCACCCAGTTGTCACTGTCCTCGTGGATCTTCACTGGACTGTCCCCTCGCTTCAGGCGCGGGATTGCTGGCGACGACCAGCCGTAGTGCATACCGTCGGAGATCACGCCCATGGTTGCTAGAAGATTAATGAAAAAATTGTAATTCACTAATTATTCCACACTCTAGGTTCAGTGTGGAAGTACTGGGGAACACTAAACACGTTTTGTGTGCCATGTTCCCAATTATCTCTCTTTGGGCACATGGATGGACTAATACGTCACGTATTACACGTTATTTTTTACGCGTAAAAATTCATTTTACCTTCCGCCATACCTGTAAAGGAAGGTATGGGAATCATGCTAAAAATCGGGTAGGTAATGAGTTTTTAGTGGATGAGCACGAATTTGGGTCTTTACAACTTATTTTTGAGTTTTACGATGATGTCTGTCTGTATGTATTTATTTATTTGTGCGCGCGCGCGTGTGTGTGAATGTGGTTAAGGCCGGGATGTTAGTCGGATAACTCAAATACGAATTACCCAAAAATTTTGATATTTGGTATTTAAGAATTGAGAATTTTATGCTCTACATTCTGGTGTAACAGTTTTCTTCGTGATGTGAACTATTAAACGCAAAAAACTAAAAACGAAGACAAATTTTTCAAAATGGCAGCTGACACGGACACTTCTAGTGATGCCTCCATCTCTTAAAATACTCAATAAGGTGTGTTATATGAGAAAAAAAATTAAAATTGCTTTTGGCTCGAAGTGCATAAAAATTTCACTAAACCGCCGGACTATTAGTTTTATCAGTGTTTTGAAGGTGTTTTGATTAGGTACTAAATAATTCATTCACTTCATAAGACAAATTTACACTGACAGCTGTCAAAAATCTTTTATTTTTGAAATTTGGGTATGTTACATAGCAACGGACAAATATATTTGAATACTATGTTAGAATAACTTTGATTGGTTAAAAGCCCTAATACAGGAAGTTTCGTTGGTCATTGGGCCAATTGAATAATTATTTAAAACTCACTAGTAAGTAATGAGACATATATTATTAACTCGAAACAATTGTAGAATGTATAATTCAATAGTCGTTGATATTTAAAAAAAAAAAAATTTTCTCACATTTTAACATATTAAGTTTATTTCAAATTCACAATATTTGACATTAAATTTTTTGTAAATATTTACAATAATTTAGTTAAGTTAATGACAAATGTAATTTACATATTTCCGAGAAATCTGAAATTTTATGTAAAAAAATAAATTTTGTTAGGTATTCGTTTAATTAATTTACGATAATATATTTTCATTTGTATTTAAATACCTCTGACATTTAATTTCAAGCAGAATTCTTTATTTATTAAAAGAAAGTAATACTATACCTGTAAAAACTGCCAAAATTTGAGACCAAATCATAATTATTCTATTAGCCAATTCAATCACAGAAAACCAGAAAAAATTTCAATAGATTTAAAGAAGTTTTGATATTAACGAATAAAATTAAATACCAAATTTGAATTTGATTCAAAATTATCATAGAAACGCATAATCTACGTAGTACAAAAGTTTAATGACAACTGTATTTCACTATCACACGGCTAAAATTTCGGTACTTCGGTACACATCAAATATTTGACACTTTTGTTGTACATATCAGTACTAAATTCTATAGTAAATACAGACTTCAATTTTATTATCATAGGTACTTTGATGCCTATTTCATTATCCCTTTAAGTACCCTGCTCATGTTAGTACATAATTTAATGAACACGTAGTTTTATTACTGTTAACTTAAACCAACTTTCACGAAGATAATTTTATTATTAATGTTTGTCTTGGACTCACTACTAGTATTAAGCACATACAGGGTGTTTCAAGTCGAGTGTAACAAACTTTAACAGCTTATTCCTGAGGTTATTTTAAGTAAAAAATGAGATTGAACATGGGCCCAATTCCTTCTGGTTAACAAAATACAAGAGGTTGAAGTTTTATAAATAACACAAATTTTTTACAATTTTTGTATTCAAGACACTTTTGAAAACAAATCGTTTTATAGAAATATTAATTAATTTGACAGATGTAATTTTGTGACATTTACAATTTACAACTTTTCCAGCTTTCAAGCTCATAAGACCGCGCTTTTCATTTCTCATGTCATGAGTCATCACTGACTACTTAATTCGGAAATGATCTTTTACATTTGATTTATTATTTTAATCTGACTTACTTATACATTGAATTGAAAAATGAAATAAATTATGTAGGTACCGTATGTTTTATGTTTCATAAAAGTTGATTTTTTTTGGTTGATCCACAAGTAATATTTTTAATTTTTATAAATCAAAAAAATGTCCACATATAAATTTTTAATTCAATATTTTCGTAATTAAAAATGTCATAAAGATGGCCTTCTTTTTGTAAACACGGTATGTAAATTTTATTCCAACTTTTAGTCATCTCTCTGTATGTTGGTACCATAATTAATTGTTCACATTGAAAAAATTGTACTTCACACAAAATGAAAGTAAAAACATGTTAAAATAAATAAATAATTATAAAGTGGACCACTTGCTGCCGATGGAAAACCTACTTAAAGACTTCATTTCCATTTCAGTGATCATATAAACGCAAATTTATACATACATACATAAAATCACGCTATTACTCTAAATAGGGTTAGAATATAAATTCAGTACAATATAGGAACACTTCCAATATTTTATTTTTAGCTAAACATTTTAAATTCGTAACAAAAGGTATAGGCTAATTATTTTAGGTACGTACCTGAGTGGGTTTAGTTTGAAATATTTTTTTGTTCTAAATTTATTTTTTTGCAAGCCATGCACGAGTAAACACATATTTGTATAATTCGAATTTATTAAAAAATATTGATATGTACAATCAGAATTATTATAAGAATACTTTTATCAATACTTATAAAAATATTGATTTACAAATACTTACGAGCACGTTTTTGTGTCTACAGTATATGACCAGTACTACACTTTCGTACTTAACATACATAACTTTCTTTTACATAAATAATATTATATTATTATCTACAATTAAATGAAACATGTATTGAGATATGTATTGAATTCAGTAAAAATTTTCTACCTATATTACATAAAATATTTTTTATAATTTAGTTTGAACCTGAACGTTTCCTTTGAGTATTTGTTGAATTTCCTCCAAAGTTTTCCCTTTGGTTTCCGGTACGACCCAGTAAACAAAAAACGCTGTGAACAACCCCGTACATCCAAACAAAAGAAATGGAAAATACATTCCGAAGTGTTCAATTGTTACATAATACACTTGTAATGAAACAACAGCCATGAGAGTATAAACTAGATCAGCAAGAGTCATCCCCATAGCTTTCACTGAAGTCGGGAATAGCTCTCCAGTGGTGACAATCGGAACTAAACCTAAGCCATACTTATACGCTAACGCATAACCTAAAATTGCTATTAACGGCACTGCTTGAAAACTAGAACAGTCCACTAAAAACACATCCTTTGCTAAGAAATATCCTCCTAAAATCGCTAAAAACATAGCACTGAATACACTCGAAGATATCAGCAAAATTTTGCGACCGAATTTGTCTATAAGAGGAGAACCACCTATAGATGCTATCAACATGCACACGCCAAACAAAATGGCGGACAATTCACCACCTACTACACTTCCAGCTTCAGTTAGGATTATTTGAACGTTCATCAGGACAACAGATATTCCGCAGAAATGTTGTGCTGTGTTTAAAGTTGTCATGATAATGAGAGCTTTTCTGTTGCTTTTGATTAAAATGAGATCTATTGGCCGTCCTCGTTCAGAGTTTTGTCTCTCGACAGCTAACTCAATTTCGATTAACTCATCATCGATGTTGTCTACTTGTCTGAGCCATTTCAGAGCTTTTCTAGCCTTTTCTTTTTGGGATTTGATCAGTAAAAAGTATGGAGACTGTGGCATCCAACTGAATAAACTAATTTGTAGTATAATCAGACAAGCTCCAACAGTACTTGAGGCCCATATTGGAACAAACGGTATAATGCAATAAGCGGCTAATACACCAATGATCATCATGATATAGATAAAAGTTCCAAGGAATCCTCGTATCCTTGCATCAGCTACTTCAGCTATGTACATGGGCGCAGCTACGAAAGCGCAATCAGCTGCTATTCCTGTTAAGAACCTCGCTATGTAGAGGATGAGCACTCGGTCGGCCAGGGCGATGAGTATCCACGCCACCAGGTTGAGGAAGGAAGCACACACGATGGACCACTTCCTGCCGATGCGGTCCACGAGGAAGATGGTGACTGGAAGGCCCGCCATTCCGCCGCACATGTACAGCATCTCCAGCCAGTAGTCGCTGTCCTCGTGGATCTTCACTGGACTGTCGTCTCGCTCCAGGAGCGGGATTGCTGGCGAAGACCAGCCGTACTGGATGCCATCGGAAATCACGCCCACCGTTGCTGGAAGATTGAGAAAATTATTGTAATTGATAAGAAATGGAGATATATTTATCTAACTTAATAGTTCATCGTAAAAATTTAGTTGAGTAGGTATAGTCTTTTACCTTGTTCCACACTCTAGTGTGGGAAGGATAAGCAATTTTTATGGTGAGAGATAGAAGAGGCAGAGCTAGTGAGTCTAGCATTGCATACGCGTGCACAAACTTTGCTCATTGGGTGCATTCGGTAAATCATATGGAGTTGGAGTAATGATGGAGTAGTGTTGGGTTAGAGTTAGAGAGGTGTCGGAGCTGGAGTAAATTCAGTAAGCAAAAGAGCACCCCGAATTTTTGATTGACAAATAAAAATCTAAATGTCAATGTCATTATATTTACAAAATAATTATACATTGACGTTTGTAAAGAAAATGACGAAAAAAAAAACAATTTGTTAATAGGTAAGTATTTGTATTTAATTTTAATATTACAAATATGATCTTTGAATGTGATACAAACAAAATTGACATTAAAACTTTGTCACTCCAACTGTACTAACATTTTGAGGTTGGACTATTGGAGTTAACTCTATGAACTATATTTCACTCGTCCCTCCCTTTGCCGAACGCATAACTCCGAAACACTTTTGAAAATAAAAATTACCGAACGATGTTGGAGTGCACAGATTAAAAGGAGTGAATTGAACTGATTTACCGAATGCACCTAATGACTTCATGTAAGCTATTTAAGGAATGTATTATAAATAAGTTATGTTTATGTACGATATTATTGTTAGAACTACTATATTAACTGGAGTTGTAGTATCCTCCTTAGTTGTAGTGTTGAGTAGTCAGTATGTCTGCTATTGTCGCACGAGTCAGTAATAAAGCATTATAAAGTACGTTCGTGTATTTGGTGTTATCTGCGATCAGTGTGTCTGAGTTTCTTACATTCAGTTTTCGCGTCAAAATTCTTACCCTCAAGAAGAGTGCGTCCGTATGCCTGTCTTATATTATATTTATATTACCTAATGTTAGGTCGAAATAATAGGTAAAAATATAAATTTTATTTAAAAAAAATTATAGGTACCTATGTATTTTTTAAAATTAAATTGAGAAAGTGTGTGAATTGTCTTGAAGAGGAGGAGGAAATTTCCTAGTTTGGATCTCTACTTTAAAAATGTTTAATATAAAAAATCATGCAAATAGCCCATTATCTCTCTTTAAGCATTTCGCTCTTTTTAACTTGCAGAGTCATAGTGATAAATTGCAACCCTATACTCCAATCTAGATAGGAAATTATTGTATGCTAGCGATCGTAAGTGTCATCTCCAGTCTTTCTGTTGATTACTAATAAAAAAATCTGACGTGGCCACCACAAGACCTCCCGCCATACCTACTTTATTCTTTTTACTTATTACCTATACAAATATTACTTTATATACTGCTACTACTCACAAATATATTTTAGTCATTTTATTTACACTGCAGAAGAAGATATAAACGATATTTTACTATTGTCACTGTGACTGTCATGTCATAATTATTTAAATTTTACGTAGTAACAAATGATACGATCATGGACTACAAGATACCGAAATACTAAATTATAAGTATTATACTTTAATTATTCTTAAATGATATCAGATACAGAAAAATTTATAAAATACCGATTGTAGGTAATAATCACATAATCTTTCATTTAAAATAAAAATATTTGTCTTAAATTAATTATTTATTGAAATATTTTTAAAAATTACTACTTCCGGTTTGTAGATTGAAACCAAAATTATATTGGGCTTTTAAGAATAGTATTGAAACCTTAAATACAAAATTTGGTATTTAAATGTTTGATATTTTTGGAGTTATCGTGTCCGAAAAAATTGTAACATACGCACGCACGAACACACACACGCCCACACACAGACATCATCTAAAAATGTGTAATTCGTATTCTAAAGACCCTAAAACGTGCATATCTGCCAAAAACTCATACTCGAAAATTTTGACCCATCACAATACCTCTCTTATAGAATATGAGGCGAGAGGTAATTAATTAATTGTAGAAAATATGATTTGTATAGTACTTTTGGCTGAAAGCATTTTTCTTGACTTTGGCAAGTTGCAGCCCTCGCTGCGCTCGTGCTATACAATCCTCTAGCCTCAATCTGCAAAATTCTACTTTCGACCCTTGGCACACAAATAACTAGACGACCACTAGACAATACCGCGGCAGCAGCCTACTTACGACAGTTGAAAATATGCACTAGCATGATTTCAATATCGAACTAGTACGATATGGGTATATCGCACTTATGAGACCAAAACAGCATAGGCAGACAGCTTTGTTTTGTTTGTATTATTGTTTGAAATGACAGCAGGAATTATCATTTGAAAATTTTGTGTGCGTATTAAAAAAATGTAAAATTATGTAAATTGATGTATTATTTTTTGTAGTCGTCTATAAAATTGAGTTCATATAAGTCGCTCGAGAGTAATATTGTATTGCTCGTGTGTTAACTCATTCGGTTGAATCTTGTTCATCAAACTTTACACTCGCACGATTATTCTCTTCAGTTCTTTCTGTTACCCAATATTACGCCAGGAAAAATTTTCGAACAAAAAAGTTAATGAAAAATAAATAAATTGTTAAAACAATAGATATGTACCAAATTGTTAAAACAATTTACTTATTTTTGACGTTATCCGCATGTGTTGTGACATTTATTGTTAATTTATTTGAAATATGTTTACATTTATTGTTCATTTACAATTAATTTTCTCAAGTAAGTTATTAATTGTTTGTTTTTTGTCAATACTAAAATGTTTTTCACGTTCTTTTTCTGTATGTGATTTGTAGTCCTAAAGAAGACGCAAGAGGCGTCGAAACCGGACGATATAGAGGAAAATAAATATCTGACTGCATGCATGCCAGTACCTAGCGTTATATTTTCAAAAAAAAAAATATTTCAAAATTTCTTCGGTGATGTAGATAAATATATTTTCAATAGCATAAATTTTGCTTGATTTCGAAATTAATGTAACATGATATTTAATTTTGTATGATGAAATAAAAATGTTATTTTGAGTTGGAACAAAGTTATTTTAAGTGTCAATATAAATTTATCTATCAATTAAATGTGCGACTAATATAAATAAACTTTATCTTATCGTATTAAAATTTTTGTAGGACATACCTACTAAATTTAGACATTTCAGAAATGCAAAAAAGTAAATCAAACTGTCACACGATGCCAAAATACAAGGAGACAATTAAAATATTACCTATGATTGCAATCAAATAACAATTTAATTTTATCTTACAATCAATATTGTTGATCTAAAATCTCATACTTTCAATCTTAAAATATGATTGGTTATTGCTATTACTTTTTAATGAAAGGATTTGAAAATTATATAATATTTGATTAGTTTATATGATGATTTAAGCAAATTTGAACCTACGATGAGATAAATACCTGTAAATAATAATTACCTACTAAAAATAATTATTCCTTAAATATATGTATAACAATAAATTGAGAGCTGCAAATTAACGAACAATTAAGTGCCATATAAAATAAAAACCAACAAGTGCAATGCAACACAAGTTAGTAGGACATCGCACTGCAATTTTATCTAAATTTAGCAAACAAAATAAAAAAAAACTTCGGTGCATAGCAACTGGGACATATACAGGAACGGGCTGGCTATATCATTTCGGCCCGGGCGATTGTTGAAACGTCCCTCTTTAGTTTTTACGGGGTCAAATGCATTTAAGTTACATTTTTGAAAAATAAGCAGTTGAACATTTTAGGAAGAAGACGCAGGTAATTGATAATAAATATACTTAAAAATAAAACTACACTTTTATAAATTTTAATCAAAAAAATATTTTTGCACAACTGTAACTACAAGTTGACATTACCATCCACAATTCAAGCCGTGAAATAAAATATTTGTGTATGATATATTTCGCGGCCGCATTGCTATTAGTAATGGCTGCGAAGTAAAATTGAGTTGTACATGACAATGTCAGTTATTTTTAACAGTTACAAAAAATAAAATGTGTTTTAATTATTATACTTTACCATAGTAGCAAATTAGCAATCCAATCAATTATATTGAAAGGAGACCTCAAAAATGAGTTATTGCCATGAAAAAAGTTTTCAAAAAGTTAATAATTCTTAAAAATTTGGGATTTTACGTATCGATACATCTACGTCACAATAACGCGTTTCCCGTGTTGTTTCTTTATCTATGAACTGTCATGTAATAGTAATTTACATTATATGTGCGGTAGGTTCAATTTTACAACGCGAGGTTCTATATTAAAGTACGACGCGAAGCGGAGTGCTTTAATAAAACAGAGCGTTGTAAAATTACCTCCCGCACGCATAATATATTCTATTTTTTGGCCATCATACTAACTATTTATTAAAAATATGTAATTTATATAAAATTTCAAGTTGTGAAAATTGAATTTTAAAATCAAGCCGCGTCGAAAAACAATCTTGAAAACAATGAAATGTCAATATAATATAATTAAACGACGAATTCGGTATACAACTTCACGATAAAATAAGTGTTAAAGGAAGTAACCCAATATGACGTCGTATTTCAAGATGGCGGACGCAAAATTTTGGCACCCGACCATAATATGGTTTATTACCCTCAATACAATCACTGTGCCAAGTTTCATGCTTTAGTCCACTCTGCCACGATTTAGGTATTTTTTTGCATTAAGGGACCGTACTCTATGACTATCTGGAACGATAATAACTTCTGAACATAATTCTAAAAATCTGATGTGGCCAGCACACGACCTCTCGCCTAATTCTGCTTATTCTACTAATCTAATAAATAGTTTAACTTACATTTTAATAGTTTCATGTTCATGTAATATGTAAACGATAATGTAAACCAAGATGCAAGCAAAAGATGTCAACTGTACTGTCACTGTCATAATCATTCAAATTTCATATCATGGACAAGATACTGGAATTTCAAAAAAGTAGAATATTAGTAGCACATTATTATATTGTTAAATAATACCAGATTCAGCAAATTGTATTTAATATTAACTGTACCCATAGATAATCATATTATCTTTTATTTTTAATTGCAAAAATTGTAATAAATAAATAATACCAATATATTTAAGGAAAACTATATCAAGCTTCAAAAAGTAGGTACTATTTCCGGTTTGCGGATTTGTACCAAAATCTTATCCGCTGTTGATCCTTATTAAAACCTTACATATGAAATTTGGTTATTTAAGGTTTGGTAGGTACTTTTTAAGTTATCTTGGACGAAAAATCGTCATATAATTATTCATACAAACATATGTCCATACGCACACACACAGGCGCAAGCGCGCGCACACACACACGCGCACGAACACACACATACACGCACACGCGCGCACACATACACACACGCACACGCGCACATCAAGATTTTGCGCGAAATCAGATACAAAATGCCCAGTGCACACGGAGAAATATTTTGACAAGTTTCCTGAAAAAAGTTTCCAGAAAATGGAGATTTTTTTTGAAAAACAATAAATATGTTTATGATCACATGTCACATTTGACGATTTGACAAATAAGAAGTTAGTTGCACTTCATAACGTTTCCTGAAAATGCCTCATTTTTATAGGCGCCGTTAAAACTTTGAAGTTTCCGGAAACTTTTTTCAGGAAACATGTCAAAATGTTTCTCCGTGTTAGATACGTCTGAAATGCGACACATTCGTTTCATCGAGGAACAACTCGATGAAAATAGCGGCGCCCCTATTTTTCGTCGAGGACGGGTGCGTTCTATCCGTTTCATCAAGGAGTTCCTCGATGCTCCTCGACCGGTGTGCCATAGGCATTATAGAATATGAGGCGAGAGGTAAAAATGTAACACTATGCGCTTATACTAACCGGCCTTACTAGCACCCCATAGGGCGATCGGTCGATTGCTCAATGGGTCAGTCTTTGGACATATAAATTTGCACATGGCATAATTTTAGCTGATACAAATAACAGAGTTCAATTAACACTGAACTATTCTTTAATTGGGTATCAATTTAGAAGCATGCAATACTGTCATTATTAATTATTTTCGTTTTTTTTCGAGGAAAACATTTTTACTGTCCGTTTCATTTCTGTTTTTCACATAAATTTTTTTATTTAAATGAATTCGAACCAGCAGTCGGTCACATTTCGCACTTGAATTTTATTTAGAAAGACAACTTTATACCTTTTTAAATGCAGCAAAAGTAGACAGTACAAAATTATTGACTGATAGTTTGATTTCATAAAGTTTAAATTATACATTATAGTTTACTCATTATTTACATCCGCGGTAGATATTTTTGTTTCTTTAGTCTAAAACAAGTTTTATTTTTATTATATAACACTTTCTCACATTTTAAGTAATAAATTAACTATTTAAAAAATTCACAAAATTTGGCATTCAATTTTTTAGTGAATGTTAATTTAATCAATATTTTAGAGAAAAGTTCAAATCAACTAACGGAGTTTCATACCGAGAACACTCTTTTTTTATAAAAATTTATTTTATTATTCGTTTTGTTATTTCTCAATAATTAATTTTCATTTGTATTTAAATTTCTCAGACAGTAATTTATTTTTTAAATGTTTTAATATAAAACAAAAACAGTTTAAATAACCTACGCTGAAAAGTTTGAATTAGTTATACGAGTATTTTAAAATATGTTTTATCGCATAGATTTACTACAAATTACATTTTCAAATAGTCCGAACCGAACAATACATACAGTTCCAATAAAATATTAACAATTTTATTATATGAAGGCGTATTTATCAGACATTATTTATTACAACGATTTAAATTTTCAAAACACTTCAAATTTACGTTAGACCAGAATTATTTATTCCTAGTTAATATTAAGAAAAATAAAATTAAAATACCTGCAAAAACTGCCAAAATTTGAGACCAAATCATGATTGTCTTTTTAGCCAATTAAATCACAGGAAATCAGAAGAAATTTTCACTTCTTCCTAAACGTCACCAAATGGTTTTGAAAAAAATTTGCATAACAGCTGCGCCAAATCATCTGTAACAAAAGAATAGATTGTTAAATACATAGTAAATTGTATGCATCTTTAAATTACCTACGCGAGAATATTAAAATAATGTGCATTTTAATTCTAAACGTATCGTATAAACGCATGATGTGCATTAATTTACACAAGTAGTACCTATACCTATAATACTAACTTATCTTTTAACTTATGAGACGGCTAAAATTTCGCTATTTACACATAGCTTACATAGGTACAGTTTATCTTTGGCATTTGTATTTGATGTTCTAATACAAATAGATCAAATATTTGACACTATTATTTATTATTTATATATAAGTAATCATTTGATCTCAAATTTCATAGTAACAAGTCGCTCATGTCTTATATTTTGCGTTATACTGCGTCATGGTAGGTAGAAGTAGATACCAACTAAAAAAATTATATTAAAATATTTATTCTGTATTTAAAGTTTAAACTCATTGAATACAATAAACAATTTTGTTAGTAATGTTTCTTAATTATCAAAATTTTACTTAAGTATGGAGTTATAAACAAAATTTACATAATTCATGAATACGTTTAATCATAATTTATTTCAATAATACGACATACAATGAAAATATCAGGTAAGAATTATCAAAATTGTATTTATATTTATTAGGTAGGCAGATTATATAATGTTTAATGTATAGTAGTGTTATTTTAATAGTATCATACAAATTAAACTGTGCCTGTGTATTTCACCTAACATATTACAAACAATAATGTGTTATACAGGGTGTTACAAAAATGTGCTACATCCAATATTATTTTTTACGAATAAAATAAAAATTTGTACAAATAAATAAGTTTAAAAATACTTAGGTACCTACATGAAATGCTATAATGCAATTTCATGTTTAACTGCAAATTAAATAAACTTCCTTTTGCGTTGATAACTTTAAAAATTAAAAACAATTGTGTCAAATTAAATGTCATCTTTAATTGAAATTAAGAAAACCTTGAGGGTAGATATTACAAATTGTCGAGCACTACTATATTCTGTCAACATTTTCGAATATTTTTATGAAGGTATAATAATTGTGTGGACACATAATTTTAAGTTGTTAATAATTATTAATGCCAACATAATAATTAAAACGTCTACTTCTAGTGTAGAAATTGATTGATATAAAAATAATTGCTATGCCTTCTAATTTTGTTTTGAATTTGTTTTATTTTTAAAATTTATATTAAATTTATTTGTCCCAAGGTTATGCGAAGAGAAGTATTTATTTCATTGCTTGCTGAATGTCAAAGTTATTGACCATCAATGATAAAATATGTCTACTACGTTGTCCATATTTCAGAAAAAAATCCGATATGTATGATAATGATCACCACATAACATTGCGCCATTATAATACCTAACGAATTTTTAAATCTACTAAACACTAAACAGAATGTTGGGGGTACTTTGGCAGCGCATATAAATTAAATTTTCTCGAAATTAGGATCTGAATGAACTAAAAAAAGTTCAGTTATAGGTGCTAAAGTAGGTTGCAGATCCCAAAGTTACCTCGTTTTACCATAGGTACCTTTATAATTTTAAACGCATCTTAAATATCTTGTATTTAAAATAAATGTTAAAAAAATAAAAGTTTTAGCTTATAAACTTGCCATGGATTCATTTTTGCTAAGATATTTTAGACAAACACTACTGACACACACTGCACGAAATATTATTTTACTAAATATATGTATTATCTACCTACTATCACTTATAATACCAAAAGTGGCCGTAGTTATGACGATTAGTTTTCTGGTAGTATAACGAATGTTCCTTGTGCTTGGACAGGGCCGGATCTATTCATGGTGCAAGTGGTGCACCGCACCAGGGCGCCTTACAAAATAATTTAAAAAAATAAAATATACTATCTATGTTGCTTATAATGAGCAATTTGTAATTTATAAGTAATTTTGTATCTTATAAATTAAGATTCATCTGATTTTGTCATACGAGTAAATTCGTTTTGTTTTATAGGTAAAATAGATATATTATTTACATTTTATGTAGGTACCTACTGTGTTAAGATTTATATTAAATCGAGTTAATAACAATATTTTATTTTTATTATTTTTATTTTAGGAAAAATATTTTTTTAAATATTGCGGGGAGGGGGGGGGGGTACTATAAAACAAATTCGCACCAGGGCGCCACCTACTCTAGGACCGGCCCTGTGCTTGGATATGAATATTACGAGTGGTATTGAAGAGGCTATTTCCCTCATTATATTTTAATTAATTAAAATACACTATTTTTCACAAAAACCATACAAAACTATCTATATAAACAACTAGTTATTCCAGTGCATATTTTTGAATATTGACATAGTATGCGTATATTCACCGTAACCATGACAAAACATACAATAATAAGTGTTTGTTTATTTTTCACCAAATGTCAAAATATTTAAAAATTATGCTAATAAATAAAATTGTGTTATTTAAAATTATTAAATTTGTTTTATTCATGAAATAGTCAATACGTATACTTACCATTCGATAATAAAAAATAATGGAAAATATTTTTGCCTCCTGGTTCGACGTATTTCCGCAAAACACCTCTCGACCACCGGTCTCGAGTTGTTTCTATGGAAATACGTCTAATCAGTCAGCAGTATTTTCGAAGCTCTTGTGGTATAATAACTGATTATTCATTGAATCAAATCCATTTTTAAATTAAAAATGCAAAAAATGCATTATCCATGATTTCAGAAAACAAATATTTTGATTAAATTTAGACGTAACGTCAAATGTGTATTTTTTTTGGTGTTTCTTTACAAATAAAATTGTGAATTTCTAGTGAAAAATGTTCTAGAACTTTGAAGAAAACCCAGAGATACAAGTGTTAAATAGTCACCTAAAAGTACTAGTAGTGAATAGTCGACTGTCGACACACTACCTTTCTAGTACACATTAATCAAATCTACTCATTTTGATTAATTGTGAAATTCAATATTCTGCATTTTTATTGGTGTTTATTTGACAGATGATGTGAATAACCATTTAAATATTTTTATTCAATTTTGATGTTTTAAACTGCTATTATTAACTCCATAGCAACAACTTTAAATAAATGTTTATTCACAAGTGAATTAATTTTTTTTTAAATCACTCAACACATTTTTAAATCACTCTGACGTTTTAAACTGTTATTATTACGTCAAAAATGCATAAAAACAATGACAACTTGCCACTAACGACTACTTTCATTTTTTTTTGTTATGTCAGAATAAATTTATAATTCATATATCGTCAAAATTGAATAAAATATTGTATAAACCACGTGAGATACGAATGTTTATTCACTCGAAGAAATTATCCCACTCGCCCTTCGGGCTAAACTTTCTTCTCTTGAATAAACATTCATGTATCTCACTTGGTGTATAAATATCTATTATTGGATTATTCCATATTTATTTTTGTTCGAACGTAGTAAAACCTGCTTTTTTGTAAAAATTAGCTCTTCCTGACATTTTACTTCGTCGGTAATTCATTTAAATATTAATGTCATACCAAAATTAGCAATATTTTTTCTATAGTGTGCAGAAATTAAAACGACCTTAAATACAATAATATCAATGACACCCATTGAATTATCTTCGTAAATACAATGTGTAAAATTAGATTTTAACACATACGTGCGAAATGAATATGTATAGCAATACTCCTTTCCAATGATTGTACAATGATGTTTAAGAATGACGAAGTATAGAAGTCTTAGAAATGGCATTTGTACAATTTCCAATTGCGAACATTGAACGCAGCATTAAATAAAGCCCACAAAGAACGACAGAAGCTGCGTAATTAAACAATAAAATATAAGTTTCAAAAACATTTCAATTGAAGTAATTGTGCTAAAGTTTAAAGAGCGGAGCGCGTGTGCATTTTGTAGGATTAATATGTATTTTGTTGCGTTAAAATAACATTGTTCAGACTAAGTAGACCAAATCAATTTCATGGTTAAAGTAAACTTTATTTTTAATAATAAAGAAAAGTTTAACTGAATTTGGAACTTGGAAAAGGAAAAAATGATGGTTACACTACTATCATATAAATAAGTATAATCAGTCGGATTTAGGTATGAATCAAAAATTTACAAAAGTGTACAAATGTATGCACATTTCTACGTAATAATATAAATTTTCAAATTGTTTTTGGGTGGAAATTACAATTTATAATTTATAGCAAAAAATTCCAGTTTTAGAAACTGTTAACTTCAATTAATGCTTCAAATTTATTTTTCTCACGGCCATATATGAAACTAACAGTTTCCATACAGTTACCTAGCTACGAAAATACGATATGTTATCGAACAAGTCTTATCAACAATTTCAATTTTTGTTTCACCTTTTACTAAGCATGTGTTGACTTTCTGACATTTTTCCTGTCATTAATTTAATATTTCGTGATAAATTACACTCGATTGCACTATTCCATTAAAATGGACATCCACGACATTAAAAGTGATTTATCCACATACATTAAAATATCTGGTATAATTTAAAAATTTTGATTTGCTCGAAAGTGTCTATAACGAATGTTCGTGGGATTGCCGAACTCTGCAAGCTTCGTGCGTCAACATTCTCCCTCACGATATCATTGACTTTTCTCGCTTATTATGTACTTATACTATTTTTTCGAACCTGAAAACAAAGTATTTAAAAATTTAAATCCTCTTATCACTTATCACATATCACATTATATTTGTCCACTGGTAATAGCTGTGGCGTATTTATGGTTGATGAGGCCCCGTGCGCAATATTTTTTGGGAAACCGAATAATATTTACGACTAAATTAAATGAATAGGTAATTCATTTTATAAAGGAAATTTGGAATAAAATCTCTCAGAATTTTTTATTTTATTTTGATATACGTTACCTAACAACAGACTGTTATGTTTGGATTAGGTACAGCAGGAAGGTATATTCGTCTAAAAACAAAAACAAGAAGTTGTATTGGTTAAAAAGCCAGTTGAGTAATATAAAAAATAATATATTTCATTTATATCTGTATTTATAACAGTATTGAGTTCATTTTTTAATAGTCGTATTAATAAATTCTTGAAGCCTCCTTGGGACGTTCATAATTTTTTACCGAGATTTCTCTATAGCTTTGTAATGCAAAATTTGCACCAAGAAATAGAAATGCTATAATGTAAAATAAGAAAACGATTGTTTTGCTTATGCTTTTATTGTTTTCTTATTTTCATTTTATCTCTTCATTACTTTACTAACCTTGCCACAACATCAGAAACCAATTAATTAAAGATGAATAGAATAGTGTTTTATGTTATTCAGTAATGAATTAAATTACTTTTAAAGCTCATTTAGAGTTTAATTGAAAACACATTAATTTATATTAGCATAGTTTCATAGATAATCTATACACAATAAAAGAGGCTACTTTTCATAAAATGCCTAGGTAACTAAAATAATATATTAATATGTATTTAATTTACATAATCTAATATTATATGCAGTCATATCTACCATTGATTATATTTTAAATTTAAAATTATTAAAAAATGTACTGAAAAACAAGCATAACAACAATTTTCAATTATTTTGTTAAATTAATACTACTATTTTGACTTTAGTTATAACTAGTATCGGGTAAATAGGCATATTTAAGTATTAAAACATTAAAAGTAATTTAAGAGTAGCAACAATAAATTCTTTACATATTCCAATTAATAGTAGTAACGTTAAGTTAATTTTTTCTCTATAGAATGATTTTCTTTCATGGTTAAATTATATTAATATGCGAACTGTTTTCTATGATGATGGATATTTGAAGTATTTAGATATGGTACAATATGGAGCATGAAGGCTAATAAAATACTATTATATTCAAACAATTTAAAAAATGTGAAACCTAATGAATTACAAAGAAATCAAGATTCGTTTAGACACAACGCAATAATCAGTTCAAACTGGTTACTATATAAAGTTTTTTCAATATGATTAACATTATGTATAAATTCTGACGTTATTGACCTTCAAATTACGACATATTTTTGGTTGTAGCGTCATAACGTACAGTGATGTGATAAGTACTAATAATTTCTCTTTACTATCTAATATTTTTTATGCAAAGTTAACACCATGTATGTTGCTTTGCTCTTCTTTTAACTGTAGGAATAAAACTTATTCAATTTTTAAATGCTCATAATATTTATATCTAAGGCAAGCAAAAAGTTTTAATTAGATTATATATTGACCTTGATACATAAGGAAAACTTTATTGATTAATAAAACTGACCCAACAAAAAAATTGTTATATAAAAACAATAAAAATATGAACAGAAATCAATTTGCATAGATATACGTACCAGATGCAGTTGCTTTTAAAATAGCACTGATATTAAAAGATATAGCAGAATATTTTATATACAAATTTCAGATATAAATTTGTTGTTATGATCTTTTATTTTAAATATGAATTTAAGTTTATTTTTTATTTATTTTATTTCATATTCACTCAGCGTCTTTCTGCGAAATCAAACATGGAACAAAAATAAATAAGTAATCGTTATTATATTTAGAACACGCTGAATCATATTATGTGAGCTTATTATACCATAATTCATTAGAATATGATTTGAAATTAAAATTTCATTTCAATTCTTGATAATTCAAATACGAAATCAAAACCTATCTTACCACAAAAGCCACATGTGCCTATACATATGCATATGCCTAAAAACATTAATTTCGAAATTAATTAAATTAATGTTTTTAGGCATAGGACACCTTTTATAACATAATAAGATGCAAAAATACACACAACAGAATAATAAAATATAGGGTGTTCCATTTGAAAATGACGATTTATAGCCATTTGAAATTGAGCAAATTTGATTCTCTGTATTGAACACCATGTATAATAACATTTAAAAAAAGTTATGTCAGAACAAAGAGTAGGTACCTATAGTTACAGCTGTACAGAAAAAAATTCTTAATTTTTACTATTAAAATAACTTCAGTACCTACGCCTTTATAAAACAATACGTGTATTCGGCTTTTTTAAGAGAAAAAATTGAATAACTTGGCAACGCCGCGAAAAACTAAAATGAAATTTATATGTTCGTATAGCTAAAGAAAATACAATTCAAAATATATAAAAATATATAGGGTGTTTCATTTAAAAAAAGACGAACAATTATTGCCAAGTCGTTATGCAACACCCTATATATGTGAAAATAATTTTAAGTTATGCTCCTTGAGTAGACGAAAAATTCTGTTAATAAATTTATGCTGTATTTTTAACGACAAGGGAGATATCGAAGACGGGCATTTCGGTGACTCAGCCTGTATATATATATATATATATATATATATATATATATATATATATATATATATATATATATATATATATATATATATATATGCCCGTCGTCGATATCTCCCTTGTCGTTAAAAATACAGCATAAATTTTTTAACAGAATTTTTCGTCTACTCAAGGAGCATAACTTAAAATTATTTTCACATATACAGGGTGTTGCATAACGACTTGGCAATAATTGTTCGTAGTTTTTTAAATGAAACACCCTATATATTTTTATATATTTTGAATTGTATTTTACTTACCTATACGAACATATAAATTTCATTTTAGTTTTCCGCGACGTTGCCAAGTTATTCAATTTTTTCTCTAAAAAAAGCCGAATACACGTATTGTTTTATAAAGGCGTACTGAAGTTATTTTAAAAGTAAAAATTATGAATTTTTTTTTCTGTACAACTGTAACTATACTCTTTGTTCTGACATAACTTTTTTTATATGTTATTATACAGGGTGTTCAGTAAAGAGAATCAAATTTACTCAAATTCAAACGGCTATAACTCGTCATTTTCAAATGGAACACCCTATATTTTATTATTCTGTTGTGTGTATTTTTGCATCTTCTTATGTTATAAAAGGTGTCCTATGCCTAAAAACATTAATTTCGAAATTAATTAAGTAAATGTTTTTAGGCATAGGACACCTTTTATAACATAAGAAGATGCAAAAATACACACAACAGAATAATAAAATATAGGGTGTTCCATTTGAAAATGACGACTTATGGCCATTTTAAATTGCGTAAATTTGATTATCTGTACTGAACACCCTGTATAATAACATTTAAAAAAAGTTACGTCAGAACAAAGAGTATAGTTACAGTTGTACAGAAAAAAAAATTCATAATTTTTACTATTAAAATAACTTCAGTACGCCTTTATAAAACAATACGTGTATTCGGCTTTTTTTAGAGAAAAAATTGAATAACTTGGCAACGCCGCGGAAAACTAAAATGAAATTTATATGTTCGTATAGGTAAGTAAAATACAATTCAAAATATATAAAAATATATAGGGTGTTTCATTTAAAAAACGACGAACAATTATTGCCAAGTCGTTATGCAACACCCTGTATATGTGAAAATAATTTTAAGTTATGCTCCTTGAGTAGACGAAAAATTCTGTTAAAAAATTTATGCTGTATTTTTAACGACAAGGGAGATATCGACGACGGGCATTTCGATGACTCACCCTGTATATAATCCAGTATAAAAATATTCATTTGGTTTTGCCGCAAAATGGCCCTCAACAGCTGCTATAAGTTCGTCATTGTCCCTAAATTTTGTCCCCCTTAGTGTTTTTTTGAGATTTGGGAACAAGAAATAGTCACTGGGTGCTAGATCTGGACTATAAGGCGGATGTTCAATTTCTTCGAAGCCACAATCAGCTACAGCAGCTTTTGAAACTCTGTACTTGTGCACTGGTGCATTGTCGTGGAGCAACAAGACACCTTGCGTCAGTTTTCCGCGTCTCTTCACTTTAATAGCATCTCTAAGGCGATGCATCAGGTTTGCATAATACTCTATTTGCTAACTGCTAATTGTCGCTTCTTTAGTCCTGCATCCTCCAGTACCAAACACTACTTGGTTTTTTTAACAACATCTGAAGTGATCACGTCAACAGGGCGCCCTGGACGGGGATCATTATCCAGTGATTCTCGACCATGTTTAAACAATTTTGACCACTCGCAAATAGTTGACTTAGAAGGGCAATCATCCCCGTATACAGCCAACATTTCTTCAAGAATAATTTTTGGAGGTTTTCCTTGTTTTGTAAGGAATTTTATAACAGCCCGGTATTCGATTTTATTCATTTCGATAGATATACAACGCGCGACGACACAAACTGACAGATAATAAAATTAATAATGTTGCAATTGTTTTGTAAATTGCCAAACAAGTTACCAAGACATATGTGATTAAAAAACAGCATAATGAAAAATTGCATCAAAATTCTAAACAGCCCAGTCCGGGAATATAAAAACAACCCCTCGTATATATATATATATATATATATATATATATATATATATATATATATATATATATATATATATATATATATATATATATATATATATATATATATATATATATATATATACACACAGGCTGTTCATTTTAAGTGGCGCACCATTGCTATCTCGAGAAGTATAAGAGCTACGAAGTTGGTTAAATTAGCAAATAATTTCTATTTTATATGACTACTTTACATAGGATTATCATATCCATGGTTACGAATTTGACAGCAATGTATTAGAGCGTTCTTTTTAAAATGAAACATGGGTAATTTTAATTTGTTAATTGGTGTCTTTTTGGTATTTTGTGTAATTTGGACAATTTGAACAAGTAAATTAAATTAATAAATTTATTAGGAAATATTCAACCGTGCATAAAATTGGGTATGTACCACGGGTGTAACTTGTTTTTATGACTCTTGACGTGTTTTTAGCATTCGGCTGACGCTTGCGCTCAAAATCACGACTCACCCCATAAAAGCTTCTTTACTCCCTAAATACATAAATATTTATTATACATCTTTAAAATAACCAACCTATATAAAATGATGACATTTCATACCTGCTGTCAGTTGCTGAAACGTCATATCAACGCTTGAAAAATGTTATATTAGAACAGTTAACGTTAACGACCTACTATTCTAAAATTCATTTGAAAAATATGTCATGCTTTGCTCATTTTAATTAATTTTGTAAATATTTTATTTATTATAGAAAAAATATTGTATTATACACGGGATAGATAACATATTACCTATAGATAACATATAAATTAGAATGTAACGGTCCGGATTATGCAAATCACAGGTATTTTCAGAGCCGGATTAATGATTTATTGGGCCCTGGGCAGTAATGATTTTGGGGCCCTCCTCTCCTAGTTTAGGTTATTCGTTTTTTTTTGTTATTAAAACATAAATAAAATGTAAAATATAAATATCATAATATACATTTGGTAACAAAATAAAAAGTACCTACTAAGGGCAAATCCCTGTAATATGTTCAGAGAGGGTAATTATAAAAGATGAAAGAAATGCGCCGCAGGCGAAAATTTTGTTTAGCTTAAGGTTAAGTATAGGTATCTTAAAATTTAATTTTTTGACATGAAAAACACCATTAATATCTCTAAGATCGAGTCTCGAGGAATCGCATAAAATTTTATGTCATGACTTAAAATAAAACAAAATTAAAAAATTGTTATATGATTTTATATGCCTTTAGTAATTTTTCATTATATTGAATATAAATCTGTTTTCAGATTTAATTTGCATGGGCGTACTGCACCCATTAAATAGACTTGCATAGGTACATGAACCCCGTTAAACCCGTTAAATCGCCGCCCTTGGGTACATAATAAATCGTCATAATAAAAATAACTCATACCAATATCAATATCGGGACATCGAAAATATTACTCGTACTTATCAAAACATTTTCTCGCTTCTATTTATGAAAATACTGATTCAAGAGGTTTTTATCAAAAAAATTTAATAATTCCTAGTTTTTTGCACAATTTAAACTGTACCGTTTCATCTATTAATCCATGAAAAAATACTATTGAATTCATAAATTGGGAAGAAATTAAAACTAATTGAAATAATTTTATTTCGATTTTATTGTTATATTAAAATTAGTTTTATTCTTCCGGGGCCCCTGAACGTCGGGGCCCTGGGCAGCTGCCCATAATGCCCATGGGTTAATCCGGCACTGGGTATTTTTCAATGGATGATGTTACTACACATCCTTGAACTAGCAACCCTTGGCCCTTGGCCTTGTATACTTGTCGCTCTCGGATAGCATTAGGCCGGTAGTATATACCGGGTGTCCCAAAACAATGGTACGCTCAAAATAACTTTTTTATTAATGGATAAACTAGCCATAAGGATATATCAAAATATATAATTATTATTTACTAAAATATTTATTTATTTATTTATTTATTAACGTTTTATTTAAAGTTTTATTTAACGTTTTATTTTATCACTTAAGGTTAAACCGGAAATGACACCATCTTTCTTATTTCAAATGGTACACGTATATATTTTTACATATTTAAATTCTGCATATAATTCTGAATCCAATGATATGTATCAGATATCTAGATTTCATGCAAAATAGCTCACAGATTTTCAAAGTGACCACCATTTTCGTTTACTCACATTCTAGACTTTTGCCTATTTTTAATAATTATTTCTACCTACCGCATGTTATTTGTTTTTATATAATAATGTCAAATTTTGTAATCTTTCTTGATTTTCTTTATTTCGACATTTTTTGAGATATTTGCAAATATAGACTTGTGACACATCATTGGATTCAGAGTCGTACGTAGAATTCAAATATGTAAAAATATATAGGGTGTTCTATTTTAAATAAGAAAGTTGATGTTAGTTCCTGTTTAACCGGAAGTTATATTTTTGTAAATAATAATATATATTTTGATGTCTCCTTATGCCTAATTTTCTCATATAAAATTTCATAACGATTGCTTTATTAATAAAAAAGTTATTTCGAGCTTACCATTATTTGGGACACCCGGTATATACCTTCACACAGACAGGTCCGTAGTTTACTAATAACTTGATTTAGGTATAACTTAGAGAAAAAATTTCTATTACTTACGAGTATTTCATTCGTAACTTCGAGCTGTTTTTAATTTATGAAGATTTTCGTAAAAAAGGAAAATATTATAACAAACTATAACAAACTTTAACAGCGTATTCCTAAGATCATTTTGAGCAAAAAATCTGCCATTTTTCTTCTTTTTGTGATTTTTTATTCTGGTGAACAAAAAGCAATTTTTAATTTCTGAAAACAGAGGGACATACATTTGAACCTTTGTTAAAACAAGAAGATTTTTCTTCATTCGTCTGTGTTATAAATTCAATGAGAAATGTTTTCGCTATTGAAATTGTAGATTCTCTATTTAGCCAGCACATTCTATGCTCAGTTTTCTTTACTTACATATTTTGTTCGATTGACTGTAAAAAGAAGAGCTTAAAACCTGAATCCGCCACGTTTTGAAGATCACGACTTACGTTTAAGAGTTCGGTATTTTCCGAAACCCGAAAGCGTCTCTTAAATTTTTTATCAAGGCTCTTTTGAAATAGAGGAACAAACAATGGAAACATTAAATATATTTAATTCAAATGTACCTTGATTTAAAAATTTTGCAGTTATTTATAAAGCTTCATCGTTTTATATTTCGTTAACTAGAAGGAATAGGACCTATGTCCATGTGACATTTTTTGCTCAAAATGATCTCAGGAATACTTACGCTGTTAATAGTTATTTACATTATAAGTGCGGTAGGGTTTATTTTACAACGCGCGAGGTTAAACGACCCGAAGCGGAGTGCTTTAATAAAACCGAGCACACATTATGCATTATATTTTTTGGGCCGACATACCTATTTATTTAAAATATCGTATTTTCTATGAGGTTAAGTTAATTTCGATACTCGATACTCTTTACCGAACAATATGTGGTAAGTCATGGCATATGCGTAAAATCGCAACTACCATAGACGTCAACAATGTGTGATTGTTATGTTTACATTTCAGAAGACCAAAAAGTGTGTTACAATAGTCCTGAAACATCCTGTATAGATATAATAATTATATCGGGTGTACAAGCTAAAATAATTCGTTTTTAAAACATTTCTGTCATTTCCTTTGCTTATCTATTACCACTCTTGTTTTAGATTTATTAATTTTTGATACATACTTTTGAAACATGTACAAGAGTCTAAACAAATTCATTTTCTTGCACTGTAGACCATAGGGTCACGTAAAAAAAGGTACCATGATGCAATTTTGAACACTTGAATTCATTTTCAAAACAAAAGGATATTGCACTAGATTAGCTAATGTTTGAAATTTTTACAATTTTGACAAACCGCACTCAAGCCGCATTCACAGTCCGAAATTTAGTGTAAGTGAAGAACTTAATTTAAATGTTAAAAATGTAAAATTTGAGCCGTAGCACAATCGAGACCAGAAATATTTTCAGAACAAATAAGCTGTTTTTGACTGTATTTATTTTTATTGCCTCCTAACAACCGAATTACGAACTGTGACTAAAGCAAACAAAAGCTACTTACATGTACTGTTCCCTGGAAGATCTAACCTCACATCGATGTATCTGTTCCTCTGGTAACCAGATGTCCAGGGTAAGCATGACACTGTCTTCTTCAGCAGCTGACAGCACGAGCTCGACCCGTTGTACTCGGCCGAATCCCGCCAACTGTCCACTTGTATTTATAGAAACACGTGAACCCAACAGCTGCTCACCAATGATCTCACAATACTGGACTGAAGTTATAATGTGTGAGAGATTATATCAGGAGGCGGAGCTGATATGACGTTCATTTGCAATATTGGGATGAAATGGCAATGGATTGGCTGAACAGAGCGGTATTGGCAGCTTTTTAAGCACTTTTGTATTTTACGTATTTTACGATAAATAAATAAACTCGCTGGATTATCAGTCAATTAATTTATTAAATTACTTCAAGCAATGGTTCTTCGTCAACACATAACAACCAAACTAGTCAACATTCCTATTATAGTACATAGAAAATAACACAGTCGTCAAATAATTGATGCAATTATAATCATCTTAAACGAAATTGTAGACAATATAAGAATGTTGGTAAATGACATTGCATAATATTCAATTTCAATTTTTCAATAAGTCAAAAATATATTTGACATTAACACACAAATATTTTATTTTTTGTTTTCATTGGTAATTTGTAGAATTTTTAAGTTCTTGTAATTGGAAAATGGTGCTAGATAGACGTTTTGAATACAAAGTGTAGATAGTAACATTTAGTAGGTATACATTGTTATTAATTTTTTTTATATTAATCCATAAATTTTGAGGATATTCCACAAAAACTCTTCGGATCCTCAAGAAACTACCACTTCCGGTTACACGATCAACACCTAAATCTAATCAGATCTAATCTGGGGTGTCAGAATATTATGTACAAAATTTCAAATTTTTTTATTCCGTGGTATTTGAGTTATCGTACCTCCAACATCTATCCAGCCATCCGCCCATCGAAATTTTATCATAATTACAATACCTCTCTTACAGTACTGAGTGGCGAGAAGTAAAAATGCTATGCAATATTTATATTTATCAACAAAAATTTATGTTATTTTGTTCACAACTTACAGATTTACGATTCGGTTGCTTAAAATCACAGGTGTTTGCAAAGCTATCTTTCTTTACTAAACCGAAAAAATCATACACTGTTATAAAATACTGAAAATGTAAATTGTTTTTACTTCCTTGTACACGGAGTAAAGGAAGTATTGTAATCGCGAAAAATTTCGGTTCTCAGATTTTGACGGAAATATCCGTTTTGACCTTTTCTGAATCCATTATGACTAGTTTCGTCGTGACGTCTGTACGTACGGACGAACGTACGGACGTACGGACGTACGGACGTATGTACGTATGTGTGTCGCATAACTCAAATACGGTTAGACGTAGAAAGTTGAAATTTTGTATTTAGGACTGTTATAGCATCTAGTTGTGTACCTCCTATTTTTGGTTTCAATCTACAAACCGGAAGTAGTACTTTTTTAAAAAATTTCGATAAATATTTAATTTAAGACAAATTTTTATTTTAAATGAAAGATTATGTGATTATTACCTACAATCGTTATTTTATAAATATTTTTGTATCTGCTATCATTTAAGAATAATTAAAGTATATATTTATAATTTATATTTCGGTATCTTGTAGTCCATGATCGATTAACATTTGTTACTACGTAAAATTTAAATGATTATGACATGACAGTGACAATAGTAAAATATGCTTTATATCTTCTTCTGCAGTTTAAATAAAATGACTAAAATATATTTGTGAGTATAGTAGCAGTAGTAGTAGTAGTAGTAGTACTAGTATAATAAGTTAAAAGAATTTTTTATATTATTCTACATTTTAGTTATGAACACACAAGGCGTACAAGGAAGTCATGTGGTGTCCACGTCAGATTTTTTCGTATCATGATTGAACGATTGGGTTTCTGATAATTCGCCGGGTTAGTCAGATCTGCATTTCTGTTTGACTGCATCAATATTTTTCCTGTTATGATATACTACCTATTCAAGGCCATGAGTACTCATAGCCATAGGACAGAAGTTTTAGTATAAACTAACATTTTGTTTCTATTTTCAGATTTCAAAGACATCATAACAAATGGCCTACCATACCATTATGACAGTAGATACAGGTAGTAATATTCACAATTTTAACCATCATTGATATATTTATGTCAAGAAATATTAATTTCTATTTGCATTATTTATAGTTTGATCATAGCTAAAAATTTATGGCAAAGTTTCTTGTAGGTAATAGATATTTACGTGGCGAGCGTAGTAAAATTATTTTTACGGGAGAGCTGGAAAGTTTACGTGGCGAGCGACGAAGAGGTGATACTCCTTAAGCGGCCGTCTACGTTTTTTTTCCGAATTCCTAGAATACTCGTACTTTGCCGCATCCTAGCTATGCAATGTCAGTTGGAAGTTGAAAAACACTGTAAAAGTGATTTCGTTGCGAGTAAACTGTCAGCTTATTATTGAATTCAGGATAATATTTTTATACACATTTAATAGACAGAGAATAGATCTACAGAAGTGCCTTTTTAAAATTTTACAAATAAATTTCTATCATGAGATATACTTAACCGTGTAAAACTTGCATAAATTGGAATTTTTTAATAGAATTTTTCGGAATTTTTATAATCATGTACAATTTTTTAATCTAAATTTTAAAAAGGCACATATGTAGATCCATTCTTTCTCTATTAAATACTTGTTGAAATAAAATTTTACCATTCTTGTACTAGCTACAAAACACTCGGTACGTTAGTACATTTTATGCTGGATTTTGGGAGGTAAACGGACCACATAATCCAGTGTAGATTTATTTGCAAGCGAGCCGCGTACAAAATTTTATTTCCATCTTCACAGCGTTCTTTTTTGATAAATTTACTTTATAATTTAAAAAAACAAAAAAAGATATATTACATTTTGTAATCAAAGGTTGTTGGTTGTAGGACAATTGAGAGAATATACTTGTAATGTCACTTCTATATGAGCCTTGTAATGTATTACAGGTCTAAACCTTTAATAACTCATTTACTTAGTTTTACCGGACCTATTTCACGCCGATCGCGATATCCAAATAGAGAGTACTGTAAGTAGAGGTATCTACTCAAGTCTAAACTTAATCAAGATCAAGATATTCATAATGATAAAACTTCCTGGATAAGCACTGTTACAATCACGAAAACCCTCATCTTATATTGAAAATAATTAGTAATCTTGTAAAATGAAAAGTTGTAAAATATGGTAAACGTTACATTAAACGACGAAAATCTAATATTAGCATAAAGTCAAAGCGATATATTTCGAAGCAGAGTATACCGGTTTAATTTGAACGACTGGACGACTGCTCTTACTCAGTGCGTTTATATTTAGAAGTTTAGGAGCGATGATTGATTGAAATTACATAAAAGATTAATGATTTCGTTTTTCATTTGCTGTAGTATTTTGTATAAGTGATTGATTTTGTTTGATAATGGCTTAGAAAATTGCTTTCGTTCATTCACTACATATTAGATTGAAATGATTGTTAATATATAGTTTTTCCTCTACAATTTAAAATTGATTTTCTATCAAATTTCACGCACTTGAAACCTTGAGTACTCAAGTATTTAGTATTTGAGATTTGTTTGTGTGATGTACAATAATTGCTGATTAATTACAGATAAGTTTTTATCGAAATGTTGGACTAAATGTCGTTTATTTATGTACTTTATCAATACTTTTTAATAAATTAACAATACAATAATATATTTTCGATTAATATGGGGTCAAGTGCTACAAGGGGAATGTCCATATATTTATTATAAGTTAACTGCGTTTAAAGGAAGTAAATAAAAACAATGATTAAACACAAATTAATAAAATACTTCAAACGAGATAGGTACCTACTATCTTAAAATTTGGGTTAACAATTTTTTGTCTGTGCTCATCAACTCAAAATTTTCTTGATAAATATAAAGATACCATTTTTAACTTTCTTATACACAGTACCTATCACTAAGTTTATCATGAAAAAAATCGATACCGGGATTTTCGCGGAAATACATGTTTTGTGGTCCTCTGAATCTGTTTTGACCATTATCTCAATGATGTCTGTGTATGTGTGGATGGATGGATGGACGTGCGTCCGGATGTTCAATAACTCATGAACGAGAAAAGATAGAGTAGTAGACAGGACAAAAGTAACATTTTGATTTTGAGGTGCTGTGGCGCCTGTCTATATTATTAAAGTTTAAAACGGGTCAAATCACATACGCCGAATTTCTTCCTCTATAATATGGTACTATACTCGTACCTACATGAGTGTTTTAAACAATTTGTTTAATATTCATAAAATAAATTAAAATATGATACAATAATTTAAGAAGAGAGCACTTGGCAAAGACTATCTTTAAGTACAAGTAAGCTAGGTAATTTAGTTATTTCATTTAAATTATAATTTTACAAGAATATTTTAAGGTTGTGCTAATAATGGGTTATTGGCGTGTGCAGATGAGATGAATTTATTAATATTATGTTAATAGATGGCATTGAGTACAAGGCTAATTGAATTTTTGTAACAATGTCAAAAACTCAAACGAATGGTTCAATATGATTTTCAAACGAATGAAATTTGGATTAATTTGATCTTTTACGCATTTTTTTTACAATATAAACATAAAAAACACTTTTTTACGTGCAAATGCCAATATCTGTGTAATGTGGTGTGTATACCTACTCTCCACCAACAATCATGATTATTCATAAGTTGACAGTACACAGTAGAACACAGTATTTAAGGCTGTGTAACACAATGTTTGTTTGTATTTACATTATATATTTATAAATGAAATGATGGTATTATAAACTGAGCAATATTTTATTGTCAATTTCTATTTATATATTAACAAGTGAAGTGAATATATCAATAACAACCATGGTACCTACTATGAATTTACAAGGTATGTCATTGCGCATGTTTCTCTCTATCTCTCTCTTTCGTAGTGACGTCACCCAGTGACAACTCATAACCCTCATAACTGTCAACGTTCGGACCGTATATTTCAATGAGAAATATAATATATTATCTAAAAATTTAATTTAATATTTTGATTATGTTCGTACTATTTTATTTATAATCTCCTTAGTTAAAATAAATTATTTATAACCTCATTAGTTACAATAAATATGTTGTTAAACCTTTGCTTTATATTTACATTAATTGCAAGTCTATTTTAAAGATTTATTATTATTATTTTCAATTATTAATACAATACAAAAATTATGTATAGATATATAATGTTACGAATTACGAATACCTACCTATCACTAGAATACCGAGTACCTAAATAAACGTCACTAAAATATTTGAGGTGGCCAACATGTTTACATTAGTTCTTTGAATCGTAATGTAATATGATGTGCATGTTGCAACAATGTTGCAACAATCACGAAATGTTGTTTTGAAAAAGACAGATTTAAGAAAAAATATATAAACCAAACTGGTAAAAAAGAAGCCAAAAGAAAATCAGAAACTCACACAGTAAATCAAGCATATAAACGTACTATAATTCAGTGTTACCACTCGAAGAAAAAAAAATTAAAATTGATGGATTCATATACGGTAATTTAAATACATATATAAACTATTTTATATTGATTTAATGATAATATAACACGTAGGCATATTTATAAAACTCATTATTACTTTTTGTGTACATTTGGTACAATTTTAGTTTTCGTTTCAGTTACATTAATATTATAAAGTTTTTCACCAAATGATGACGTACCTCGGCTGTCTCCCCGATTCTACTGTAGTATAGATAAATAAAATCTAAGGTGGCACATCTGTATGTATAGTTCATTTTCAATATAAACGGCAATTGGCAATTCAATGTTTTCGCGTCACTAATTAGCGAAATTTTTTGTGTATATAAATTTACTTAATAATTAATAATTTTTCTCAAATACTATCCGAGATCAATTTATCAATTGTTTTGCGCAAACCTGCAAAAAATTTACAAATTTCCCTACTTAATTAATTAATCTTTATGATCTTCTGTCTTGTGATATAAGATATTTTAGTACATATCCCAATAATTTGCATCAACACAGAAAATGTTACCTCATGTGTAGTGATGCCGTGAGACGAGACGAGACGAGAAATAGTCAATTCTCGTCTCATCACAAATTTTCGAGACGAGAATTTTTAGTATTCTCGTCTCGGTCATTTTTCAGCTGTTCATTTCTCGTCTCAAGGAACTCGATTCTCGTCTCGTCTCAAATTTCTCGACAAAAAATTAGAGCCACCTAACGATTTTTGCAAGAACTATTAGATTTCGCGTCATGTCCATGTCACACAACATGTACCTATAATACTTGTGATCGGAGTGATCAAAACAAACTGATAGTCACGTGACCCGCAATTTTCCTAAATGATTTTAAAACTAGACTTCTAGGAAGAAAAGTTTGATTTCCAAGTTCATGGGTGTGCGACTTAGGATAATAAAGATTTTTTATTTTAGTAATTCTATTAAATTCAACAACATTTTCTAAATGAATAATTAAATAAGTTACAATAGCCACCGTTTCGGGTAGTAAACTTAATCTAAACACACTTAAAAATCAAATAACATTTTGACATAAAAATACACGTCAATGGATTGTGACAGCTAATACTTATTTCCGTGGAGTAAAAATTGAGAACTACCCAGGTCACTTGACTATCAGTTGGTTTTGATCAGCCTGTATTATGTAATGTATGATGAAAATTGTCGTGTGTGATGTAAATATCTCGTACTGGGTGCCACAAGTATCACATTAGTATGACAAAAATCATATGAAAAATTAGAAAAATTATAAGGAAATATATCTAAAAATATAAATAATATATACATTATGGCTTCTTTGATGGATTAACAAAATTTAACTCGTTTATATAAATATAAATATTTTCTTGATTGTTCTTTTAATAATGTGTAGCTCCTGATGATGACGTATGTGACGTCGAAACTAGTCGACTGAGAAATAAAATATTGTTGACTGCATCCCAGTAATTTTTCTTCATTTCTGATTAAAAAAAGATATTTTTAAGTACAAATTTCGAGAATTCTCGAGTTCTCGAAGAGTTTTCTCGTCTCAAAATTATGAATTCTCGTCTCGCTCCGAAAATCCGAGACGAGAAATTTACTGATTCTCGTCTCGTAATTTCGAGACGAGACGAGAATGAGACGAGAAATTTCTCGTCTCGGCGGCATCACTACTCATGTGGTTATTGCTTCTGGTAATGTATCTATAAGGTTACAATTTGCTAGCTGATTATATATTTATATTTACTATCCACAATTGCAATGTCGATGGTATTTGATTGAAACTTGTAAACTAAGCTCAATGCTCAACAATTATTATCTTTCACTGATACTTTTACTGTATTATTATAAGTAATACAAATAAAAGTAATTTCTCTTGGGTACGGTTCTGGTTTAACCACACCTGACAAAATAATTAGCATGCGAGAATGTTGCCTCTACTACTGTTGTAGGTAAAGGTAATGAATTTTCTGCTATTTTTATTAGCTGAACTACGAATGACGATGCTGCCGAACGAGACTTCAGACTTCATTTAACTGAAACTTCTGAACATTAATGTGGAAGCACAATTTTTATATTTTACTCCATTTTTATTAACATACTTTCGTTTTATTATGATTTGCAAAAATTAAAATTTTACTAACTAATAATATTTTATATATTTTTTTACTTTGCAAAATATACAGAACTATTATTACAAAAGTTTCAGTGAAATTGTTTTATATTATATACATAGTACGTACTAAATATTATTAGATTTACAGTTTTATTATTTTTTAAGTTAAATACCAAAGTTTACTCTAAACATCAATTTATTTTTAAGTTCAAATAACAAACAAATAATAATACATTTTTATGTGGCTATAATCATATATAAATGAAAGGTATATCACAATAACAAACCTTTTTAGTTTGTATCACGGTTAAAGAATAATTAGGTTTATCTACAACAATAGAATAATGTATTCATTATATACGTGAAAGTAGTATATTAAACCCCTCCATAAGGACACATTATGAAATAATGAATTCATTATTTCACACTGTTAAATAATGAGTACTTTATTCTCTCGAACTGTCAAACTGCCATCACATCTGTTTTAATATTAGTGTTACATCAAGTTATCATTTTATGACGTTGTAGCAGAAACAGTAAAAATAATAAAAATTTGTAAAACGCTGTATATGACTAGCCCATAATAGTTCTAAATTACTCGGATAAATTGTTATCACACCAAAGTTTGAGGTTAGGTTAATATCAATACAAATTTGTAGTAAGAAAATGTTGTTTTATTTAAAAAGTTGTAGATAAAACGTCGTATTTGACTCGAAAATAATGGCTATAATTAACTCGGATGATTTATACACTCGCCTTCGGCTCGTGAACAAACTTTCATCCTCATTAATTATAGCCTACATTATTTACTCGTTAAATAATATACTATTATCGACTGGCCACGTTTTTCATTGACAACCCCAGTCAGAAGTTGTAATTAGTTCATAGGTGTTCCTAGATGTTTATGCTGGTCACTACGTATACGAATTCATTCTGTTACTGAATAGTTTTTTCAAATGTAATAATTTGTGCGTTATATAGTGTTATAGAAATGTATGTAAAATATAAAGAACACGTAAGCTTATTATTGCATTATAAAGTAACAGATAAATATTGCTGTGATATAATGAAAAGTGTTTCAAATGTAGATAGGTTATTTTAATTTTAGGAGAAATGAGTAAAAATCGACGTTTTATAAACTGAATATTGAAAATGAATAGATGCACTACGAGACTGTTCATTTATTGTGAAATTATTTTAACGACGAACTCCCTCGTAGAAAATGGAGGATTTTCAAAAACGTTTTGTCATAATGTTTTCGATCTAAAGATAAATTATTATGGAACATAACCGATTAGATATATCTAAATTACAATTTTAGATACTATTTACCTATAGTATTAAAGCTACAGCCAGAGACAACTAAATCCATTACACATTCTGACCGCTAAATCGTGGTTTATACCGTTTATACCAAATAATAATGATCTTATTTATAAGCTTACTACACTTTATACAGGAGTGTCTGTATTTCGAGAAAAAAAATAAGGGTATATTTGTGATATCCGGTTACTATTCGAAATCCAGCTAAAATGTTGCAGATGTTGATCCAGAGGAGATGTTTTCAGAGATGCAATTAAAAAAGTGTAATAAAAAATGCGCTACAGGTAAATTTAAAAAAATTCAATGGGAACTACCTTATTTAAATCGAAATTTCAGAGATAAATAAATGCAGATTTTCTTGTGTGCAAAATAAACATGTACAAGTATGTGTCGTATGCCCATGTGGAATATTTTTCTCTGGAAGCTCAAGCCCCGAAGCCCCCACGTAATCGGCGCTTATGGTAGATCGAATATCGGATAGTGATCTGATATCCGACCTGTACCGGATAGTTGAAAATATAAAATAAGTAAGAAGGTAGGTAGGATGAAAATCGCTATCAGCATTTAAAAAATTTAGGTTATTATCATAAAACCATAAAATATGAAATACATTTTAAAAATATACCTTAAACTTTATCCTACGATATAGGTATCTGTAGTTTATAAATTTGCGTATTTGTTTGTCGAAGAATAAACCGAATATCCAGTATCCAGTATCCGGCCAATTCAATTTTAGTTGCATCACTAGTATACCGGGCTTTTCCTGAAACAGGCGCGCCTTAAAAAAAATTGTATTTTTTAGTCAATTACATTAATATTATAGGTTTATAAATAGAAATAATTTTTTTTTAAATCCCAAAAATAATAAGGTTAACTTATTCAAAGTAAAGTGAATACATTTTTTTAGTACCATGGGTAGATAATTTCTAAATATTTTATTTAAATCTATTACAATATCACAGGTTGGTAATTCTTTTTGATTCGTGATCAAAATCTTTCTGACGACAAACTATACAACAACGAGTTCCCAAATGGCAAATAAAAATAAAATAGGTACAACAAGTTTGTTGATCAAAAAGCTAGTAATTTTTAAGTTACTAATGAGTGGCATTGAATAATTTATTTTTTACTTAATAAAATAGCATTGATAAATAAAAAAGAAATTTAACGAATAACTTTACATTTTTAACCTTGCATTTTTAATAATGTTTTAAGTTTATTCTTCTCAATATCTGTGAACTTGCAGCAATGTTATCGTCGTTTCGTACGAAGTAAAAAAAACCTGAATTCTCTGATGACATAATACCTAATCGTGTTCCATGTGAGTAAAATGTGATAGTTCAAAAGAACCATTCTATATAATAAAAAAATATATACCTGACTAGTTTCTCCTTAAAATTTAATAGATATTTACGTGGCGAGCGTAGTAACTTATTCTTTACGGATGAGCTGGAAAGTTTGGGAGGCGATGGGAGGATTTGCCCCCATATTTACCAATCCCTATTTACCACCGTCCCTTTTTTACCACCGTAATTCTTTTACAAATCCATTTTTTATCAACATTATACTTTTACCAATCCATTTTTACCACCGTCCCATTTTACCACTAATTCTTTTTTACCAGCAACGTATTTGCCAATTAACGTATTCTTTTACCAATCCATTTTTACCACCGTCTCTATTTTTACTACTAATTCTTTATACCACCAACATATTTTCCAACGTGTTTTTTACCAATCCATTTTTACCACCGTCTCTTTTTTAACAAAGCTAACAAAACCGTACTAGAGCCCCACAAACTCGGTTTTTGTTTTTACTACACTAACAAAGCTAACAAAGCCGTACTAGAGCCCCACAAACTCGGTTTTGATATTTACTACACTAACAAAGCTAACAAAACCGTACTAGAGCCCCACAAACTCAGTTTTGGTATTTGCTACACTAACAAAGCTAACGAAACCGTACTAAAGCCCCACAAACTCGGTTTTGGTATTTACTATACAATAGCACCACAAACTATTAATGGTAAAACGGAATAGCGGTAAAAAAGTATGGTGGTAAAAGTTGTAATGGTAAAAACGGAGTGGTAAAAATGTATTAGTGGTAAAACGAAATAGCGGTAAAAAGTATAGTGGTACAAATGCAGAGGTAAAAGTTGGAGTGGTAAAAATTGAGTGGTAAAAAATGGGTTAACGGTAAAACAGGATAGCGGTAAAAAAGAATGGCGGTAAAAATGCTGTGGTAAAAGTTGGAGTGGTAAAAATAGAATGATAAATATGTAGCACAACGGACGGGAGCGAGCTCTCCTTTATCCAGTGTTCCCAGTAAAGATTATTTGCAAGCGAGCCGCGTACAAAATTTTATTTCCACCTTCAAAAAAGAAAAAAGATACATTACATTTTGTAATCAAAGGTTGTTGGTGGTAGAACAATTGACAGATTAGACCTGTAATGTCACTTCTTGTAATGGTCTAAACTACTAATAACTCATTTAAGGTGGGTTTATGCTCAAAAATTTAAGAGTAAGGAATAAGAATAATAATTTTAAGAGTAATTTAAAACTTACAGAAGTGAAGCGTGATTATATTTGTTAATAAATATTGCTGCTACTTTTATAATTGACATTTGTTTTTTATAAGAAGACAACAACTTTTGACATGTCAGTCAGAAATAAGAATAAGGCGTAAAAATTTTGAGCATAAACCCAGCTTTACTTAGTTACCATAATTATACCTGTAAAGTGTCATTTACACAAAATGTGGAAATAAAAGATATATTCTTATTGTCATTCCGATAATCATTGTTTAAATTTTAAAAAAAGAAAGGTAAAACAAATTTAATGACTTTTTAACAAGTTTTAAGTCAACATTGAGCAAGGTTTTTTAATACAAACTATTAAGGCTCGGGTATAGCTACTATAAAAGTGTCGTTCGTACTTTACTAATAACTTAATTTAGGTGCACTTTAGAGAAAAAATGTATTTACAAAAAATGTCTATAATTTTATGATTAACATCGGATTGATTCAAAAATTTCAAAATTCTCAAAAAAACAAATTTCAAAATTTGATATTTTTTTTAAATTAGAAATTGGGAATAGTTTTTGAAAAAATATTGACAATCCGATTTTAAGATACTAATGTAGATTATGTGTAATTTTTTTGAAAAAGATATTTCAATCGTAGCATGAGTTATTAGTAAAGTACGATTTTTGATGTTTTTCTAGACTTTCCATTATTCAAAACAAGTGCGAAAAGTTAGAAAAGACAATACATATATTTAGTATACTGTAACCAAAATTTGGTTCATAAAGCACTCGAAATGCACGAGTAATTAATTTAATAAGGAACTACTAAAGCTAACTATACTAGCACCTTAATTGCAATTGTAGAGTCAAACATGAAATTCGTGACATGTGAGATGTCGAAGAACATGTGACATGAAGATGAAACATAGAAGGAGGTAGGCGTTCAATGACACTACCAGCAAATTACTAATGTAAATAAGTTAACAGAAAATATTAACTCTCATTTTTTGCTAACTACTTTCGACAGTTATAATATTTGTATAATTATGAGTCGATATTTTTCTAGTAGGTACACTGAAACGCTGAATATTAACTATACAGGTTGTGTCACAACTTTAGGATAAAATTAAATGGCAGATACTACACGTCATTTTGATCACGAATCAAAAAGAATTTTTTCAAAATTTGATAAATAAATTGCACTTTATTTTAAATGGCGTACACGTTGTTAGAGACACTATTTTGTTTTACCTTTCTAATATAATTAAATTAAATTAATTTAAAAGTAATGCGAATAAGCACTTACCTTATGTTGAATAAATTACTAAAATAAATAATTAAATTTCAGTGATGTGGTAATAAAATCAACGGCACTAAAAATGTACTCGTCATTTGGAGTACAACTTATTTTTTTAATTTTAATTCATGATCAGTGTGTAATTTCTGTCATTTAATTTTTATCTTATAGTTGTGAAACAACCTGTACTTATATTTGTTTCAGTAACAATAAATATAACAATAAAAATAACTTTCGGAACTAATTATTAAATAAACCAAACATGGATATACATCCAAAGGCGCCGACTTATGAAAATTTGTGTGGGGGCTTTAGAAAGAATAAAGTTAATATATTTTTTCAGTAATGTAGTAACAGAGATTCAAAACGAGTCGCAGGTGAATTTTTTTTTATTATTCAAGGTCAAATACTACCTTAAATTATAATTTTCAAAGATGAATAACAGTAGATTTTACCTTCTTATATGCAGAAATAAATAAAATTTGCATGTGTTACATGTTCGTGGGGAGGCAGAGCTCCCACGAATATTTTCCTGTGGGGAAAAAAATATTAAAAAATCTGACGTGGCCATCACCCAACCTTCCGCCATATCTAGACTTTAAACAGAAATGTATACGTACAATCCGGTGTCCATTTAAAATATACAAATAAAAATCTAAAATATTCGAACACAGAAATTAGTATCACCTGAATCAAAAGATTCATTCAAACGAAAACTCTTCTGTGTTGAAGCAATCCTCCGTTCAGTTACTACATTTAATAGCTTACTTATGACTTATATAGCGCTAGTATGCCAACTTGTCACCCGTCTTATCTGTCAATATTTTTTATGCAGAAACAAAAACCAACCGAACATGGATTACAAGATTTCAACGTTTTATTTGATAAATTTATTTTTTAAATTTTACTGCAGTTCTTTAATGCTACCAGATAAAGACAATTTTTTTATAACGTAAATTTTAAATAACTTTTCCTCTTATTCTTATTACAAATAAATACTATATTTATCCAAATTTATAGAAATTTTTGACACTTAATCTTTTCAATCTTCAAAAAATATCACTTCCGGTGAAGATATTTGTACCAAAATCTAATGAGCTCTTCCTATTCGTATACAATTGTAAAATACCAAATATCAAAATTTTTGGGTAATTCGTATTTGAGTTATCCGACAGACGGCATCGGCCCGGACCACACACATACACACACACACACATACATACAGACATCATCGGGAAACTATCAAAAATGAGTTGTAAGGACCCTAATTCGTGCTCATCCACTAAAAACTCACTACCCGATTTTTTGCATGATTCCAATACCTTCCTTTACAGGTAAGCGGAAGGTAAAAATGTTCCTTAGTTACAAATATAAATAATTTGTTATTAGATATTTTAAAATTTACGATATTTTTATTTCATATATTATATTTTTTATATTTCACGTTGAAGTTTCATGTACAGTGAATCGAAACGTTGTATTTTTTATATAATAAACATATAGCTATTACAGAACTTAGAATGAAAAGATTTATTTTAGGAATTCATATAGTTATTATTTTAACAATAGCAAAACATCTTTATCTATGAAATTACTATCAAAACAAATTATTCACTTCCAAAATCCCCATCTAAACAACCCTGTAAACCACATAAAAATCAAGGAAAAACTAGCTGGAATATAAAATGGCGGAACACAAATAACAACAAACTAAAAGAGATCAAAGAAGACACTGACCCATGGCCAACAACAGGAACAAAAAGGAACCGCCATACTAACTCGACTGAGAATAGGGCATACAAGATACAAAAGTGACACATAGCCACATATTTAACCAAACAGAACAAGAAAAGTGCACCCACTGTAAATACACTATGACAGTTAAGGACATAACAGAAGAACGCCGATGTACTACATCAATGAAATATCCTTCCACCAAATTCCAAGAACAACCAAAGAAGCCCTCTCCAATGATAAAGAAATAACTCAAAACTTAATAAAGTATTAACATGTATTGTAAAATTTAATATGATTCTAATACACCCAAATGTACCCAAATGTATCAGTATGGGAAAAGAGAAGTTTTCTCTTTCTTTCATCTATACAACTTCTTCTAAGACCAAAATTAGTAGTTCGCGCAACCGACTCTTCATTTCAATAGTAGCTACTATAAATAAAGAACCTAATACCCTTCTTGAGTGAAATAAAATGATGTGGCTTTGTGTTTTATAATTTATGCCTAGCCATTTTATAAAAAGTCTAATTATATAATCTGCCTACGACATATATATTTATAAATCATTTTAGTATACAGGACATGTAAATTTTAATTTTTGTAAAACATTTTATATTTCAGTATAGGATAAAGAAGGATGCCGTGCAACAATATAGCTCTTACTTATTCAAGCTAACTACAAACAATCACAAAGAATATTATGATTGTCCATTTTGAAATTGTCTAAACAAATATATTCAATATGTTTTATATAATAACTAAAATACCCACGTATATTATTCAATAGTAATTAAAATATAAAAGGAACTAAAAAAACAAATATTATTATTTTCTATTGGAAAATAAGAAATGAGAAGTTAATACAATACAATATAAAATATGTACAAAATAACTTATTATTTATACATACAGTATGTATACGCAATTGGCTATTTACACATACTGTATTTCTAAACCAAAACCGAGTTTATGAGATTCAAGAAGGGTATTAGGTTCTTTATAGTTCAGTAAATAGCTTATAGCCTTCGACCATATATAGGAATAGACAAACAACGCAAGCCTTTGTTGTGAAGCAAATAGCCCAGTCAATCTAGACAAAAATTAGCCAAACCTGGGAATGGAAGATAGAATTCTAATTTTTTTGCACAGATGTTCCTTATCACGTAGTATAACTCTCCTAGAAAATCCCAAGGTTACCGACGCTTGCTTCCGTCGGGATAGGGCAAAAGGATGGCAAATCATATATGCAGACTTAAACTCGTATAACTTTCGATCGAAATGACGTAGACACGTCAACGATAGCTCAAAATGTTGAGAAAGATGTGCATTACACGTAGACAGTCAAAGTTTAATATTATGTTATTATTTTTTGCATATTGGCAAAAATTTGCAAACAAATGTTAACCAAATGTGTTGATAGGGGTTGGGGGGAATTATGTTCGTCATTGAGCACACAAAGCCGTGTTGGGATAATACGTATTTAATTATTAATTTCTTAGCAAAATGAATTGTACAAAAAATGCTTGATTGGACTGAAATTAGATGAAGTACAGAGTAAAAGACAAAAATGTTCAAATGCATCAACGGACCGAGCGCGCGCGTTTGAGCGAGTCCAGTTCAGTTTTAAACGCCTAACACTGTTATAAGGAACACCTGTGCAAAAAATTAAAATTCTATCTTTCATTCCCAGGTTAAATCTAGATTGACTGGGCTAAAAGTACTAGCATAGCGGTGTGAAGAGGAGTATGACCTGCAGATACCTTGAAGTGTTGCAGTTTGCCTATTTTCATTCTCTGTTCCTAGAGTACCTAAATAGACTAAGAGTACGGACAAGGCACTGGTCATTTTCTATTGGTAGTCCAAATTGTGTTTGCACTTGTTTTTCAGCTTACTTAACTATCAGAATTTAATATTTTTATGTCAATATTTAGTTACATTTTGTTTCCTAATGTTGCTCTTTGGTTACTATTTTATAAATTATTTAAGTGATTGACGTTGTCAAAAATAACGGCATAATATTTTACCTGTGGAACTAAATAATTGCGTTCTGGTAATCATAATTAATTATTTAGAACTATGTAGATATATTTTCTATCAATATTTTTAAGCTTAATCCGTCTAAGGAATAAATTTTTATTTTTTAAGTCATCTTGACAGAGTTGTATATTTGTATACATCAGAAATACAGTTACAACTGAAAACAAAAGCTAAACCATTTTGGACTCCTTGTCCGTACTCTTAGTCTATTTAGGTACTCTATTGGTCCCCGCTTCCGTACTTTTTGCCTTCACAACATTGTATACTACAGCATTGAGTGTTATCTGTCTATACCTATATATGGTCGAAGCTTATAGCTAATACTGTATGTATAATAAATAGCCACATCCTTATTTTATTATATTACATATTTTTGAAAAATAAAAGAAACATGAAGCATTCGTTAGATTTTCAGTTTAAAAATAGATTAGGTACGTATACAGTTTCATGTTTAATAAAATTTTAAATTTAATATGTGTAGACATACATAATTTGCAATCGTCTTGCGAAATACAATTTATAAAAGGTTAAAGTGCAGGCATACATTTCCGTTGACTCATATGGATGAAGTGAAAAGTTATAAATTTAAACGTAAGCAGTGTTGTAATAGATAACAATAATTTTTATCTAGATAATGATAAAGATGATAATTTTTTTATTTATCTAGATAAAATAATAGATAAACATTAAAGAAATAATCTAGATAATAGATAAATAATTATTATTTATTAGATAATTTATAGATTACACCAAAAATACTTACTATACAGAGTGAACCACAACTTGAGATACATATTGTAATGGCATATAGAATTAAACGTACTGGTTCCTTTTTTTACTTCCCCGATCTATGTAATAGAGGGAAGTATTGTAATCGTGATTTTTTGACAGTTCGAGATTTTGGTGAATCTTCACGTTTCAGACCCTACTGAACCCAAAAAACATAATTTTAAAAAAAGTCGGTCTGTCGGTCTGTTAGTCTGGATGTTGGATAACTTAAAAACGCGTTGGAATTTTGGACTGAAATTTTATATTTAAGATCTTGAGCCAAAATCTGACTTCAAGTTCGTTAATGAGCTTTATTCAACCAGTGGTACTTTTTTATTTTTATCAAAATACTATCGTGTGTGGTATCAAATTAAAGGTCTTGGGAAAATAAATCTAGTAGAAAAACAAAAATAACATTTAAATAATCGTCAATTGTTTTTTTTTATAAATTATTCAAATTATACCGAGTTTGGTGTCAATTTGAATCGCTCAGGGAGATATATATATATATATATATAGTGGCTTTACACTCCAGTGGAGTATCGCCGCTCGTAGAGCTCTCTAAATCCGGTTTTTTAGGGTGGATCAGTCCCTGTTTCTTGTTTTATATGTTTTCTATTGTTTCTCTCCATATTTCTCTATGTTTTGTTTTTTCTTGCCAGTTCTTGATGCCTGCTCTTCTTAAATCTTCTTTTACTTCCTCTAGCCATTTTGATCTCGGTCTGCCTCTTCTTCTTCTGCCACCTGGGTCCCATTGTACTATTGACTTTATTGTTTCGCTGTCATCTGTTCTCCATACGTGCCCTAACCATCTTGCTCGCTGTTGTTTTATCTTTCTTACTATATCTTCTTCTAGTTCTTGTTCTATCTCAAAGTTCATTCTTTGTCTGAGTTCATTTTCTGGGGTTTTTACTGGTCCTAATATCGTTCTTATTATTCTTCTTTCCGTTCTTCTCAATTCTTCTTCATCTTTCTTCGCCATTGTCATTGTTTCAGCTGCATACATAAATACTGGTCTTATTATCGTTTTATAAATTTTAATTTTTGTTTTCTTTGTTAGATTTTTGTTCTCTAGTAGTTTTTTGTTTGCATGGTAGGATTTGTTAGCTGCCATTATTCTCTCTTTTATTTCTGTCTCCCTATCTCCTTTGCATGACAGTGTAGTTCCGAGATATTTGAATTTTTCCACTGTTTCAAAGGAATACCCTTCTATAGTTATGTTTTTATTTTTCCTGTTCCTTCCTATTACCATCATCTTGGTTTTGTCTTCGTTTATTCTCAATCCTATCTCATCTCCTTCTGTTATTATTTCTCGTAGTATTTCCACCATTATTTTTCTGTTTTTTGTTGCGATCACTATGTCATCGGCATATGCAATGATCTGTCCTCCATTTGTTCTTAGTGTTCTCTTCTTGATTTTTCTCATTGCATATTCTAATGCTAGGTTAAATAGCGTTGCTGATAATGTATCGCCTTGCCTTACTCCTTTATTAATTTCGAAATTGGATGACTCACCTTTTTGTGTTTTAACACAAGCTTCTGAATTCCTCATTGTCATTGCTATCAGTCTTATTAACTTTTCTGTTATTTTGAACTCTCTTAATGCTTCAATTAGTTTGCTTCTTTTGATTGAGTCGAAGGCTTGCTTAAAGTCAATGAATAACATTTCAATTTCTATCTTGTGTTCGTGTGCTTTTTCCATTATCTGTTTAACTGTGTGTATTGCATCCGTAGTTGACTTGCCTTTAGTGAAACCACACTGATGCTGCCCGATTATGTCCTTTGTTTCTTCTATTAGTCTTTTTTGCAATATTGATGTCATGATTTTGTAGGTAGTGTTAAGTAGTGTGATTCCCCTGTAGTTTTGACACAGTTGTTGATCTCCTTTCTTGTGTATTGTTATTATCTGACCGTTTTTCCATTCTTCTGGCATTTTTTCTTTCTTCCATATTTCCTGTATAAGCCTGTATATTTGTTCATGAAGTTTATCTCCGCCATGTTTTATTAGTTCTATGTTTAGTCCGTCTTTTCCTGGTGTTTTTCCATTTTTCATGTTATTTATTATTTGTTTTACTTCCTCTTTTGTTGGGTCACTCGAGAGTTCAGTGTTTTCGTTTTCATTTTGTGTTTCATATGAATTATTCTGGCTGGGATCTGTTAATAGATCTTGGAAGTATTCTTTCCATACCTGGTTGTATTCTTCAATGTTCTCTGTTTTCTTGCCATTTTTATCCTTAATGGTGTATTTTTTTGGTTTGTATGTTCTATTTTGTGCGTTGATCCTTTGATAGAATTGTTTGGTGTTGTGGTTCATACCTTCCTTTTCGATTTCTTTTATTTGCTCATTTATCCAGGTTCTTTTTGCTTTTCTTATTTCGTTTTTGCATATTTTTTTGAATTTTTCATATTCTTCTTTATCGCTCTTTTTATTCGTACCTATCCACTTCAGTCTTGCTTTCGTTTTCTTTTCTACAATTTCTTGACAATTTTCATTGAACCATTCTTTCCTGTTCTCTTTCTTTTCTTCTCCAATGCTGTTTTTTGCTGCATTGTTTATGCAAGTTTTTATTTTTTCCCATCTTGTTTCTATTTCATCGTCTCTGTTATTAATTTTGCTTATCTGTTCTTCTAATTGTTTTTTGTATTTGATTCTGTTGTTTGTTGTGTCCAGTTTTGTACGTTCCATTTTATTTGCGTGTTCTTATGTTTTACTGATCTTTTTATTTTTTGCTTGATTGTCGCTGTTACCATGTAGTGGTCTGAGTCTGCGTTTGCACCTCTGTAGGTTCTGACATCTTTAATTGTTGACTGTTTTCTTTTGGTTATTAGTATATGGTCTATTTGTGATTGGGTTCTTTGATCAGGTGACGTCCATGTAATTTTGTGGTGCATTGGGTGTTCGAATTTTGTGCTGCTTATGGACATGTTATATTTTGCTGCTGTTCTGCATATTCTCTGACCATTGTTGTTTGTTTTCTCATGTATTGTGTGTTTACCAGCAACTGTCTGTATGTAGTCTTCTTTACCTATTTGTGCATTTAGGTCTCCTAGTATTAGTATATTATCTTCTTTTGGTATTTTTTCTATTTCATGTTCTAAGTTCTTATAAAATTCATCTTTATCTTCTGTTTTGGTGCTTTCAGTTGGAGAGTATACATTCAGGAGTGATATGTTGAATGGTTTCGCATCTATTCTTATGTACGCTATTCTTTCATTTATAGGTTCAAAATCCAGCACTTTATTTGTCATCTTGCTTGTTACTATAAACGCCACTCCGTGCTGCCCTTGCTTGTCATTGCCTGATTGCTCAGGGAGATAAGTTTTTTAAAAATGTAAAAAATGACATTAATACGATTTTCAATTGTTTCTCAAAAAATTACTCAAATTTTTTTATTCAACCAGTGGTACCAACTTTATAAACATATCTTATTTTATTTTTATTACAATACTATCGTGTATGGTATCAAATTAAAGCTTTAACTGATCGTCAATTTTTTTATCATACATTATTCAAATTATACCGAGTTTGGTGTCAATTTAAAGCTCTCGGGGAGATAAGTTTAGTAAAAATGTAAAAATGTCATTTATGCGATAATCAATTATTGTTTCTCAAAAAATTATTCGAATTTGTTCAAGTGTATTATCAAATTAAAGTTTTCTGGAAAAAAATATTAGTCGAAGAATCAATAACAACATTTAAACAATGGTCAGTTGTTTTTACTTTCCGCATTATATTCTATAAGGCTATAAGGTATTGTGACGGGTTAAAATTTTCGAGTGTGAGTTTTTAGTGAATAAGTATCAGATTTTTTATGGTATTTAAATTATGCCGAAGTTGGTATCAACTTAAATAGTTTGGGGAAAAATGATAAATTTATTTAAATTTTGCAGAATAAAGCATAAAATTAACGGCGTTACGAAAGTAAGTTATTAAAACTTATAATCGGGGAAGTACTGTGGTGGACACAGCAGATTTTTTGAAACTGGTATAAATAAGGTTAGATAGGTAGTTTTCTTCAGAAGAACATTTTTAGTGTTACTGAATACTATCGAACAAGAGAGAGTTATGTGGCTGGCTACTTGAAACAAAATTCAATTATTTTATTACGAAAACGATAGTTATTAATTAATTAATACGTAATATTTAACTACACTCAACCAGTGGCCCAAAACTGTTTCCTTCGCCAATTATAAAAATTTATTTTCGAATTTGTTTTCTGTGGTAAGTACATCAATACCATATTATGCTATTCTAATAAAAAAATTAAATTACAAAAATGGTAAAAAATAGTTATTATTTTACTAAAATCATCATCTAGATGATATTTAAAAATAGATAAAGATAATTTGTATTTTTATCTAGATAAGATAAAACTTTAGCTTGCTATTATAAGAATATTATAAACAATTTATTTTATTAATTTTAATCCTGAAAATTGAAACGCTAGACGAGACTGACGAGACTTGAAACTTATTTAATATACATTCATATTATTTCTTAAGATAATACAAAATACATTTTCTTTTACTTTTATTTATTATTTAGAGTAAAATTTTACCTAAGATTTTAGTTTTTATACTTGAAAATAAATTGGAAGTTTACACAGGAATTTGGATTAATAATTTTCTTGCTTTAGATTTTATACCTAATAATATTTATTACTCCATCATTAACATTTCATTATTATTCATTTATTAAGCTTAATTATTAATTTGAAATGAAATTTGCAAATACCTGACTTATATTCAATTAATTCAAGATGGAGTTAATTAAATTTTCATCATTATAGACTTCTCAAATTCGGCAAATGAATTTATTACTTTGAACAAAATCAGTGGCAAGAATGAGGTTATTGAATTCAATTGAATTTTGCAATATGATTTCTGCTTACACTGGAATACTTTGTATTGAAGTAGTATTTTACTCATAACTACGGGGTATTTGGTATTTCACCACTACTATTTTTTTAATTTAAACAGTTTCGTATTACGTTATTAAAACTTCTCACCCAAAAATAACTCAAAATCTGAGGTCAAATTCAGTCAAGCATAATACTTGTGCATCTACTACAACAAACTAGGTAGGTACCTACTGTATATTAAATTTTATATTGCATATTATATTACATTTTAGGGTAACTTTACTCAGCAAAAAAACGTGGCAGACGAACACTTTTTTCATCAATTCGTCAATATTTGAAATTCAATCTCATGAATCCGAAAATCTGATGTCACATATTGGCGAATTTTTTTTAAAATACAGATTTGTAAATTCCTTCATTCAAATATTATAGCTTTAGTACCTTTTTTGTCATGCTCAGGAATTAATTTAAATAAAGTATATTATTAACAAATATTAAGTAAAAAGTTAAATAGAATTCTTGTTATGAGTATTGAAATTTTAATATATTTATGACATTAGGCCCATTCTGATTAAATCTATAAATCATCTATAAAAATGTATTTATAAGTTAAGATTTTAAGCGTTTTTATAATTTTTTTTATATTTAAACCGTTACTTACAAATTTACAATTTATATAGAATTGCATTAATATTATAAAAATACGTGTAGTCATATTTTCATTAAAATTGCCATTCAAAGAATCATTCAAGCTTAAAAATAATAAAACTAATAAACTAGGAAGGTATGTAGACTGTTTTCCTATTTTTCATCCAGATAATGTAATATTTTAGTTTTCAAATCTAAAATGAAATGTAAAGAAAAAATATTATAGCATGATTCTATTGTTTTGAGAATCAAATTAAATTTATGACTTAATTGCAATATTCAAATATGAAATTTGTGTCATCTTTATCACTTTTTGTTTTTGAATCATAAATACTTACAGTAAATGTATATATTTCTTTTACATATTTCGACTTACTTTCTCGGCATGTCAATGTTTAATTGTCTAGTTCGATTCGAACAAGGAACGACCGTGTAGAATAATAAGCTCTGGTATATTTTGATTGACTGCAGATGATCGAGTACAATTTATTATTGGTCCGATCAATCAGTGACAATTGAACACAAGTTGCGCTACATTCAATAACATTTCAATCAGAACGCATTATATTCCCACTATTGTTGTTTGTCTGTATTCGTGTTAAAATTCATTACATTTCTAGAACTGTAGGTGATTATTTAATATTCATTAAACGAATATGCATTAACTCAGATAAAAATATCGGAATAATTTATTATTATTTTAAAAATGTTATTTCTTATTGCCGAAATTAGAGGTGGACTGGCAACGTTTCGGTTCAATGGCCAATACATTTCGCTGTTTTCCTAAAAAAAGAAAAGAGTTTGGGTTCAAGGCCAATGGCTGTTTCAGTAAAAGTTTAGTTTTTCCATAAAGGGAAAATTTCACACATTTTACCCTCGCTTACGAGAAGAAATTAAAATAAATAATAAATTTAAAGATAAATGTATGTAATCAAAATTTGGCAAATTATTTATTTATAATTAGTCTAGCAACAATTTCTTAAACTTTTAAAGAACAAAATCGATTCGAACAGCAGATTCTAAATGACTGACCAATACAAACATAGTTTCGTTTGTTTATTTGTATACCTACGATGTTGTAAATAATTGTGAATTTTAATAAAGAAATAATCAGAATTGGATTATTTGCGTTATTTATAAAAATAGTATATTACATGGTAAGTGAGAATCTTGACGCATGAGGCTTGCCGAGTTCTGCAATCTCATACGAGCATTCGACAGACACTTTTCGGCGAGTCATGTACCGTACCTACACTATTTTTCCCACGACCATAAATATTAAACATTTTATTCATGAATATATTTTAATGTCAACTGTCACTGTTATAATTTTAATTTTACGAAGAAAGAAATATACCACGATCATGGAATGTATGATAAAAGATTTTCAATGACAAGAATATAAATTCTATTTAAATTTGTATTAAATTTTGACGTTTTAAGCTGCTATTATTAACTCCCTTCGGGCTCGGGGTCTAAACTTTCTTCTCTTCTCACTTGGTGTATAAATATCTATTATATTATACCAGATAACAAAAGTACTATTTTAATTCATGTGGATAAATCACTTTTCGTGTTTGTCCATTTAAATGGAACGCCTACTAAAAGGTGAAACAAAAATTAAAACTGTGGCGGTATGATGTTCGATGTCATATCGATATTTGATATTGCTTATTTTCATAGCTAGGTAACTGTATGGAAGCTGTTTGTTTCGTATATAGTCGCGGTAATTCCACTCCTGTATAAAGTAAGCCATAAACAAAAACACAATTTTATCTATTTGACAGCTGATAAAAAGGTAACTTTTTGCAAGTGATAAAACCTTATTTACCTTTTTCTTAGCAACCAAACAATAAACAAAACACTTTAATGTCATTTGCTTCATATTTCTAATATTTGTCAGTGAAATGATTAGATTTTGGGAATATTTGTGAAGAAGAACCAAAGGAGTCATTAAATTATCTCGTTGAATAATTACACGCAAGCATTTTATGTCCTCCGAATAAATTTCTGGGCGACATCTCATTCTTGTCACCTGACAGCAATTTGACTCGAAATTATTATTTGAAATAATATCACCCCACCTACGGTGCCGTGATTTTATTAAATAATTTTTCTTTTCAAAATCGCGAAAATATCCCACCGGTCCAGTCTGCCTCTGACCAGAACCTATGAATTTACTTTCTAAATACGCAACTGTTCCTTTTTTTGAAACTGAATTTTATTGGAATAATTTTATACCTATTCTACTATTTAATAATATATTTCTATTATATTTATAAAATAATGTTTGGTGAATTAATATAGTCTTTTTTACTCATTCATGATTTCTAGAAAAATAATTAATTGGCTTTTTAACTAATGAAACTTGTACTATATTATTTTTGAAAAATAGAATTTCCTGCACCAAAGCATATCCAAAACATACCTAATAATTTGTAAAGAAACTAATATAAATTAAAAAGTAATTAGTTTTCTTAAACTCATTTGAAAAATTTACTCTCCTTATTGTGTCAAAAAACTCATTTGTTAGATGATAACTGATGATAGGTAAATAATTAGCATAATGAATTGAGTGATACTAGTTATTTATGTTACAAGTGGGATAAGAGTATTATTACATCACTCGAATGTGAAAAATTGTATACGAGGTCACATGAGTGCTTTAGCCCGCACGTGATATAGGTACAAAATTTTATCCACAACTGCTTAATATTAATAAAAATATATATTTTTGTTTAAACGAGATTTGAAATTTTTAAAATTATATATTTTGACAATTATTATTGATAGATGTCAGTTTCTATAATTTTGATTTAAAATTAAAGCAACAGGGACCATGCAATTTGTTCGAAAGCAGGACATCCTATCAGTTTTATTTATAAAAAAATTCTTAAAATGTAAGTTTATACGTAATATTTATTTATTATTCGTGTATAAATTATTTATTATGGAACAGTACTTCAAAATTGATTTTTTCCAAGAATATTTAAGTAATAAATAAGTAGACAAGTTATTATAACCTTAAAATTGCTGTCAAATGTTGACAAAAATATTATATTTATTAGTATTATTCATGACCGAACAAGTGAAGAAGAGTAAAATGAAAGGTAATATGACAAAAGCACATCATATTATTTCACTAGTGAGGTAATATATCAAATTACCTCACTTAAGAGGTCCGTCTACCTCCTAAAATCTAGCACAAAATGTACTAACGTAGCGAGTGTTTTGTGGCCAGGACAAGAATGGTAAAACTTGATTTCAACAAGTATTTAATAGGGAAAGAATGGATCTACGTGCCTTTTTAAACATTTTACATGATTATAAAAATTCAAAACATTTCCAATTTATGCAAACTTTGCACGGTTATATCTCATGATAGAAAATAACATTTAAAATTTAAAAATGGCTCATCTGTAGATACATTCTTTCTCTATTAAATGTTTATAAAAATATTACCCTAAAGTCAATAATAATCTGACAGTTTACTCGCAACGAAAAAACTTTTACAGTATTTTTCAACTACCAAATGATATTGCATAGCTAGGATGCGACAAAGTACGAGTTTCGGGCTGGTTTCAGGCAGCCGTAGTAGTAGGGCAAAGAGTGGAATAAAAATAAAAGTAAAATTGAGAGTATTCTAGGAATTCGGAAAAAACCTAGACGGGCCGCTTAAATGATGAAAATAATATGATTATCCACTGGCGTGAATAAAAGAATAATTCTGATAAATTAATAGTTTATTGAAAATAGAATTCCATGAAATTTAAATTATTTGATACTTTATTTTATTAATGGCCGGTGTTAATTATATTTTAAGAAGCGATGCTTATAATATGAACTAACGAATTATATTTGACAATTTGGTTTTTTCAATCACAAAATTCTGATAAATTTCTTTGCAAAAGTAAGTTATTTTACTTACTATAAAATTTATCACTTTATAAATATTTTCTTGTTAAATGAGTTATTTTGTTTACCAATTTTTTCCGTATCTCTATTCTGTTTATAAACATTTATTTTTGTAAGTGTTCAATTTTTAATCAATGTATTTATTTTTAATTGAAGGTAATGACTAATGATAACTGCTATAACATATTTGTGTAAAATTTTACTTCTTACTACTTATCTATAACATTTAAAAAATAAAATTTTATTTCTTATTTCAAATTGAGACACATTGTTCAGAAACAATACCTTTGTATCTTTATTTTTGAAATTTCAAGTTTCATAATATGCTCATATAATGTTTTCTAAAACAACGCGAAAATATTAAAGACAATAATAATTACTTTTAAAATTAAATTGTTCATTTTGATCATAAAAGTCTAAAGACAACATTAAAATCATCAATTAAGAAATTGTTATTTAATTAATAATAAATTTAAGGGATTGTTTTAATCATCTATATTTACTTTTTGGACTTATTTTGAATGTCCTGTTATATTTGTAACTTAGTAAACATTAGCAATAAATAAATGATTACCAGTAATAATAATTGTTGATTAGTATATGGGAAACTGTTGTTTATTTACGCCTGATTTTCTGAAATGAACACAGCATGAGCGATAGCCTGGATGCTCAAATTCTAATTCGAATTCCCTTTACATAAAATACAGTATTAGTTTTATTACTTACTAGATAACCTTCAATGGAACTTTTATTTTTTTCCGGTTAATATTTTATTTCAAATTAGATGGCAGTTGCTGCGCGAGTTTAAGAACAGCTTATAAGTATGCAGGAAATGTGATTGAAATATGCGAAATAACCTAATATTATTTTACAGATATTTTGCAGATATGCAACATACTTTTATTCATTATTTTAATTAATACTTTATCCTAAATCAGCAAAATAAACTACGGATATGTACAATAATACAATATATGCAAATGCTTTTAATCCGCACTCTAGTGATGACGGAGTTTCGTAGTTCTTTAATAACTAACCTCTCGACCGGCAATGTAGGGCCTTAAATTGTAAAACATCTTGGAATTAAATCGATCTCGAATACTTTACGCTGGCCACTTGATCGTCTTAAATGTATTCCTGTTTGCAAAAACAATCTCTCCGGTCGCCGCTTTGAATTTCAAAGGCCGTCGCACGGATTGAGTTTCTGACTACACCAAGAAGAATCGGTTCAAGTGCTTGGATTTCACTATAATAACATCTACGATGTGAACCATTCTACAATTGCGAGTAAATCATGTGGAATGGTTACCAGCAAAGTAAAATAAATATAATATTAATGTTATTTTTAATTTCTATAAATCATGTGAATTTTATGTATTTTCAACTATAATTTTCCTCCAGTCTACTAGTTCAGTCAACTTATACTCTTGATCAAATTAATATTAATCACCTAGGCACCTAGGTGCATAGCCTGCGGTGATTCTAATTGCAGACATATAATTAATTACTAATTAGTCTAGTTACATTATCCTAATTCAACAATAAAACAAGTTCGTCGACGTCATGGTGCCGTCGTCGTTAAATTTGACGTCACTCAGTATAGAAACGATGCTATTCTTAACATGAAAGCCGCTATGCTCATACGTATCTCTATTCACAGAAGACACGTGTATGCGATTCGTGAGTACAACCAAGTTACGAAAATCAGATAATTGAATTACCGACAGACACACTAACACACTTAGTGACGTACACACACTAATTTGTTACTTAATAATGCTCTAATCAATTATTAATTTGATTTGACAAGTTTGCTACAGACTACACGCTACACAGTTTCACAGTTCGATATTTGGCCAACTATTTAGCAAGTTGAGTTTATGATTCACCTATTGTTCGGGTGTTGATGTTATAATGCTGTCATGATTTAATTATTATTAATTGAATTAATATTACTGCCATTGTAATAACCTTAAATTAAATCTCTCACATACAAAAATATATTAAAGGTGATCCAGGGAAAGTTAATATAATAATACAAATACATGATTTTTCATTAGATGTAATTTGAAGCCAGAGAAGCACCGAGGGAAACTACTCTTTTCTCGGAAGGTGTACGAAAATTGTCAAAACACGGTTTCTGATTCGAAGATTTAATTCTTACTTCATCGATATTTTTTGCAAATAAATAATATAGGTAGGTAATATTAAATTTCCAATATTTTTATTTGTAAAATGATAAAAGTAGGTACAAATCAACTTTTCAGCTACGGAAAGGCAAGAGTTTGTACAGGAAGGGCTTTGTCCTGCCTGGGCCCCCTGGCTACGACCCTGGTATGAATTATGTTTATATGTATTTTTGGAGCAACTTTGACAGTTAGAATAGTAACTTTTATAACACCTTCTTTGTATGGACTGTGTTCTTAGGTATCTCATAATTGTATTAAATGCATTTGAAACCTTGCCTGGTAAATTGCAATACCTGTGAAAATTTGAATATATATTTCATTATAAGTTGCTTATTTACTTTTTTTGCAACACTTTTTTTAAGTGAATATTAAACAGTCAATTTATCTGGTAGAGCAGGCGGGAAACTAATCACGTATACTATGAAGAAGCATGAATGGCACGGTAGATTTAATGCATTTCATTTTCTAAGGTTGGGTTCAATAGTGTTTACATTTACCCCCTGTTAACAATTACTCTGACTGACCCTATGTAAATATCTATTTTGAAGCTATTTGTGATTGTTAAGAACGCTACCTTAATAGTCTATCTACCTCTAGCCGAATGTGTTATGTGGCCAATTGTTGTTCTGACAACACTGTGGTTCGGATTTCGGGTAGATTCTAAGCTCGTATACTTGTAGAAAACTCTACACCAATAAATAAATAAACATGTGTCCCGTGAATTGGTAACCGCACATAATATGCATACCAGTCAGCCAATAACATTCAAGTTGGGTAAAAAAATCTTGATAGATAATTTTTTATGTACACTGGCGAAAAAAAAATGAAACACTGCCATAACTCGGTGTATTTTCAATCGATATCGATGAATCTTCGAGGGCGAGAAACTTTGAAGTGTCTACTTTAAAGTCATGCATGCAAACTTAAGCGCAACCCCCTCCGCCCCACTCTAGCAATCAGGTGCAAAAAAAAGAATTTTAATTTTAAATATGTCCAACTTTGAGGATGTGTACGGAGTTTAAAATTTTTTTTTGACTTGATCCACCAAAAGGGCACTAAAATTTCCCTGTGCAGGACTCAAAGAACAAAGTTCCTACGATGATTTGGCACAAAGTTATGAATTTTTTTAAAAAGGGCATTTTTTGGTTTTTCGCACATATCTGAGCCACTTTTCAACCAAATTAGACGATTTTTTCGGGGAAAAAACCCATAGTGGCAGTGGCTTTACTTTAAGGGGGTAAACTCAAATTAGTATGATCCTTTTCGTACCCTTCAAAACCCGAACAAAAAAAACACGTTTTTGGGCAAAAGCACGTCCAACTTTAGTCATGTTTATTAAGTTGGAAAAAATTTGTCTACTCGATCCACAGAAAAGGCATTGAAATTTGTTCAATTACCTGTGCAGGGCCAAAGAACGAAGTTCCTACGACGATTTGGCACAAAGTTATGGGCGTTTGAAAAAAGTGCATTTTGTGGTTTTTTGACTCATAAATCGGCAGTTTTTAGACGAATTTTTTTTTTCACGAATGAAATTTTCTTTCAAAATTTCTAATTTTTAGGCAATTTGAGTTATTCACACGAAATATCCAATTTCATTTTTAAAGAAGTAAGCAAATCTCACGAGTTTGAAGTTTAAGCATACCTTCAATATCGAGAAAATTTATCGATATCGATTGAAAATACACCGAGTTATGGCAGTTTGAAAATGGTCGATATTTTTACGAATTTCAAGTGTTTCATTTTTTTTCCGCAAGTGTATTTGAGTGAATAATTGCCATAATGTTAGTAAACATTAGCCCACCTCCTATTTCCATAAAATTGTAACATTTGATACCCTCTCATATTGGAATTACTGGTAATGAAGAACCCAACTGCAAACAATTATTATAAAAATCACAACCAGCAAAGAAGAAATAAAATACCATATCAAACAACAGTGCAGAAAAGTATGGGAAAAACCAATGGTTACAAACAAACAACAACAAACCGAAGTAACACTAAAACCGAAGTAACACCCTGGAAACCAAAAGGCACCAGAAAAGAACAAATATTCATAACAAGACTGAGAATCGGACACACAAAGCTCACAAACAGCCATCTATTCACAAGGACCAACCAGCAGCAGTGTGACACCTGTAACACATCTCTAACTATAAAACACATAATAGAGAACTCCCTAAAATTCAACAACGCGAGATCAATATATGGCATCCCAACAAATATCACTGAGCCCTCTCTAACGAAGCCCATCGTGTTACCAATACAGATTTTTAATGACATGTAATCAGTAAATCAATCAACTTTATTCTTATAATGTAAAATGTAGCAGGGCTCAAATAACACTGCTCTTGAAGAGCCTTTAAACCCTAAATAAAAAATATCAATGATAACCTTTTCTGTTCATACTTAGTATAGAATAAATAACAATAAAATTGTGACCATCTTGCTGTATTCCGTTCTTCAACTTGAGATTTACGGTACAAGTATGAAGTAGGTGTTGGAATATTCGAAAGGCGACTTCGTTAGCATATTCCGTCGTCCATTCAAATCGTAACGAACGGACAGTGGATTGTATTTTTGGCGAAGTGGGTAAACCGTGAACTACGTTTCAGTGAATTGCGAAGGGCTAGCATAAAGGACACTACTCCAAAGTGTTTGTTGGTTGAAATGACAGTTGATGACGTAGGCGAGGTCATTGGCTGGTCACTGGCTAGCTCAAGCGAATTGAACCACAAAATAATCTTTTTATTTTAAAGATGTTAATTAAGCCGAAATGAAAATTTAGAGGTGGGAAAATATAAATAATTCCTTGTTGTTTGGATTACTGACTTTATTCTTTATAATATAGCGAAATTATGTGAGATGCGACGTTTCAACCAGAGTCTTGACCATTTTAAAGCTACAATAATTATGATATGATTTATAACAAAATTGTTTTCATATTATAATTGTAGCTTGCAAACAACAACTTAGCATTAGCTAAAATACTTTATTACGTGTGCATAAAAATCATGCATTAATAGGAGTCATAAATGTATGATTTTTTTGCATTAATGATACTCATTAATAAACGATCAACGGAACAATAATTAAAATAAACAAATGTATTAAATCTGGCAAAATTAGATTAAACTGAAGAAAATACCTACAACAATAATTTTCCCTTTTTTTGTAGCATTTTAACAAAACAATGTTAAATTTTAGTGTATCCTAGAAACCGTTGCGAACCGGTTCATAATCATCGGTTCGGTTGGTTATGGGTTCTTAAAAATAATTTTGAACGGTTCAGGTTTGGTTTCGTGTTCACTAAAATAGAATTATTTTCGATATTATAATCATCTAATGTTAGGATAGGAATATATTATATATTTTAATCCTAACATTAGATGTTTATAATATCTCCAGCACATGTGCATAGTATAAGAAGATAGAAGGATGTCAAGTGCGGCTTTTAGCTTTTACAAAATCGCCTTATCACCATAGATACAAGATCAATAACAGCAATAACAGGTATTTGCAATGTTCGAAAGGCAACATAATGCTGTGGTTAATGAAATTACAAGCTAGTTTAAATTAGTAGACAGAGAACTGAATTAATAATCAAAATTATGTACTTACTTACAAAGGCGGATCCAAGGGTGATATGGAGCCATGATATTTTTACTAGAAAACATGCCTTACAAATTACAGATAAATAAATTTCACAAATTTTATAATGAAAAATGATATAATTTTTATTGACTTCCTTGTACGCCTATTAAACTGTTCATACTTTTCTTAATAACTAAAATGTAAAATAATATACAAAAATCTGACGTGGCCACCACAAGACCTCCCGCCATACCTACTTTATTCTTTAAACTTATTATACAAATATATTAATATATAAGTACTACTACTACTGCTACTATACTCACAAATATATTTTAGTCATTTTATTTAAACTGCAGAAGATGATATAAAGCATATTTTACTATTGTCACTGTTCTTTTTGTTTAAAACTGTTTTATACGTATTTTTTTATTGATTAAAAACATAATATGCAGGGGATTCCCATACCTATACTTATTATTTATTATCAGGTTATGGCTATGGGTGGTATTTAGTGAGACATAGTATATATGCTATACACTATTATTAGCAATAGGAACTTTGTTTCATTTTGTAGATAAAGTATTAAAAATGTTTAAAACGTGTTTTAAACTCGTTCTTTGTTTTAAACGAGTTTTAAACGTTTGTTTAAAACTAAATGTTTTAAACGTGGCAACCCTGGTAGGTACCTATACTGAGTATATAAATTATTATTTATTTGTTTAACCTTTCTACAATGTTTTCCCCGTGCATACACTTTTGGTACATGGGACTAAATGGACCCACAGTAGTAATTAGAGTACTTAAATATTAACATTAATGTAATTAATATATTTATTTTGAACGGCTATGTATTATCAATACAATTAATATTTTATTTGCTTATATCCTCATTTATGAAAAAAAATATCTCATGTTTGAATTAACGGCAGCGGACGGAGCAGTTTTGTTCCACACAGGTTCATCGCGTGCAATATACTGTAAAGTTTCTGTGTTCTTATTATTTATTTTTCAAGCAGCAAATGTTGATAAATACACTTATAACTAATATAATGGCTATTTATAACGGATACATCACAATAATTTCCAGAAAAAAAATATTTAAGTTCAACTTACATGATTTACGGTATTATGGGTACGATTGGACCCATAAACTATGTATGTGTTAAATACGTTTTAAACAAATATTATTTATTTTTTTAATAAAAAAAATTTTGGTTTGGTTCGTCTTACAGGACTGAGTGGCGAGAGGTAAAAAACTATGAAACTAGAATTTCCAACTTATCAAATAATATAGCTATAGGGTTTCTATAAAAAAAGCAAAGTAACATTTTTTTACTACATATTTTATTACTTCGTCTAATATTGTATGTCGAAAAACAATCCGCAATTTTAATATACTGTTCACAATATTGTTTGTGTATTTGGACACAGAAACCACTAGAATACAAACACTTAAATAACACTCCAATTACAGGACTTCGAAAACTTGAACCTTTAACCAAAGACAAACATAAACAAGTCCTTTAATTATGTATAGTCTGGTAATACTTTGTCCATTGTTCTTCTAAATTGAGATCTTGTTTCTTGTTTTTCTTCGTTTCATTTCGAGATCTTTAGAAACACAATTTTCTATTTTGCCGACATGTTTTTGACAGCAACAGAAATAACTTGATTGAAACTATGAAATCTTTGTATGTTAACCATGAAAAATTTGATACGAAAAACTTTTCAATCATAAATGCGTCTTTCAAGTTCCTTGAATAAAAGAATACCTTCAAGATTCAAGACGATAATAATAGATTTTGTACGACGCATAAAGGGTTCATAATAATTATTAATTATACAATAATATTTCAATATGAACGGGTAATTAAGATATATTAGTCTCCTTTGTTGGTGTGCCTTTCTGATTACAATGCGAGCAAAGTGTAGTATAAATTAATTCATGCTGAATAAAGGCAAATATGTATTCATTATCATAATGCCGTTAATTTGGTATCAGTAAATACACTTATGATTAGGAATCTGTTCACATACGAAGCTAGCGTAAGTCTGGAAATAATTCTAACTCGAAGATTATACAATTTTATTCATAGAAAAGTCAAAAGTATTTTGGGAAACCAGTTGCGGATACAAATTTCGATGGTACAATTATTGGGGTACATAACGTCTATGTTGATTTTTTAATATATTAAACTATTTTTAAATCTAAGTGTGATGTAATTTTTATTTTACATAAATATAACTACACAAACCACTATAAACTGCATAGTGTGTACTCTCAACTTTAAAATTTTTCAAAGAAATTTGTAATTTTTTGACCGCTAAAATACTGAAAATATCAAAAAATACTGCCAAAGTGAAATGTAACGTTCAAGATGGTAATTATGTTAAATTGTGTGTATACATAAGACGTAAAGTATTGTATATACCGTGAGCATTAGGTACCTACTTGGTGTTTGTCTTTATATCCTTTGGAAGATTTACATACCCTCAGACCAGAGGCCCTTGGCCTTGTATACTTGTTGTCCTTGGACGACATGAACATCTTTATAACACCCTTAATCCTTGAACACATAAATAACTATTATAATTATATTAAACAAATCATATTTGACTGGAGTATTATCTACAATTGTATATTTAAATATTTAAAATTGTTTTAATTTATTTTTGTTCACTGACATCGCAGTAAAATTCAGCTCAATTTTCAATATTACCATTTAAAAGTAGTTATTCTATTTCCTATAGGTATTTCAAATTTAAAATAAACATGAAACTATGAATAAATTCTGTTCAGCGAATATTTTAAATTTATCGTCCAAAACATACAAAATTCAAATATGTATAATGTTCTTGTTTTGCGGTTTGCGGTCCCAAAATGTGCTGCTGTGATAAATGTTTAAAAAAATTATAATTCGCATAATAATAATATATTAGTTTCCCAAAGCAATATACAAATAGGTGCCCAAATATATTTTATTTTAATATAATAAACAATACTATAGGTTTTTTCAGTTGCTCTTTCCTGAAGTTTTTAATATACAACATACAACACAATTTATTGACGTTAAGGTTTTTTAAGAGCCAGATATTTTCATACAATAATACTAAATTAAGTGCATATTCTAAAATAATATCAATTACTACAAACAAATTATTTACGAGTGCAATCAACCTTTGTTCAATTTGAATTGATTGAATTGCGATTGATGATTGCTTGAATTTGTGTTTTACTCACGATATTTCTTATTACCTACCTAGTTATAATTCTAAATTAGGTAGTTTCAGGGCGCGCTTAAAAGTAAAAAAAGTCTGTAATGGCAATATTTTTAACCCCATAATAGAAAAAATCTTATATGTCATAATTTGATTTAAATAAAATGTTTTAATTCCTGTAACTATTAGTGCCATTATTTTGCACATGCTTTCTGTATAAATTTCGAATAAACTATGTAATCTTCAATTAAAATTACGTTACACAATGAAAATATATTCATTCTTAATTGCCTTATTCTAAAAATGATGTGGTCGTTTTAACTTGAGACAACGGAATATCTGCAAAAAGTATGCATATGAATCCTACGAAAAAAGTTTAAGATAAAAAGTAATATTATCAAAGGGAAGAGGGACATCCAACATTGCTGAAATTAGCCACCCCCTCGCCCTGACATGGGTGGGCAGGGGAGCAACTTTAAAATCTTAAATGGGAACCCAATTTGTTATTGCAGATTCGTATTCCTCACCTAAAAATACGTAAGGTTTGTTTGAGACATTTTTTTCAATCCTAATAGATGGCGCTGTAATTGCAACAAATGACATTTTTGACATTTTTTAAACTCGCAGAAAACAAATATTTTCTCAATTTAAATGAAATTCAAGATGAAATGCAACAGTTCCGAAGTAAAAAATTAAAGAAATGTTTCAGACAAAACTTATGTTTTTTGTTAGTTTTTCGATCTGAGACGCGATCCTCAAAAATATCAAAAAATGTCATTTTGTTGCGATTACAGCCATCTATTAGTATTAGAAAAAATGTCTCAGACAAACCTTTAGGTGAGGAATATGAATCTGCAATAAAAATAGGGGTTCCCATTTAACCTAATTTATCTCAGATAGAATGGTGGTTGTGTTATAATTATTTAATATGGTGTAGTTATATTTATCTGTTTATTTTCTCCACATTTATAACTGACCGGTCTCGGCCGTGAAACTCCATCCATCATCCGAACTCTAACAGAATGTAGTGTACGAAGGGGGCGGCGGCGGCGCTGGTAGACCTGTTGGTTCGCAGAACCGCCAGCAGGAAAAGGGTAAAGGGCGCCGAGACAGAGACGGGCTTGGGCAATTGTCAGAGGGCGACATGTTATTTAGTATTCTGAAAGGGAAAAAAGAATAAATAAACAAAGATGACAAACAGGGTAAAAAAGTAATTGAATGATACAGGAGATTATCTCCGTAAATTATCTCGTATCCATGCTTCCTATATGTTGATTTATAAAATAAAGAACTACTTATAGCTTGAGTAAAAGGCCGTGATAGATAATATGTGTGTATTTGATCGTATTATCGAAAATTCAAAATACCTAAATACAAATAATCAATTTATGATGAAAAGACGGAACTATATTTATTGCAAGTAAAACAATGTGCCAAATATTCGAACATTTGTAAATGTTGTACAACATTTTCAAATCTGCTCGTCAAAATTGTAGTTGTTGCTCTTGACGAGTTATATATAATATTATCTGATTATATTTAATGCATTTATTTCTGTTACACCTTGTATTTTAAATCTTCGTTCTTTGAGTTTTGCACAGGAAATTGTACTTTAGTACCCTTTTGGTGAATCTAGTCGAAAATAAAAAATCTAACTCCGTACACATCGTCAAAGTTGGACATTTTTTCGATTTAAAAGCATTTTTTTCACAGGGGTGCTGGGGGGAGGCGGAAGGGGTGACGCTAAAGTTCGCATGCATGACTTTAAAGTGGACACTTCAAAGTTTTTGCTCTCGAAGATTCATCGAAATCGACTGAAAATACGCCGAGTTATGATGATTTGCAAATGGGTGAAATTTCACCTCATTTCAAGTGTTCCCCTAATAATTGTGTTGCCGAGTTTAGTTCTATATTGACTGATAATTGTTACTGATCTTTTTTATGATCTATCCTAATGTCTGATCTGACCTAAAAAAATCTGATGGGGCCAGCACATGACCTTTCGCCTAATTCTGCACATTCTACAAATCTAATAAATAATTATACTTACAGTTTAATAGTTTCATGTTCATGTACTCGTAATATGTAAACGATAATGTAAACCAAGATGCAAAAGATGTCAACTGTACTATTACTGTCATAATAATTCAAATTTTGTGTAGAGACAAATTTTATATGATCATGGAACTGGAATTTAAAAAAGTAAAATATTAGGTGTACTTTATTTTATCTTAAATATTACCAGTTTTAGCAAATTGTATTTAAAATTATCTATACCCATAAAAAGTTATATTTTCTTTTATTTTTAATTGCAAAATTTGTCATAAATAAATAATGTACCAAAATTTATTTAAAGAAACTTTATCAAGCTTCAAAAGTACTACTTCCGTTTTGTGGATTTCTATCAAAAATATATGTTAAGATGAAGTTTAGTTATTAAAAATTTGATACTTTTTAAGTTATCGTGGACAAAAATCGTCAAATAAGTCCATACGTCCATACATCCATACGCACACACACATATACATCATCGTGAAAATAGTTTCGTTTCTAGAGATCCTGAAACGTGCTTTTATGACTCATTAGAATAACTACATTTTAAATAAAAATATTCAATCATAAAAATTGATCTATGATCATATTAGACGTCAAGATCTTGATCTCGATATAGATCCTTTTTAAAGTGATTTGTCACAACACTGTTTTCTTATGACAAAAATGTACAGAGATTTGCCATCATAACCAATAACATACCTACAAAGAATACAACCCTTATTACACCCCCCACCCTCCGCGGGGTGTGGCGGCGCCGTGACGTCAGCGCTGACATCACTCCCCGCCAGGGCTGTGCCCCATGGCACTCGCGCCGCTGCGCGCACTCGCCTCGTGATCTCGCAGGACGTCTCGGTCTCGTCCCGTGGCGGCAGATCGTGTCGAGACGTGCTCCGTGAAACATCGCCGCGCGCTCCTGTCGTGACGTGAGCAGTGCCGCCACTGCGGTGTTGGATAGCAGGAATCAAGTAGGTTGTGGTAGCGGCGCTTGTTTTATGTTATGTAAACAATAACATGTCGTAGTAGATTGTGATTTGTTTATGTGTAGAAACCCCATTCACGACAAATAGAGTCATTATTTATTACTAAAACCAATCAAAGTTCGCTATTTTCAGAAACACCTTCTATAGGTTAGGTATCGTAAGACCGGAAACTAATTTAATAGTAGTTTATGGTACATGTTCGTAAAGTTAGTCTTTCTTACACATGTTGCTCAAGATTAGAATTCGAGCGGAGCGAGTGGTCTAAGAGTAACAAGTGCAAAGAAGACACTTTATGTTCAAGTTTATACACTATTTTTTGCAAGATATCAAGTTATTTCCTTATTCAAGAAATATAAAATTATTTTGCCTAGATTTGTGTTGTAATTAAAATAATCGCTATACATTCGGTTACTTTTTCTATGACAAAAACAAAAATATATACAAAATTCTTATCTGTAGTTATGTAAAATTAACAGTCTATTTAAAATATAAAATTAATAAAATTATGAGCAATTGTGAAGGCGATGTACAGTGCCTTCCTTTACTTGAAAAAGGGTATGATATTTAACTGGGAATTATTTAAATAGATATGTGCATTAAAATTAATACTTTGCTCATTAAAATAAAAAATATTTAGCATTAAATTAATATATCTATTTAAAATAAAGAATTTAAAATTGAGCAATATTTTATTTATATTTATAGTGTGCTTTAAAACGAGTTTTTGTGCATTAAAATATTAAAAAATGTACCTATATTAAATAAATATTTTTACTTTAAATTTAAAAAATACTAATGCTTAAAACATTTTTCCCTCCGTCTTAAATCCCACAAGTACTCCAAATTTTTGGTAAAAACACAAATTTAAACTAAACTAAATGAAAAAACCCTTTTACCCTTCTTGAGTCTCACATACTCAATTTTGGTAAAAACTCTAGTTTAAATTAAACTAAACTAATTGAAAGAACCCTTCTTGACTCCCACATCCTCTGTTTTTGTTAAAAACTCTTCTTAAACTAAACTAAATAAAAATACCATTTACCCTTCTTGAGTCCATTGTTGATATAAACTTTTCTTAAACTAAACAAAATAAAGACAGTTTTACCCTTCTTGAATCCCGCATACTACGTTTTGGTAAAAACCTCTTAAAGCACACTATAAATAAAATAGTGCTCAATTTTAAATTCTTTATTTTAAATAGATTAATTTATTTTATGCGAAATATTTTTTATTTTAATGCACATATCTATTTAAATAATTCCCAATTAAATTGGAGTCCTTGAAAAATAATATAATAACACACTTCTTCTAAACTGTGCAAATATTTTTTTCTGCACAGTTAGTTCTTGTAAACTGTTTACAAAATACAATTGCTTTACAGTTTTTAAATGTACCTGCCATTTGCTGTCTTATTTTATTTCTGAACTCAAGAAATTAAAATTGTTTTACATGTAGCTATTTTCAGAAATGCAGTTAAGATTTTGTTTAGAAAAATAGATTTGCTATTGTAAAGTCCGAAACAAATTAAAACTAAATGATAGGTACGCTTTTTTAAATAAAATAAATTTTAGGCTATTTGCATATAAATACATAAATAATAAACAAAATAGTCGTATTTTTATTACATATTTTAGAAGAATAGATAATAACTTGCGACACATTTTTTATTTTGACAAATTTTTATTAACAAGTCCAAAAATAATTACTGAAAATTTTATTTTAATATTTAATTCTATAAAATAAACAGAACTACGAATACCTACTTATCTTCTGGAATACGACTTGGGTACCTACCTAGAAAAATAATATAATTTATCTCTTTAAACACTTACCTTTAACCTTCGGATGGCCAACCTTTTTTTAGTACAGACGACCAAGAGCGGTAAAAATTGACCCCATTTATTTTGACTAATTAAAAAACTGGCAATAACTTTTTAGCATTTATTTTTATACAAGAACGTAAAGTACAAAAGTAACAAAAGTAATATAAATAAAAAAGAATTAAAATAAAATTGAATTGTATAAATATTTTTCCACATAAGCGACAGATTATTGTGGCATGTGTTGCAAATTTTTTTTTTTAATTATATTGTTTCTTACAGACGAAATACTTGCATTTATTACACTTCGTGCAACATTTCTCGTCTGAAGCACGGGGACAAATTTTATAACGTTCGACCAAGAAATTAAAAAATTAAAATTTTAGTTTATAAGGTATAAAATATGCAGTTACATGCATTTCTAATAAATATATAAAGACAATTTACATATAAAAAATATTAATATCGGTACCCAAAATGTGTAAAAAAGTTATGCCCTATTTTGGTCTAGTTTTGTATGAAATGCAAACATTTGTTATGAAAATAATATTATGCACAATTATTTTAAGATATATGCAAATGCATGTAAACCGCACTCTATTATAGTGTGTAACGAGTATAACTATAAAAAATTATTTGGTTTGCAAATAACTAATGGTTTTCTTCTTTGTGTAGGTACTCTATTTTTTCATTCTTATTAATTTTTGGTTTTGAATTTAAAAAATTACAAATCTCTACTGGAAATACAATTTTTTTAATTTTTTTGTTGAATTATGTTATTTATTAGAAACAAACATTTTGTTTGTAAACATTGCTATAGTAAATTATCCTTGCTTTAAAGAGTTATATTTTCGCTCTCATTCTATAACTTCTTCGTTTCTGTAAGCAGATTCATAAAGTTAAATTCAATTACTTACTTCTCATTTTGAATGTTCAAAATAAACCTATTTTAAAATTAAAATTAGAGTTAGGGTAGGGTTTTCTTGGATTTGTCCCTATTATAATGGAGGGTTTCGGAATAATCTTTTTAAATGTCCTGGTTTTTACAAACGCTCGGTACTGTAGAAAACTTGGAATCAAGCTTTAAATTTAGATTTTATAAAAGGGCTAGTAGGGAAATTATTCTTAAAATCTAAATATTTTCTTGAACATACGCCAAGTTTTTCTTTTATGACTTGATCCTGCTTGATCCACTTTAGTGGTTTTTTTAAATTAAAGCTCATTTTCTTAAATCCTCCAATAATAAATTCCTATTTCCAAATTAACTACCAACGTAAACATAAATCTCAAATAATTTTCTATAGGTACCTACTTACTTGTCACAGGTTGGTACCTTTTGTTCTAGTCAAAATATAATATTATGCCATTTTACAAAATACTTCTTATGACAACTTACATTAAAGTCAAAACCCCAAATAATTTTACCTAATATTCTAAGATTTGTTCAGAAGATATTCTGATTTATTGCAATAATTTATTCATAATCACTAGCCATTGCGATTATTATTAATAATAATTGTTCTAATTATTAACTCAATACGGTTGTTGTTTTTTACTTATGCTAATAGAGATGTACAAAAATGAAACAAATAATTCCTTGTAAAGTATCTATAATGTCTATAACGTAAGTACTAGGTACCTAGCTAGTTCATTAGTCGAGTGAGTGGTAGGAATAATTACCATATTTTGTTGGCACATATAATTACCAAAAAATTTCAATGATGATAAAAATGCTCATAAAATTTACTTATAAATAGATTCATAAAACCAATAAAACCAGTCATTAGTCAATAATTTTACCTATGTACTCTAAATAAAATGCTTGCTTTCAAATAGATTGCTTAGCTCCCTACAAAAATATTTGACATGGCATACAAACTAAAAATACACAATTTTTAAAACACTTTTATTTTAGAGCAATATTATTAATAAATTTACTAAGTGGATTTACGAAAACATGGAATAACTTAGTCAAAAGTTCTTCTTTTGAATTTTCGTTAAAATTATTACATTCAAAAACTCCTTTGAAAATTATTGCAGACAAGTGTACACATAAACCTTAGATCTTATAGCTTATGTACTAGATGAAATAAACTATATATAATAACACGCAAACGTGGTCAATAAATACGATTGAGAAAGATAAAAATAGTAAACAATATTATTTAGACAAAGCTAATCTCTTTGGAACCAAACTCAAAGTGACGAAACTTGTAACAAATAAATGTATGAAATGTCAAATACGTGAAATCAAAACATAATTTATTAATTTAGCGACGGTGATCCAAAATATTTCCATGTCTCATAGTTCTAATGGTTGAAAGTACCTTTCATCTAGTATACGTATAAGCTATATGATCTAAGACATAAACTAATCATGACCATGAAAAAGTAGATATTAGCACTTATATCTAGATTATTACCTCATTGGTCGCGTGTTTTATCTTCATATGCATAAAATAAATGATTATTTTTACTTCCCCGATCTATGTAATAGAGGGAAGTATTGTAATCGTGATTTTTTGACAGTTCGAGATTTTGGTGAATCTTCACGTTTCAGACCCTACTGAACCCAAAAAACATAATTTTAAAAAAAGTCGGTCTGTCGGTCTGTCGGTCTGTCGGTCTGTCGGTCTGTTAGTCTGTTAGTCTGTCTGGATGTTGGATAACTTAAAAACGCGTTGGAATTTTGGACTGAAATTTTATATTTAAGATCTTGAGCCAAAATCTGACTTCAAGTTCGTTAATGAGCTTTATTCAACCAGTGGTACCAACTTTATAAACAAAACTTTTTTATTTTTATCAAAATACTATCGTGTGTGGTATCAAATTAAAGGTCTTGGGAAAATTATTCTAGTAGAAAAACAAAAATAACATTTAAATGATCGTCAATTGTTTTTTTTTAATAAATGATTCAAATTATTGGTGTCAATTTGAATCGCTCAGAGAGTTTTTTTTAAAATGTAAAAAATGACATTAATACGATTTTCAATTGTTTCTCAAAAAATTACTCAAATTTTTTTATTCAACCAGTGGTACCAACTTTATAAACATCTTATTTTATTTTTATTAAAATACTATCGTGTGCGGTATCAAATTAAAGCTTTAACTGATCGTCAATTTTTTTATCATACATTATTCATATTATACCGAGTTTGGTGTCAATTTAAAGCTCTCGGGGAGATAACGAGATAAGTTTAGTAAAAATGTAAAAAATGACATTTATGCGATAATCAATTATTGTTTCTCAAAAAATTATTCAAATTTGTTCAAGTGTATTATCAAATTAAAGTTTTCTGGAAAAAAATATTAGTCGAAGAATCAATAACAACATTTAAACAATGGTCAGTTGTTTTTACTTTCCGCATTATATTCTATAAGGCTATAAGGTATTGTGACGGGTTAAAATTTTCGAGTGTGAGTTTTTAGTGAATAAGTATCAGATTTTTTATGGTATTTAAATTATGCCGAAGTTGGTATCAACTTAAATAGTTTGGGGAAAAATGATAAATTTATTTAAATTTTGCAGAATAAAGCATAAAATTAACGGCGTTACGAAAGTAAGTTATTTAAACTTATAATCGGGGAAGTACTGTGGTGGACACAGCAGATTTTTATCGTTGTACTCGCACACAGTAAATTTATTTTATTTGATGTTTTATTAGCATCATATATTTATGTAAATAGGTAATATGTTTGTTGTAGTTGTGAAGAATTTCCTTTGATTTGTTTGCTATTTGAATGTACGGATGTAGATAAAACTGTGGTGCATATTAAAATATGTAATAAATATATAAATGAAAATTTTCATGAAAAATACACAAGCAATTTGTAAATTTAGTAGCATCAACTGCAAATTGAAATTTGACGCACATTTATTTATTTATTGTTTCGGAATAATACTGGATTCAATATTGATAACTGCTGTACTTAACATATAACAGTAATACAAGTTTGTCAGATAATATACAAAATGTTTGGGAAAATGTGAACTCGGTGCTCACAGTGTGAACATTATGTGAATGTCGGAAACGATACAGGGAGTTCACGCGATGCTTATTTTTGTACCTACACAGAAAAAAATACGGAGTTAGATCTAACTCCTTTTTAACTACTTAGGTAGTTCCCTCGCGACCATCCGTTTTCGGAGTTAAAATAAGTAGTTACTTTCACGGAGTTAGATTTTGACGAATATAGGAGAGAAATATGTAGTCAAGAACATACGTACGGAGTTAAATAAATGATGCTATTAACTACAAGACATTATGCAATTTACTCATATAAAATTGATATTATCTCATTTTATGTATTAGATTAACTACTTAAAAAGAGATAGTTAACTAAGATTTTTTTGCGAAATGCATACCTTTGATAGTTAAAGACATACAAAAAAAGAGATATTTAACCATGTTTTGGCAGTTAAATACCTCTGGGTATGGATGGTAAACCCTCCTTTCAAATTTTTACACAGGGCCGTAATAAAAATATCTAGTCATAAAATTCAGGACCGTAATAAAAAAGGTGAATAAGAAAATATTTCATGTATCATTATATTAATTTTAAAAAATATATTAACAATCTTTTAGAATACAAAAGTATTTTTAAAGCCAGGCTACATCTATTAGGAATTAACATTATAACATTACCATATAATTATATAATACCGCACAAAACAATGCTAACTTATTGGCAATTACAATATACCTAGTAATCCGATATGGCTTCCTTATTTGGACCCACGGCAATAAGAAATGGTTGGATAGTTTTCCTGCTGTTGAAAGCTTCTTCAAGACGACTAGCTATCTATTTAAATGAAATATATTTAATTCAAAATACATCAGATGATATGATAACAAATGTACTTACTGAATGATGAACAAATAACTTATCGACAGCAGAAGACTTTGACCTTTTTTTTGGCTCCACCACGGTCCCTGGATGCTGCCTGCTGGGGGAAGCAAATGAAGCAAATCTATCAACAATTATTTGTATGTATGTCCCAATCTTCAATAATAATTAAAACAATATAATTAGAACAAACATTAGAAAAATTTCTGGTAAATTACCTGAAATAAAAATTAAATTAACATTGAAAAAAAGGACCTAAACATCCGATAAAATATAATATATAAATTTACTTACAAGGCCTGGAGTATATCTTTGAAATGTGGATATAATTCAATAATGCTGGTTAAACTTTTTCTGTGGTTCACGGTAGATTGTATGTGAACAAATATATCTTTTAGTTGAATTTTTACACATGCATTTTTTAAAAAGTTAATAGATTCTTGAAAATATGCTTCGCTTGATTCTTCATCCAGTTCGTCAATAGATTCATTAGTTGGCGTTTTTTTGGTTCTTGATCCTATTGTAGATGAAGATGTTCTATTAATTGTTCTTGCTCGGGTTTCTAGAAAACCAGTGCTGCTTACGGGATCGTAAAATAACTCCTACAATAAGTTTAATAAATTAAAATATTTATATTTTTTCGTTTAAACTAGTTAAACTAGTCAAAACATGAAAAAACTTAATACTTACGTATTCTTTTCCTCCCGACTCTTAACAATCAAATAAGTTTACTGTAGCTTTTGCATAATTTAGTTTAACATCTTTCTTAGGATATTTTCCATATTTTTTCCGTCATTTACAACACAAAATTAAACACGTGGAACCACCACTAGAGTCTAGACGCAAAAGACCAAGAGTTTAGCGGGGAGCAAACTTCAGAGCCGCCAAACGCTAAAAAACTAGTTAAAACTGGATAATTTTAACTACTAATATATGAATTATAATAAGTTAACAAATATAAAGTGGAATTTTTCACTTGTGTATTTCTCCGTTAAGAGTAAATATCGTCTGTAAGTTGAAGTTAACTACTGTTATAAAAGAACTTTGAAATTTAACTACATAAAGTGTATTTTACATACCTCATATGTTATTACTCATTTATTGTAGATGTAAATTACATAAAAACGTATGTTTTTAACAAATTAAGATTTAATTTCCACATTTTACTTAGCTAACAAAATTTGTTCTACATGCGGAGGTAAAAAAGTGCAAAACTTCTCCTTATCGTTGTTAGAATTGCGTAACTACATGAAAAAATGATGATTTCTTCCTAAAAATAATACAGTAGTACAAAATTAACTACTCTTATGTGAAAACTTTCTCTAGAATCATTTCCTCCGAAATTTTTCTTTCAGTGTACGCGTTTAAATAATTGCTTAGAAAACTATTACCCTTAGAAAACTAGTTTTTTACATTATGAGATAAACGCACATAATATTAATGTGGTTGACTATATACTTATACTCGTTAAAATGGTAAAAAGTTTGTTTAGTTTTCCTTGAAAATTAAAGTAAAATTGAAATTTTCGAAATATCTAAGATATATTTAAATACTTTAAGAATACTCCCCGTTTGCTCTAATTCCAGATTTTAAAATTTTATTATGTTCATGGATAAATACGACCTATTTTGTAAATATTTCGTGTGTATTTTAATACAATCCCAGTAAACATATCCCATTCATGCGACGTTACAATTAATCTCAAGAATATATCGTATGAGTGATATCTCATTATGATATTCCAGAAACATTACAGAGAAACGGTCTGCAGATATATTGCTTTCCGCCATTTTGACAACTGGTGTTGACCCATTTTAAATTTTATTTTCTGGAATACAAAATGCATAAAGAGTTTAATTTATTTAAGAAGATATATAAATTAATTCTTTGTTTATTAAATTAATACAGACCGTTAATTTAACTCATAATTTGACTATGCAACAACCTTAAATAAATTCATGTGCAATATACGCTGTTGAATGCTCCGGAAGCATACAGATAATAAGTAGTTGCTTTTACTCGTAGTTGGACAATTTAGTATTGTTTAAATTTTAAATCCTATTTACTTCTAAACTAACAAACATTACACTTTAGCCGTAATCGTTTCGTAATCTTTGAAATTTAGAATTCTCTAGTTCTTTATTTTATCTGTACACAGTCAAAGTGTTGCCTCAGCATCGAAATTCTCTATCAACAGTTGCTCCGGGACGTCTGCTACTGTCCCATGTTGAGCCACGCCGCAGTGTTCATTCATTTAATGCCATACGATTTTAATGATTTTTGCAAAATTGGAAGGATTTTACGTAATTTTAAAGATTTTTTGAGGATTTAAAGATTTTATTTACGATTTCCGATACATTTCCACCGACTGTTTTAATGCTTAATAAGTACTAAAAGCAACGCATAAGAACAAAACTCCAAACATAAGGCGTAATGCACAAGCATAATGATCGACATGTGTCATATTTATTATTTATTTCTAGTTGTCAATTTCTGTCTGTTTCTAAATATATAAATGAATACCTTACTTACGAATTTAACAGTTCTTCTATTCCTTAACCTTTGCCAAATTAATCATTAAACATAAGTAATAGATGCGGAAGTGGTCATCTAATTAATAATCATTATGCATTACGTCTTACGCACAAATCATTATGCATTAAGCACTAAAATAGTCGGTGGAAATGAGGCTTAAGTATATATTGTTTTTCCAGGTAGCAGCAGTGTGACGTTAAAATAAATTCACGATATATCTTGCAATAATATCCCTATCGCTAAAACTTCTTCATAGATATCAAGATTCCGAACTCTAGTAATGACTGATTTAATAAAAATAATTGGAAATTATAAACCGCTGCAGAAGTAGTAGTTCCGATAGTGGCTCTCCTATCGGCGTCTAATTGAAGCATCGCAGCGCCCGTATTCGCGTGATTGGAAAATGCCTTCGTCTTTCTCGTTTCTGTGCCTCCTTCATGCCACGCGACTGTGCGACTGTTGGATTTAATAGGCTATGCTGTACGGTGTACGCTATGCTCTTGAATTATGATGTGGTTCAGCTGCATACTGAATATTCAATATTCCTAATTTCATTTTGACGGCAGGTTTAGAAGACCGGGAGTATGAAATTTAATTTGGAAATATCAGATGCTTCTGGAGATTCTTACAGTGGCGTTTTTATTTTGTAGCTTGTTACTTTATAGTTTATAGTGATCCTAGAAATAAGGAAGTTGTTATCGCGAATTTTCTCGAACTTCGGATTGTAAAGTTTCTTGACAATGAATGCATCCGATAATGGCAATTGCAAACCAGAAGTAATACACATAAAATGTACTTACTAAGTATAACTACTGTGATTACAATCTGTAGGTAACTGGATTTAGCCATTTAAAAGAAAATTGAGGAAGAAGCAAAGTCAACTTTACTCCTCCCAGAAACTGGGCACAATATTTTATAATATACAGGGTACATGGTATTGCCAAGAACATTTAGGGTAGATAAAGTGAAACTTTAACAGCAAAGGAAGATAGGTAAAGTTCTTTAATTTTTTTACATTTTTGTTCTTTAAATTCGATTTCACATATTTCTGCATCCACTTTTTGAAAAAGTAGGATAAAAACATTGCAAACAAACTCCGAAATTGTATTTTAATAATAATTTAATTTAAAATTAGTTTTCTTATATTTTTTCTAACATCAGCCATAGAATAAAATAGAATTTTATACACGACGATAAAATTAGGTCGACTCGCGAAATATAATTCATTCGCTCCTTTTCGTCGTTTGTGAATTTACATTTTTCTTTCGTCGATAAAATATAAAAAATAGTTATTTTTAAAAAATAGTTATAATTCAATAGATAATAAAACACAGTGAATATAAAGAATGCTTATTTTGGCTGTAGCCAAGGTTCGCAGTACAAGACAGATCGAGTTTCTATTTCAATGAAGCGCATATTGTCATTTTTGTCAGACAGATCTTTCTTTGCTTTGTACTATTTTGAATTTTTCGTATCATTTCGTAGTTATCTTCAGCTATAGCGATTTTTTACTCGTTGCAGAGACATTTTACTGTCGGGGATTCTCCGATTTTTATGACTAAGTACGTTAAAGACAGAATTTTTATATTTGTGTATTTCCGGAAGGTTCATTATAACCTAGAGTTCGTTATAAACGGGTTCGTTATAAGTAAACAATACTGAAGTAAATGCAACAGTCTGCGGAGATTTTGTTGATTTTTGACGTTTTCTATCTCAATTAAAAAACCTGGTTTGTTACTAGTAAACATCTGTCTCCCTGTCTGTTTCTTTGTTTTTCTGTCTTTTTGCCTGTATGTCTGTATGTATGTGTGGATATGGAGTAGAAATGATTGCTATTCCTTTGACACGGATAAACAAAATTAATGTTCCGGAAAACTCTGAATCCAAGTTTTCTCTGGTCATTTGAAGTTCGAAATTCGAGCTTGTATGACTACCTTTTCCGATCTAACTGAATGTGAAATAATATTTTCTTCTCTGTTAAATTCATTAAAATCCATTCTCATTTTCCCTGGCGACAGCTTCCAGCATGCATTTGCATGTTATGCTTACATAATTAAACGTGATAATTTTATTTTCATTATCTAAATCTGCAAATCTTGTTAAATGTGTTCATAATTACTGTTTCACGGTGATGATCTATAGTCTATTTTATACAAGGTGATTCATAACGCCGTATACATACTTGAAATAACATAATTATTTGGTTTTAGACTTACTGATGATGATCATAGAACAAACATAATATTTTTTAAATTTAAAAGTAGTTTTCGAAAGGGAGTACATTTTTGGTACTCGGTGATTCACAACTTATGATATTTTACTTACAGATCATAGAACAAAAATATATTTTTAAAATACTGGGGCAGTTTTTGCAAGGAATACATTTTTGGAACCACTCGATTGAAGATTTCATAATAAGGTAAAGTGGGGGTAATTGATTAGCAAAATTTTAATAGTTCGCACAAATTCGCTTTTATCTAAAAAAGTATTTATTTCGTTGTTCAAATTTTGACAGTATTATGCCTTGGGTATTACCTTTAGATATTTGAAGCGCATTAACTATTAATATTTCTTCAGTTTAATTTATAAATAATTTTTTAAAACAATGTCGATACTACGCACTTTCCCGGAAAAATGGGGTAAGTGTGTTACCGCGCCGTATCTTGTGTATGAATGGTGTTATAGTAAAGCTGGCGAACTTAGTAAAACTGCAAGAAATAACGAAGATATTGCTATTTTTTTCGTTTTTTTATGAATAAAACTGAAGTTTATATAAACTTTTTATTTGCTTTGTGTTTATCATTTTTCATGAATAGAAAATAAACACAAAATATTTTTTTCTTTAATAATATAAACTCTAAATGAAAAAATAAACTACTACTACTACATAATTACGAACCATGTTGTAGCACACAAAACTAAATCTGCAGAAAAATAACTTTTTTAACAAGCAGTCATTAAAAGGGGTAAATGTGTACGTACTAAATTTTAGCTACATACTTGCCCCGAGAATTTACTAATCACTTTCCCCGATGCTTAATTTTACTGGGGCAAAAGCTTAGTATAACTTATTATAAACAATTAGTGAAATTAATTAAAAAATAACAATAAAAACTTAAAGTACATTGCTTCTTACATTTATTGTGAGTTTTTCTATTTTAAATCACTGGCGGTAGTTGGGATAATACTAGATTTTAAAATACCTGTTGTACTCTTTTTACAACGCACTTCTGCAGCTAGCAACATAATTCAGATTTTCTACTATATGTGACGTTATTTGCTCATTGCTGCAGAAAATAAAGTTTCCTTTATATATTTCCCTGAAGATATACTAGATGACACTGTTTAAAAGTAAGACATTTACAAACTAGACCCCGGGATCGCATTTACCCCCGATACGCACTTACCCTAACTTACCTTATTTTAAATGAGGGACTTGAACCTCACAAAATAACGGTTCTGGTTCGGTTCGCAGTTCACTGTGCTTTATAGGGATTTGTTCCGGTTTTCATATTTTTTCTTCCAGTTTTGTGTCAATAATTTATTAATTGGCAAGCAATTAGGAATTAAAAGAATTTAGATTAAAATACGGATGTGGCCATTTATACATACTCGTACAGTATATTATGTACACGTAATTGGCTATTTATACATACAGTATGTAAATAGCTACATTCTTAAAATATAATAAATTTAGACAAGAAACTAAGAACTTCACCGAACTGTAGAAAATACAACTATTTTCATAAAATTTTGACAAAAAAACGTTAAATTTTAATCAATTCTTTCACCTTTTCGAACCGGTTCACAACCATCGGTTCGGCTCCGGTTATGGGTTTGCTAAATTATTTGTTGACGGTTCGGTTTGTTTCGCGATTCGCTAAAACTGCTGCGGTTCTTGCCGGTTTTCCTTACTGTTCCTGTTCGGTCGAGTCCCTGGTTTAAATGGATATCTGACTATCTATATTTTAAATAATTATTCATTATATATTCAGAATTTTATTGGTAATTACTTACAGTTAATAGTTAGGTAAAATGACGTTTCATATGGAAACAGTGGCCCAAAACTATTTGATGAATTGAAAATCAGGAAATTTAAATTGGAAATTTTGTAAAAAATCTTCCAGTTTTGTATCAGTAAATTGAGTAGGTACTAATGCCAGTTATGAATCACCCCGTATAAAAGTACCTTATGTAAATCAGAATGAATTGCAAAATTTGTTAAGAGATTTCAAAATGTAAGTAGAAATTAATATTTAAATAAACAAATAAAGATGCAACCGAGAACCGAAACTATTATTATAATTATAAAATACCTAGGTACATATTTATTATTCGTTTCAAATTGAATAACTTTTACTTTATAATACACGTATTATATTATATAAATAAAATATGAAAAACACAAAGTAGGTATTCTAGCGTACTACTCCCCATTGATTGCTTTCAAATAAGAGCTTGCGGAAAATTGCGCGTTTTGATATTTTCATTATTTTCTGGTCGATGTAGACTCGCCGTAACATAACATCACATTATTATGAGTAAACAGAATAAAAGCATTATGATTGGTAGCGTTTGGTAAACCCAGATATCGCAATATTGATTGATATGATTGCAATTCTAGATGAACTTAACAAATATTTGAGTTAGATGTTGAGAATTTTTGTTTAATAATTATTGTAGAAAAATAATAGCTACATGCTATGCCATAATAATGGAATTTATATTTTGGTAATTTATCGGAATTTTCATTTTCGTAGGTATATGAAATTCCATTTTTTAAATGGTATGCTGCTGCTCATCCTCTAATTAAAAAATCAAATTAAGCATTATGTATTTACAAAATAAAATAATGATCAGGTTTTAACATCCATGAGTTGACAGCTGGTAAACGCACACACAGTAAAATATCTACATCCGATGACTTACAGTTATAATAATATGTGAATGTGAGATTGTTACAATTGAGTTGGGTAAATAGCACAATATGAATATAGGTACGAGTATAATTATGTACATAAATATAATTATTTACCTCTAATATTTTTAACCTATTTAATTAATTCTCAATGGAAGGTTAACATTTAACAGCAAATAAATAGTAAATTTATAATAACGTATGGTTCAATGCTTCATTATTTATGAATGGTTTTAAATTTTCTACTTTTACGTAGGTATTATGCTTTAATAGTAATAAACTTGAATAAAACGATAAAATAAAGTTCTAATAATCAGGGGCGTAGAGTTTTTGTTTTGAATGTGAGTGCTCAGTATCAGTGCTGCCGCGTAGTAAAGTACCAACATTTAGAAAAAAACGTACTACCTGCGTATTACATACTTTTTATTGAAATATTTTTATAGGCGTAACCAGGATTTTTGTTTTGGTGCTGTACTTTAAAGGGAAAAATGCGCCACAGGCGAAAAATTTTTTGGGTTCAAGGTCAAAGGCTGTTTAATTAAAAATTCAGTTTTTTCATACAGGGGAAATTACATAATATTTTACCTTCTTTCAAGTATAAAAGTTCACAGAAATGCCGATGGCGCCAAATTTTTAAATATTATTATGTAACAAATTGTGAAGATAATAGAGATATTATGATTATTGTTATTGTGGTTGTGGGTCCAATGCACCCACACTTTAACTCCATGTGAGTGCACGTGGGTCCGTGCACCCACGTACTCTACGCCCCTGGTAATAATTATTATTTAACTACCATTTGAAATAAAATATTGCAGGATAGAAGAAAAAGAAAATTTAAGTTTAAACTTTATACAAAATCCACAATTATTAGTAGTAAAATAGTCTTAAGAGATAGGTAGGTAGGTAGGTAGGTAATATTTGGGACTGGGATAAAGCTGGATACAGAGTTTCCTTTAAAAAGGTAACATAAACCGTACCATAATTTAAAAAAAAAACTCATATCACTGCTTAAACATCAAAAACATGTAATATATGTATTATTAGGATAGAGATAGCCATAAAAGTAATAATTTATGACTTATAATTTCAATTTTATAATAAAATAATTTCAGATTTTTTTCGTAATTTTGTCGTAATACTCGTATAATTAATTTTTGTTACATTCAAGACGCTACAGTGTATCAGTTACGAAAATTATGAATTTATGGAGGATTTATAAAACATTTAATTCAAATTTCTTAAAAGCCCTAAGGCTCTACACTTGTTGAACGCAATATTGTTGCAATAGAATCAGAATTCACGATTCTGGCTATATTGCTCAAAATAAAAATCTAAAATAAGTAAGGTAATTACGAAGCATTATTTGATCGAAAAATTCATACAATAAATTGTTGCGATAACAATTAGAGCAAATAAGAATTAATTTACGCATTTTAATATTGCAAATAATTATGGCCTAATGATTCCATATATATTAATTTAGTTTTAAATTCGTTTATGTTCGTAAGAGTGCTAAGAAAATATTTATTGTCATGAAAATTACACATCTGACGAAAAAAATAGTAAAAAATGGGCCAAATTGACTATTTTTACTAATTTATTATTAAAATACCATTAAGTATTTCAAAAATATAATTTCTTAGTACTCTAGAGTCATCTTTTAACTATCTATATATCAGATATGAACAGTGTATGTGTACTAACAAAAGCTCAGTTTATAATATAGCAAGGTCCCTTTTCACTATATTTTTGGCACAAGTGTAGCGCCTTAAGGCTCTTATTATTATACCTACACAGTTCATATTTTATGTATGGAGTTAAAATATGACTCTAGAGTGCTAAGAAATTATATTTTTGAAATACTTAACATTCTTTTAGTAATAAATTAGTAAAAATAGTCTTTTAGACCGCTTTTCACTATTTTTTGTGAATGAAGCTTTACGAAAAATGGAAGGAATTGAATATTAAAAAAAAATAAAATTAATAAATATGCATTAATAAGGTCATAATATGATTCTTAAATTAATACTTAATTTCTTTAATTGTTGTTACACAATGTATTAATTTTTCGATTAATTAATTCTTTGTCATTACTCATGGTAAATTTTAGATTTTTATTTTGAGCAATATATCCTGAATCGTGAATTCTGATTCTATTGCAACAATATTGCAATCAACAAGTGTAGAGCCTTAAGCTCTTAAATACACCAGAAATGCAGTTGTAAAATTAATTGTATATGCAGCAGTTGCAGTCACGATTAATATCATAATCAAATTATTCAATATGGAGCATAATTCGTTTTACTATTTCTTGCTTCAACTTTGTTTTAAAGCATGCACTTTTTAGTTTTTAAACAAGTTTACGGTTATTGTAAATGCCTACTATTTTTGTATTTCGTTTCTATTTGTAAAATGTAATACACGGCACAGTATCAATTATTGACAGTTAATCAATGTCTGACTGACAGTTCTAATAGCCCAGTTGTGACGTAATAAGAAGTTAACCTGAATTTCAAGAACTGAAAAACAAATAAACGATCATTGAGATTTCTTCTTTTCTGGATTTGGTACGTGATATCTGATATTTATGTGTAAATGCAAATATCTTGGCGTACATTTGATGCTATACAAACTCACAACCTGCAATGCATATTTGCTTAAACGGTAAATATCCGTACAAGGATATCTGAATGAACGTGCAAATGTGTTGTCTGAAAAGATGTGATTTTACAGTGAAACGTTTTATTGAAGTAAGGACAAATGAAGGAAAATAAATATGTCAACATTGACATATTTGTATTGAAGGTGAATACGCCTATTATTCGCAAAAATAAAAACGTTAAAAGTATCATTCAACAAGAGTCTTTGTCTTCGGGTTACTTTGTGCATAAAAAGCAAAAGATCTCGAGACAACTCCAGAGAATTTCCAATTTATTTTTCACTTGAATCTTCTTACAAAACTTAAATGTACGAGTATGTAGATCAGTTTCAATCGTTTCTTATGATCCTAAAGAATAATCACCAATAAAAAATAATTACGAATCAAATAGCTGTGAATACCTTCAGATTTAATTATAATACCAATTTTCAAAAAGTTGGGGAATATAATAATTCACATAGGTACAATATACATACCTACCTATATAAATTGATTGTATATTAAATATTTATACTTATAACCAATTTTTTGAATTGTGATTTTAGCCAATATAATTTCCTGTGCGATCTTATTTTGAAACAAAAGTGGTTAAACTGCAAAACATATTCCGATCGTTGACATTTTTAAAACTTTATTTCTTTTCGGATTTCTACAAGGTATAGGTACTTTACCTACCTATAGTATAACTTACTTGAGTTATTTTTCAATTTATTTGTGGTTATACCTTATGGTAGTTGACTGTTAATCGTTAAAATGGTAAAAATATGTTTAGTATTCCCCTTAAAATTTTCTTATGTACATGGCATAAGTATTTTATAAATATTTAATGTGCACTTTAATTACACAAATTTTTAAAATAGTGGCATTAGAGAAAAAGAGGGCAACTTCAAGCTATTCGTAAACGTGTTATGGGTTTAAAAAATCTTATTATTTAATAGTTTATTAAGTATCAAGGGCGGTAAGTGCAGTTTACCGATTGAGGATAATGTTTGGAGACCGAGACTTAGTCGAGGATTCCAATATTATCTGGTTCCGGTACAAAATATACTTAAAGCCCGTGATGCTTATATTATTTTTTTGCACGATCGATACAATAAAAATAAATTTCAAATGAATGTTAAATATTTGGTTATGTTGGTTTTGATGCTGTTTCCTCGGTTTCTGTTGTTGTTGTTTATCATAGTTCTTACCTCCTTCCTTACCGCCTTCTAAATTACTTAAAATGACCGATCGTGCAGTATCAATTTTATGGCGAAATATTGATTTTCTTAAATTTTACGACCGATGTTGAATCATTTTAAATTTAATTTTCTGGGTTACAAAATGCAAAAAGGATTTTATTTATGTAGATATATAGTTCAGATCTTTATTTAAAAATAATACAGACCGTTCACCGAACTCATAATTTGGCTGCAACCGATTTATAGCTTGGTCTTATAAGCAAATAAATTATATTTAATCTGCATTGAATGATTGGATAAACAAATATCGGGTTAATTTTATGATTTGCAACTGTGAAAATGTTGATAAACTGCTTCAAAGATAGAAAGGAATAACATAAACGTAAGTGTGGACAGATTTATAGGATTCATCATATTGACTAGCTTAGTTTATCCGTTTCCCTTCTCAACTCGACTTCGGAAATAAATCTGATGAATGATTTAGTGACGCAATCTCCATCTACCATTCAATACAAATAAATAAATAATGTAAATGTAGAAGGAAATTTTCCTATGGATGAATAATTAATAAAATGTGCGCCGTCACAATGAGTCGAAACTGTCTGATCTAAGTTACAGAGTTAATTGAATTAGGGCCTAGGCGCCGGCAAAATGGGCGATTATAGCGGTTGTGCTGCCCTGCCGAGAATTTAATAGATCCTTTAGCCCTTCTCTACAGCTTATAATCTGTTCGTAAACAACACTCACACATGCATTTCGTAATTATATCCATAATAACATTTCATCACGCGCTATCCTTGATTACAGAACAAGCGTTACAGATTTCAAATTTCAACCAAGCCCTAAATGCTTCAACCCTCAAGCCTGATTATATCCTGTTTCATGTCGGCAAATCGAATATCACACAAATATTATTAGAGCTATTTCAAATTTTAACCGTTTAACTTACTATTTAATTTTTCTCATAATCATCACACTTTGGTGTTCAGCATTTCGGTTTTTTCCGAATGCGTCTCTTAATGTAAACGTAGCATGCTAGTGGTACCAACGTCCCAAGTTCGATTCCTGCATCCGACAATACAACCACTTGGTCCGTGTAGTTGGATTCCACTATAATGTCTACTAACTACCATTCAGTTAAAAATAAAAGAGAACACGCACTTTGGTTATTGAAAACAAAAATATCACATATACATAAAAGATTTAGATTATTGAAAAAAACGGTATTTTTGTATAAAACGTGTTTTTACTGCTTTAAAAAATATTTTAAACAAAAAAGGTGTTTTAATCAGCAAGGAGTTCTGAAATATGCAACATTACGCATTATATGATTCCCCTACCTATATTCTCATTGTCTATTATTAGGTTATGTCTATGAATAAAGAAATAGTGTATAATACTACACAATATTATTAGCAATCGAAACTTTGTTTGTTTTATTACAGAGATAAAGTATAAAAAAACGTTTTAAACGTGTTTTTAAACATAGGTACGTTTAAAACGTGTTTTAACTTTTAAACACTTGCTTTGTTTTAAACATTTGTTTTAAACGTGCCAACCCTGTGACAAGTGATCAGTAGGGCCAAAACCGGTAGATTGGTGTAATAAAGCAATTTATGTTGACTGCAATCCTTAGTTTTAATTCCTGAAATAAGAAATATTCCAGTCAAGAATATTCCATAACTACAAAGAAAAATATTATTACATTGCATTCCCTAGAAGACTTCGGAAGACTTCCTCTATTATATTAATTTCTTCTACATTAGACTCAGAATCATCAACATTTTCTTTATTTACTTCGTCATTAAATTAAATCACTTTTTATCTGTCTGTCAATGTACGTTTATGCCACAAATTTTTATTGCCATGCCATTGCCATTACCGTTATATAACCATCTTGCCAAAAATTTAAGATTTAAGTAAGAATACAAGTTGCCTATCTGTTTCTTAACAAAATATTATTAAGAAATGAATATTGCCCTTGTTTCCAATATTTCCACAAGACCTTCGGAAATTTACAATCGGAAATATTTCCATTTGCAACACTAATCACCAGTATCCATAATATTACGTATGAATTCTATATAAATTGTATAAATATTTTAACTTGATTTGATTTCCACTGAATATGCACACAGCAATTAAAATTTAAAAATAATTTGTAAAAAAAAAATCTGCTGTGGCCAGTACACGACCTCTCGCCTAATTCTGCTTATTCTATTAAACTTGAGACTAATCTAATAAATAGTTTTACTTACATTTTAATAGTTTCATGTTCATGTAATATGTAAACTATAATGTAAACCAAGATGCAAGCAAAAGATGTCAACTGTACTGTCACTGTCATAATCATTCAAATTTTATGTAGAAACAAATTTCATATCATGGACAACAAGATAGAATATTAATTGTACTTTATTTTATTGTTAAATACTACCAGATTCAGCAAATTGTATTTATAATTAACTGTACCCATAGATAATTATATTTTCTTTTATTTTTAATTGCAAAAATTGTCATAAATAAATAATGTAACAATATATTAAAGGAAAAGTTTATCAAGCTTCAAAAAGTACTACTTCCGGTTTTCGGATTTCTACCAAAATGTTATCCGGTGTTAAGATCCTTATTAAAACCTTAAATATGAAATTTGGTTATTAAAGGTTTGATACTTTTTCAGTTATCGTGGACGAAAAATCGTCAGTCCATACATTCATACAAACACACACACGCACACACACACGCACACACATACACACACACAGACATCATCGTGAAAATAGTAAATTCGTATTATAGAGACCCTGAAACGTGCTTATCCACCAAAAACTCATACTCGAAAATTTTGACCCATTACAATACCTCTCTTATAGAATATGAGGCGAGAGGTAATTAAGTAATTAAAATTATTAAAGATAATATTTCATATTTCTACCATCTCCTTATTTTTCTATTGTTCATTCATTTGTATAAAATAAACGAGCTAAAATAAAATAAAATTTAGTAATTTCCGCAGAATCAATTCAAGTAATGCGGGTACATCAACTACTGTATTTGAAAAGAGTACAAAATGAAGGCAATTGAATATAATAAACCCAATATACAGTTGAGTGCAGAAATTTTATCAATAGTTTCGAATCGCAATTCAAAAGCAAATAGCAATATATGTTATATTCTTAGTTTTTTTACTGCGAAATAAATATTGGGCTTATATGCATCTAAACAATTTTTGTAAAATATACATTTATAAAATAATGCATTTATGATTATTTAGTTATGGCATGAAATAGTTCTAACTAGTGAGTATTTTAAAACTACTTGACTTGTGGACTAAGTTCTTGTAATGTTAAATATACGATAGTTCATTTTAAAATTTGTTTTGTAAAACAAATATAATAATTTATTTCTTCCACAACTGTCAAAACAATCTTCTTTTTATGATGTTACTTTGAATATTTTTTGACAGATGTTTTAACCAATCATATTGCGTAATGATGACGTCAAATGACGTAATGCAACCAATAGAATTGATAATGTATCAGAAAACACAACGGGTGTTGTGTTTCACATTTTGTTACGATAGTTACAATAAATAAATAAAAATGTTTTGTAAAATGAGTCGATTTGGTGGTGTTTTTTTAACAAAAAAAATTCTTCCTAAATACCATTCGAGATAATAATTTTTTGAGATAATTTTTTTCTATTCCACGGCAACTAATGCAATTTCACTCCACAAAACATCATCTGACAATTCCCCTTAACTTCGTTTCGGGAAATTGATAGATGATGTTTTGTGTCGTGAAATTGTTAGAAATAAGTTGCCGTGGAAACGACAAAACAATTCTCAAAAAATTATCATCTTTTATGGTATTACCCCTGATAATCATTCAAAACTATAAAAAACATATTTTTTTCACGGTTTTGATAAACGTTTTCTTACGGTTATTGAAAATGATTAAAATTTTAGTGAATTTATAGTAATATAACTATCTAGTAATGAGGGTGATTAATAATTCAGACATTTTAACGCATGAGAGAGGCGAACGCGTTAAATGTCGAGATGAATTCATCGCTTATTAACACATGAGTTAGTTACAATATTTTACCGTTGATCATACTTTCTTAATTTGGAGAAAAACTAATTTCATGACAAATATGTTAGGTTAGTCACAATTGATATTGTTGAGCATCAATATTACGTGAATATTATTAGCTATAACTGTCAAAATAATTTCATTTTATTCTATTTACCATATTTACAACTTACGTATAGCTAATATAATTAAATTATATTACGTGTACTGAACGCATTCAAAAAAATCCTTGATTAATAAAAATCATGCATTAATATGTATGATTTTTTGACATGATGCTCATTAATAAACGATCAACGGAAAATAAATTTTAATTAGAAATTTAGCATTTAAAATACAGTTGTAGAAAAAATGTTGTTTTTATTTCGAACGCAAAATGTTTTTGTGCGTTCGAATAATTTATTTTCCTCGGCAAGCCTCGTCAAATAAGTGACACTCTCACGCACAAAAAATATCAATCATTATATGATATCGTCGAGGTCCTTAATTTAGAAAACAATTTTTAAATAAAATTTAAAGAAATTAAAAGAAATATAAGCTGAAAAGAATATTTACTAAAAGAAGGAAGAAAGTAAAAAGTGAACCAATTAAATTTCAAGCAAAGCTCAGAAAAATTCTTTGATTTTTTGATATGTAGCAGAATCTAATTCAATTAAAAATTGAAGCATTAGAGAAATTCTTTATCGTGTTGGAAATTAATTATTGAAATTTTTCTTCGGACGTTGTGACAAAGTTTAAACTAATTACAATTAGCGGGATGAAATAATCGCTTTTATAAAAAGTACCAAGACAATATTATTTTCTCTTAAATATACTTGTTTAATTAAGAATAGGGAATAAATATTATAAAAATAAAGAATAAAATAAATAATATGTAAATAATTTCGAAGGTAATTTCAAAGGATGTAGGATGGTGGTATGTCATATTTTAATTCTTATTTTATTTAGAAATTTAATTGTTGCCTCTTTCTTTATCTGTCATTGCTTTGTGATATTTACTTATTTTTTATATTTCAAAGTGCTTGTTTAAAATGTGGTGTTTACTTTTATGTATTTTATTTTTATTTATTACTACAAAAACATGTTTCGAGAACGATTATTGTAGCAAGAGAACAAAAGCATAAAGGCAATTCAAGTTGTAAGTAGTATTGTTTTGACATCAAATGTCAGAACCAAAGAAATCAATGAATGCCTCATGTTTCTTATTTATAGGAACGTAGGTAGTATTTCTTGTAGAATTTATTCGGAATTCTTATAAATCAATAATATTTTATTATTTTTGTTTCGGTTATAAAGAATAGAAGAATTTTGAGTAAAAATTGTTAATAATAATAATAATAATAAAATCTTTATTTGTAAAACAAGTATGATACTTATAACAAAAGATAGTACCTATAGGTAATAGGTATATATACATATTTATATAATATGTAATACGAAATAAATGTTGTGTATTATGTATGTTACCCGTTTAAATGTTTAACACGAATGAACGATATTTCAACATAGGTAGCTGTTATACAGTTATAAATATTATTGGCGGTTTCTTTTGTGGATACATTATAGAGAGGGGACTGCGTGTGGTTGCTGAAGTAGGGTTCCCTGACTGATGCAAAGATTAGACACCTGTACAAGAAATGGTCAAAGTCATCTGGTTCTAGAAGGTTGCAAATGTTGCACAGTTCTTCTTTTTCAATAATCGTTAAATTTTCATCTCAAGAATTTTTAATTTAACCCTTGTCCGGGCAAGCCATTTTACTAACTCAGAAGTACCGGAAAGTCTGACAGACTCATAATTATTTATTGTGTTATTGTTAAGTTAAGCCAAGATATTTCATAACATGAAACTATAATATCAGATTGGCCGAGTGGTTAGCAACGTAGGATACCGGCCCGAAGATCCATGATCAAATCTAGAAAGATCCAGATGAAATAAAACTTTGCCAGGTTCCAAAGATTCTATTTTTAATTCAAACGAAGAAAGTTAAATTCAAAATTGATTAAAAATAACAAATAAAACAGTACATTATATTTTTGAATTAAATTGCAAAAATCGTCATATTTTCATGAGGTTAAGACGTCATCTTCATATGTCAATTTGACATCGATTAAAGACGTTAAACAGTTAGACGTCGTCAAGACGGTCAGATACGAAATTTATGCCGTAGATACAACATTATTTTCTGGTATTTGATGTTACTTGGGCCTAGTTAAAACCACCGATGCCAATAGCTTTGTGGTTGCCAAATTAATTGTATCCCAACTTGGAGTAGCGCCAAGAGTAGATTCCGAACCAAATCAAATCATGAAAATTTCACATTTCACCTGGATTTCAACTAGGGAAAGGGAATGCAATACCGGGATCGCGAGATCCTGAATACCGGAATCTCGTACAAAATTTATTCGAAATTAAATACCGATATTAAACATAAAATACCGGTTTTTCAGTTTTTATTTTTAAGAAAACAAAGTTTACTATTGTTAAATTTTATATTCATTTTGTATTCTCAAAAATATGATAATTATATTGACTTCCACTTAATCCTATTTTATAATTTTACCAATACCGGTATTACCGATTTTTAAAACAAAAATCTGATGTGGTTAGCACACAACCTCCCGTCATATCTAGACTTAGAAACATAAATGTATACTTTCAATCCGGTGTCCATTTAAAATATACAAATAAAAATATATATAATATATAAACAGATGAGAGTATCACCTGAATCAGAAGATTCATTCACAGGAAAACTCTTTTGTTTTGAAGCCATCCTCTGTACTATGCCAACGTGTCACCCGTTTCAACTGTAATTTTTTTTTTCGCAAAAACAAAAATCAACCGATCATGGATTTTACAACATTTCAATATATATCTATACTATATCTATCCAAATTTATAGAAATTCTTGACAATTAATGTTTTTAATCTTCAAAAAATTTCTTTTCCGGTGAAGATATTTGTACCAAAATCTAATGAGCTTTTCCAACTTATATACAAAAAATGTTAAATACCAAATATTAAAATTTTTGGGTAAGTCGTATTTGAGTTATGCGAGTGACAGAAATCCGGCCCTGACCACATACCTACACACATACACACACATACATACAGACATCATCGTGAAACTATCAAAAATGAATTGTAAGGACCCTAATTCGTGCTCATCCACTAAAAGCTCACTACCCGATTTTTAGCATGATTCCAATACCTTCCTTTACAGGTATGGTGGAAGGTAAAAATACCTCTGTAATCAGAGCATAGCATTCTAGCACTATCTCGCAGTCACACCTAAGTTGGGTATAAGGGGTGATAGATATGTATGTAACTAATCTACTAATCTTGCTGAAAGGTACCGAATGTGTTGTAGTTCCAGTGAACAGTTCGTGCTCCTACATTAGTTAAGTGTAGTCTTCGTCTATGTTTTATTATGAAGCTTGTGTCGGTGTCGTGTAATGTATATTAGAAGACTTGTGCGCATGTCAGGGACTCATCAATCAGGACGTTCGTGATGGATATCGACAGGGTCAGGGTTGATGTTGATGAGTATACCACTAAAACACACCCCTTCCCGCGTGTCCTTACACGCATTAGACAAGATTTGCAGATAATAAACTGATACAAGACATATTTACAATTTACTAATGCAGAGTATCAAATTACTTACAGGAATGTATTACTGAAACACTGAAAGGGCGAAAAATTACTTGACTGATGTTCCAAGAAATTTTTTATCCTTATAAACAACACCACAGTTGATTAAATAGTAACTTTATTGCAGAAATCTAATTAACATTACTTTTTTGAAAGTGTTTCCTTTTACCTCTCGCCTCATATTCTATAATGTAATGTAATGTAGGTATTGTGACGCACGTTTTAGGGTCCCTAGAGTAAGAATTTAACATTTTTGAGATGATGTCTGTGTGTGTGGGCGCGCGTGCGTGTGTATGCGTTCGTGTGTGCGTTCGTTCGTTCGAATGTTACAATTATCAAACATTAAAATTTCAAATTTTGTACCTAATAAAGGTTTTAATTCGATTCTTAATAACTTAATTTCATTTTGGTTTCAATCTACTAACCGAAAGTAGTACTTTTTAAAAATATTTCGATAAATAATTAATTTAAGACAAATTTTTTTATTTTAAATGAAAGATTATGTAATTATTACCTACAATCGGTATTTTTTTAGTATATTTGTATAATAAGTAAAAAGAATAACGTATGGCGGCAGGTCTTGTGCTGGCCAAGTAAGATTTTTTCTTATTTTATTTACTTTAACTGCCTCCTGCCGATGGGCTATATTCAGCCAAGGTTGTTCCAATCCAAAACAAGCCATGAAAATTTTACACCTTTATTATTTTGATGAAATTCTTACAAAATTTATGTTTTATAGACATGTCATAATGTGAAGTAAAATAATGAAATATCCCAATACATTTACATTTTTTGAGTAGGTATCTAGTATTATTGAAAAGAGAAAATAAGAACGAAAATAATTTATAAGAAGTACCTATAAGAAGAAAATTTGTTTAGAAACATTTCTTGTAATTATTGTACATTTATTATTAATTTAAATAATAATAATTGAAAAACAAGATTTATTTAAAGCTTTAGGGGATCCATGAAAAGGAATCAGTACATTCAGTACAGTATGTAAGAAATCAGTACAAAATATTTTCAAATGTTTATCAGTACAAGGGTCTGAAATTCAGTACTGTACTCACAAAATCAGTACCTACCTACAAATGGTTACTCTAAAATTATGGTTCTCTGTCAACTCAGATTTGAATCCCAATCCAGTCAAGTTCACATCCAATTTACTGTACAAAAATGTCCTCTTTTATGGTGAAGTCTCCACTAACAACCATAAACACGTGTCAGTTGACGGCTGGTTACTGCACACACGGTAACTATATATCCGTACTAATGATTTATAATACACTCACCGGCACGGAAAACGGGTCACTTATGTTTTTAAAGAAAAAATGCTAATAACATTAATGTTGAGGACGAATGCCGAAATATTATTATTGCTATATGTTAACTAGACATTCTCGAAGTCGCTTCCATTACCAACTCTTACAAACATTAACAATTTACTTAAATATTCCTTTTATTATGCGCATCATACCGAAATAACGAAATTTATAAAATGCATAGTTATTGATTATGCTGGTATTATTTCTTTTCATCATTTGTTTTATTGTTTATTTGTCATTTTGATGTGGTGTGATGTGGTCTATGTTTTCAAAATGGCACAGAATGCAGAAATTGTAGTTTCCATCATCACTTTCATCGAAGACAAAAGAAGTCAACTGTTCGTAGCTAAACGGTACAATGTATCACTTTGTAGTATTTAACGCGTTTATACACGTTTTCTGGCGACAGATTTGTACACCAGAAGACCTGGAATAGGCCTGAGAAGACGCAAAAGCAACAGAAATGCTCGATTTTTTGTTTTGACATCGCGTCGAAATCGCACTATAATTGTCGTGCAGGTCCATAAATCATTACTACAATTGCTTACTGTGAATAATAGTGAACGTATTGTATGAAGAAGAGTAACAGAAGTAGATTTTCTGGCACGATGGCCTGCCATGCAACCACACGTCCTCCAACATTACCGAGTAGATCGATTTTATTTTTTTGGAAAGCGTGTAAATTGGTATTAAGCTTATTAGACTCGTGTTTTAGTCACTATCGAATCCCGATATTTTTTAATGTATCAGTGATTTTGCGGATAGATCTATTCCTTGTTCTGGTAATATTCAATGCCGATAGGTACCAACATAAAAGATATTCTGACCGACAATGTTGTCCCTTATGCACAATTTTAAGATGATAAATTTATCTTGATGCACGATAATGCGCGCCCTCATGCTGCTGCAATCTTGAACGGTTTCATAAATGTTGTTAACATCAATCGTATGATGTATCCAGCGCGGAGTACAGATCTTAATCCAATATAATTTGGGTAGTATATGCTCGATATAAAGATTCGAAGTCGTGTACCCGGTCTCAGTACGCTGGAATAACTCAGAGATGCACTGTTAGAAGCATATAATAATATCCCTCAAGATGGCATCAGGAACCTCATTTTGAGTATGCCTCTACGATTGACCAAGGTCATAAAGTACGCAGAGGGAACACGCGTTATAAGTATAAACGAATTGTGTTTATTTATGTGCTTGTAATTTTTTTCAACTTATTTTTTATTGGTTTTATGTCCATAATTTTTTCTTTTGATAATAAACAATTAGTAAATCTTCAAAACATTAATTTCATAATACGAAATGCTTGACTATAATACCCTTTAATAAAATATATCATAGTTATATAAAATAATCAAGGGATAACAAAAAATTTTACAAAATAAAAAGTGACCCGTTTTCCGTGCCGGTGAGTGTAGTTGAGGGTCTAACAATCAGGTCAAATGCGTTATAGAGATTATGTATATAACTCATAACATTAATTATAATTTATTTATATGAGAGTACCCATTCCACATAATTATAAATTGAACAGAACTATATCCAAATAAATGTTTGTCATTAATCTCAAAAATATTTTACTTCTAGTGTTGTAAAAAACAAACAAACTGCAACATTTAAATGTTCTGATGCAATGAACAAACCAGCAAATATGCAAATTAAATCCATGTCACAAATTTCAATTCCGATGTGATTCATTCGAATTATCGAATTCACCGATAAAAAAATAAAATAAACTTGTCAACATAGTTGAAATGATTTAATTTGGAGCATTTAAATCTGTAAACGAATGGTGATACATATTATTTAAATGCTTTTAATAATGTATGCAGTGGAACTATTATGTCATTCGATTTTAAAAATTTATAAAGGGATTATTTGATTATTTTGGTTTGTTTATATTTGGACTATAAAAATGAATTTTCATTATTACTACAGAAAAACAAGTAGGTACATATTTCCTGTAAAATCTCTCTATGAGACCGTAAAAATAAGTCCGGTTAACTCTTTGTCTTGGCTGCATGAGATTACAATTTAGACCAATATGGACTCGAACAGCACAAAAAAACGATTCAGGTTCGGTTCGCTGTGATTTAAAAGGTTCGGTTTCATATTTCTTTTTCAATTGAACCGGTTACCGGTTTTCGAAAAGCTGTTCAAGTTCCGGTTTCGGTTTATTGAGTTATTAAATAATAACCAATTAATTCAAATTATTTTCAATTATTTTTATAATAGAAACCCGAAATATTGACTAATTGTGTATTTATCATTAATACCTACATGTGTGTTGGTTACGTTACCTGCTGATTGCGTAATTACACTGAAAATGACAATTTAACAATTTTTTAATTTAAATGCCAAACTGACATGTGATGGATATCCAATTATTAATTTCAGTTAAGTTACTAACTAAATAAAATAATTAGTAAATAATTTCCGAAAATGTTTGAATATAAACCATGACAATTCTTTCATCGTCTGTTATGTGATTTTCATAATTATTTTTAAATTTGTACAATGCCTATAAATTCCTTAAGCTTTCCAGCCCTAAGAAAATACAAATTAAACAATATTTATATAATAAGAATACGTTGGATGCTAGAACTAAACTTATTTAGAATCTTTAGCATTGACCTCATTAACATTATAGACGTTTCTTCCGTTTCAATTTTCGTTCCTACTGGTTGTGTTTCTTCCTGCAACATGTAACAATGGAGCGGTGGTATTTAATATTGGCAACAGACCGCCACAGTCTCCTAAAATGATTTAATCCGCCCCAGGAAGTCGAACGTACCCTGGTCACGTATTAATTCTCTTCAATGCATGGCTAACACGTTTCCTGCGAACAAACTAGCGCCTAGCGGTGCGAGAAGTCTCAACTTCAAGTCTTTCAGTTTCATGCGAGGCGAGGCAGAGCCAACGCACACAACTTTCAAACTGATAAAGATAAACACAACCGAGGAAATAAAGTATCCTAACGATTTTCCCGCATTTTCACCCAGTGGCGCACATTTAACATTTACAGAAAAAAGGTGTAGGTATCATTATAACTTCGAGTACATAAGTTATAGTATATTACATAATAAACGAAGAAAGTGAATGATATCGTCTGAGTGAAAATGTTGACGCACGAGGCTTGCCGAGATCGGAAATCTCAAGATCATTCATCGAGTCGTGTACACTATTGTACCTACGACCATAAAAATTAAACATTTTATTCATTCTGAAGTCAACTGTCACTGGCATGATTTTAATTTTACGAATAAATATATCACGATCATGAAATACATGATACAAGATTTTAATTAACAAGAAATTAAAGTCTATTTAAATTTTTAAACTGTACTAGATACAGCAAAAGTACAATTTTAATTTGTGTGGATAAATCACTTTTAATGTCGTGTTTGTCTATTTTAATAGAATTATGCAATTTATCACGAAATACTTAACTGTCAGGAAAAAAGTTGGTATCAAAATGTCAGAAAGTCAATACACGCCTACAAAAAAATGAAACAAAAATTTAAACTGTGGCGATATGACCTGTTCGATGACATATCGAACGGGTTGAAAAGATATTTGATATTTATTTTCGTAACTGTATGGAAACTGTTAGTTTCGTATATGGTCGTGGGAAAAGGGTATACCTATACAGTTTGATATATAGATAAAGAATTAAAATAACTTTTCAAATTTGGAAATATATAGGTAATGATAGTTTTCTTACACGGTCCATTTTAAGTACCACTCTGGATTCGCATAATTACTATTTATTATAATAAATTTCATGAACACCTAAATATAATGACATTCATTATTTGGAATTAGAAATTCAGTCGCATGAAAAGTGTTCTCTTGATACAGTAAAATTTATTTTTTGGATTTAAAAAAAATATTTTTAAACCATAATCAGCATACTATACACCTCTTAACGTATGTGCTCGAAGTTATAATACATCCTGTGTATAGGAAAATAGCTCTTCTAACTTCAAATAAAAATGATTTAATAAAAGACATGATGAAAATTTATTATTACTACTGCAATAAATTAACTTAATACTGTTATGGAATTTTAGTTATGTGTATGAGATTGAGTAATTTGTGGATTGTTATTAGGTATGTTTATTAATTTATAATAATTGATAGTTATTATTACGTAATGTTCTGTGTATTTATTTGTCGGTGAGAGCTGTGGAATGGTATTGTTGTATTCCTTGGTTGTATTTGATTTTGAAGTGGAATAAAGTGGCTATTAAAATTTTGTCCTCCCGAAAATCAGTGTAACCGTACTGTCTAATATGAATGTGAGTTGGTAATACTAAATACAAAGTTTCCCGAGAATGGTAACAAAAACGGGCACAGGAATTAACGGCAACGAAAAGGCAATTAAAAACATTATGAGATTTATAACAACTGTAACAATTCGCTTGTTTCCTTTTGCAGTTTTCTCCCTCCCAACTTCAATATTAACAAAATTGACAAGGTTACATGGTCTACTTTACCTTTAAAGACTTTGCCAAAAACTAATTAAATACCACAAATATTTTAAAACTTGTAGTGATCTTGAAATCACCTTTTTCATAATAGGTATGGCGTACTAGGGCTACAAGTTTATTATGACTATTTCCTTCACATTTTAATAAGCAATAAATCAACAAGATTTTTAATATTTGGACTAATCAGAACAAACGTTCAGTGAATATTGCACACTAGATGAAAATTTTCAGAAACTTGACGCGAATATTGCACACTAGGTAAAAGTTTTTAGAATCTGACCGCGTATGTAATTGTAATTATTAAATTGTTCTAATTTTACCTATATAAATATGTGCTAACTCAATAAAAATATTATATTTTCGTATTTTCTTGTTCAGGAAATAGCCTAACATTTCGTGCATTAAAGATAATTTATGAAAATTCGACTTCGTCTCTGGCACTTTTTGCCAAATTTCAATCAAAACAAACTTGTCCAGTTTCTATGCAACACATATATTTTCATGCGGAATTTTCGATTATTGTTAGTGCACTACAGACATTATGAGTTCTGAAAATTTCTTTCAATTTGTAATAATAATTTTGTTTATGTTTAACAACTAGGTATCTATCCAATGAACAATGAAGGCTCTGTTTTTATAATATTGTTGACCGGCAGCACTATACTTGATTAGTACCATAAAATTGCAAAACTGAATTCTTGTTGATGTCATGTCAAAATAAAATCAAAGTAAAAATTAAATTAACAACTGAAATTACTTAGTATCTACATAAATATGCACAGCACATGTTATTTCCTTTACTATTTGTCAATATTCTTTCTTTTTTTACAAATACTAATTTTTTGATTGAGACTACAAACAACTCTGAAAAGCTTCAGTTACAAATTTAACAATTGCTTTTTTTAAAAATATATACAACTTGCACATAATCGAACTTTAAAAATTAAATTAACATCTGAAATTACTTAGTACCTACCCATATCCACATGTTATTTCTTTTACTATTCGTTCATTTTTTACAAAGACTAATTTTTTATTTGAGACTACAAACAACTCTGGAACGCTTCAATTACAAATTTAACAATTACTTATTTTAGAAATATACACAAGTTGCACATAATCGAACTTAAATTAAATTAACAATTGAAATTACTTAGTACCTACCCATATCCACATGTTATTTCTTTTACTATTCGTTCATTTTACAAAGACTAATTTTTACCTCTCACCACTCATATCTGTAGGAGAGGTATTGTAATCATGCTAAAATTTCGATAGTAAGTTTTCAATGGATTGTTTTGAAAAATAAAATATTTAAGTATTAATGTTATACAAATTTTTGACTTTTTAACATATTGAAATTGTTATTTCTTTTTCTATTTGTTAATTTTCGTTCATTTTTTACAAAGACTAATTTTTTAATTGAAACTGCAAACAATTCTGTAACGCTTTAGTTACAGTTAACTTAGCTATTTTGTAGCAACGAGTCTCTACGACTTTCATAAAATGTTTGTTCATTTCTTTAAGTGGGTGTCGGTTTCCCTAGGACAATCCGATGCGTGCGCCACTGTTTTCAGCCGCGAGAAATGTGTGAGAAAGCTTTTAGCTTTTCATTGCCGGGCACGCGTAATTAAAGACCGCGACGTAAATTATTTCGGAAATGAGGATTCCCTTCATCCCGTGCCTATACTGAAAAATTTACATATCGTTTAACAAACTCGGGATACAACACATGGCTTAATGGATGCATTATAAATAACGGATATTGTGTCATGTTTTTGTTTCGATACTACCATCGATTATTTGTTTGCTAAAATAATCGCACCATCCGTAAATGAGATATAAACTTGTCATTTGCAACAATAATTTTAATTGTAGTTTATGCCGCGTGATTTCGTTTAATATTTAATGAATATTTGATGAATAAACTTCGTAATCTCTATGTGAATAGGAATATCCTTAGAGATTTTGCTTATTCTCGGGTATGAAAAGCATTTTTAGAAAAAGACTGACAAAATTTAATATATTCCGTGTCAGATAGGAAAATGAAAATTGTAGTTCTTTATAATATGTTTTGTTGTTATCTATAGTTCATATTTACTCAACAGAAATAACAGAATATCATAGTGAGAAAAGTTTAGGTTAAGAAAAATTTCAGTTTTTTCACATAATAGGTACCTGTAAATAATTATAAGGATATGTCAATGCTCGAGGGTTATTCGGACAGAAAATTTTATTAACTGAAGTATCATTTTCATTACCAAAACGTGCAAATTACATTTTTATTCAATTATTATTATAAACATAAAAATGAACATAAATAATTATAACCTAGCAACATATTTGACATAAGTGATAATGTCCCATGGGTTGCTGTCAGTTAAATGTTGTATTCATTGGTCAATTTCGTACAAGTGATCAGAAATGAAAGAATTTCATTGGATATTTAGTTTTTTCTCAATTATAATTATAGGATTAAAACATTATGTTTTATTTTGAAAAGTTATTAAAAATATTTAATGTTTATTCTACACTGCGACGTATCAATATTACCAAATTTTGTCATAGTATTGTTTTAAAAAAATCCGGATTTAACAGAAAAGTACTATTTTTACATTAATTTAGAGCAGTTTAAATTAAAAAATTATCAAAATGAATACGTCGCATTGTAGGTATACCTACATAATAATACTTCTAACTAAGCAATATAAAAAATGTTGTTATTAATTTTTTTTTGAATAATTCTTGTAATATTATGAAAATAAAATAATGCAAGCATAGTTCATAATACGAATGTAGATGTCGCTGCAAGCTGTAGTCCCGCCTACTTACAGACTGCTTGTGAACGGGAAAAGAAGTCTTTGTGTCTTTGTACTATCTCGACGAAAGCGCAAGTCATGTAATGCATTATTACATCCCATACAACACATTGATCGTATTAACGTCTGTAAGACGTACATCTTGCAACTGGTGGCCGGCCACATGCGCAATTGACAAAAACCCATAGGACAAATGCCCAAAGACAAATACCCATGCGGACAATTGCGCACGCGGACAAAAGCCCATGTGTAAAAATGCTCACGGGTACAAATGCTCATGCGGACAATTGCGCACGCGGACAAAAGCCCATGTGTACAAATGCTCACGGGTACAAATGCTCATGCGGACAATTGCCCACGCGGACAGAAGCCCACGTGTACACATGCTCATGGGTATAAATGCTCATGCGGACAATTGCTCACACGGACAAAAGCCCATGTGTACTAAAGCCCATATGTACAAATGCTCATAAATTTTTTTCTCATCGGTATATTCTGTTGGACTCAATTAGGGTTTTGTTAGTATTGATTAGTTTATTTTTAAAAAACGGAGTTCTGTTGGACTCAATTAGGGTTTTGTTAGTATTGATTAGTTTATTTAAAACAACGGAGTTCTGTTGGACTCAATTAGGGTTTTGTTAGTATTGATTAGTTTATTTTAAAAAACGGAGTTCTGTTGGACTCAATTAGGGTTTTGTTAGTATTGATTAGTTTATTTTAAAAAAACGGAGTTCTGTTGGCCTCAATTAGGGTTTTGTTAGTATTGATTAGTTTATTTTTAAAAAAAGCGGTTTTGTTGGACTCAATTAGGGTTTTGTTAGTAATGATTAGTTTATTTTAAAAAAACGGAGTTCTGTTGGACTCAATTTGGGTTTTGTTAGTATTGATTAGTTTATTTTAAAAAAACGTAGTTCTGTTGGACTCAATTAGGGTTTTGTTAGTATTGATTAGTTTATTTAAAAAAACGGAGATCTGTTGGACTTAATTAGGTAGGGTTTTGTTAGTATTGATTAGTTTGGGTACAAAAGTGCAAATCGAAGTGTGAAAATTGGTATATGGGTAGCTGGACATTGTGGTGGGGGAACTTTTATGCGCTGTGGTTTTTCATACGTGTGGTTATTAGGCTTCTAAAATTCTTAGAAACTCATTAGGGTGTAAGTTTCTTCACAGATGTTCAGAACAAACGCAGTATAATCATGAAGTTTAAGACATGCCGATGAGAACAAATAATTTTATGAGCATTTGTACATATGGGCTTTAGTACACATGGGCTTTTGTCCGTGTGAGCAATTGTCCGCATGAGCATTTATACCCATGAGCATTTGTACACGTGGGCTTCTGTCCGCGTGGGCAATTGTCCGCATGAGCATTTGTACCCATGAGCATTTGTACACATGGGCTTTTGTCCGCGTGCGCAATTGTCCGCATGAGCATTTGTACCCGTAAGCATTTATACACATGGGCTTTTGTCCGCGTGCGCAATTGTCCGCTTGGGTATTTGTCAATTGAGTATTTGTCTTTGGGCATTTGTCCTATGGGTTTTTGTCAATTGGGCTTCTGACCTGGAACCCTTGCAACTGTCGTCTGGACGTCATAAGGAGACTAGTATTGGTTGAATTTTAGACGTCTTATGCGGTAGTCTTTAAGTCGTCATTATGTTGTCCAGTTTTAAATCTCCCGCTTACAATATAATTATAGGAGTCCTATATTTGTCTTAAAATTCATCTTGGTTAAGACATACAGGAAACCTACTCGTATATTAATCAAAATTAAGTCGTATATTAAAAAGGACATCATTTGCATGGAAAAAATAACATCTTTTAAACATCCAGAATGGAGGACATAAGACACGTATGTGACGTCTTTGTGACTACATTTGGATCAGACGTTTTAGAGACATAAACATTATAAAGACGTCTTAACGACGTATTTGTGTTGTATGGGATTTTTGAACTAATTTTGCTTTCAGCTACATTACATATATTTATTGTGCAATATATTGAATCGTGTGAAACAAACATAGTATACAAGTAAACAACAAGATCTGAGGATAAAAATAAAAGCAGCTCTTCAGTAATTTTCTTACACAGAAAACCGTGCGCTGAAGGCTGAAATCAAATTCCGTGTTCTCATTAAGTCTACGTCTACAATGTTATTATTATAGTGTTGTAAGAAATTAAAAACATTGTTCATGAAACACGTAACACAAAAAAACTAATACTATTCGAAAGTTAAATAACAATTTAAATGAGAATTTATTGCAGCGTGTTTTCTTTACATTAATCTTTGGCGGCCATGAATGTCAACAGAGGTTTTCCATTAAAACTGTTTTATGGTTACTGTTACTGTAGATATGTACGTGCCTTGTGTACTAACTTTTTATGTATAGATGAAAAGCGTATTTACTTTTTAGTTTGTATTTTTAAGTTAGAGTGAATTTGCAGACGTCTCATTAATTTTTTGTTATTTTCAGGTTGCCGCCCTGAGGAGATCTAACCTAAACATTAATAAATAATCTCGTTATTAAACTATATGTGACAAATAAATTAATTCAATATATAAACAAACTATAAACAAATAATAAATGTTAAAGTAGTTGGTGTGTTTCATAAATATTTTATTAATACATTTATCCAAACGTGACCAACTTATAATACTCGTTAATTAATTAGCAAATATAAATGACCAACAATATAAACGAAATACATTAAAATAATTAGTTCAATGTTCATGTAAAAATAGTTGATTGATATTTTTGTAATTAACAAAGTAGCTAGCAAAATATTTAATCTATAAATAAATATTGATGGTACAAATGCATTCCCGGAATTTTGCAATTTGCACGATTGTTTACAGTAAACTCAGTGAATAATGGAAGGATACACAACAACTGTTTCTAAACTAACTATATAAAGTCTTGTGAGTGTTAAAATGGTGTAATCAAGAGTCAGTAGCCCTCAAGATGATTCTTCCTTCCGTGTGACTCGCGATGTCCAAGCAGCAGCCCTGGCGGCCCCTAGCTGCAATCCTCTTCCACAGCGAGCGCCCCCCAGGTGAGAAAAAGATCTAATTCGTTCGTTCGTTACAAAGGTTCTGAGTTCTGTGTGTAGAGATGTGTCGTAAATAGAGTGCGGATTATATGCATTTGCATATATTGTATTATTGTGCATATTAGATTTTTTTTTTACAAATGTTTGCATTTCATACAAATATACCTAGATCAAAATATGGTATAATTCTTTTGCATGTTTTACATATTTCAATATTTTTTACATATATTTATTAATAAAAATGCACATAACTGCATATTTTGTACCTTTTAACCCAAAATTTCAATAATTTTTTAAAAATTTTATATGTATAAAATTTATAATCGCTCAAATTTGATACCACCTACAGTAGTTTTTACATTTATTTTAAAGGTAGGTGTAGGCACACAAGTCGTATTCCAGAAGTTATACGTTGTTTTGTTTATTTTATATGATAATCTTTTTCTTATATTTTGAGATATAGCCGGAAAAGTTTTTTCGCGGCAAACTCATTTTTAAACTATTCTCCTACTAAAATACTATTCCGATGCCAAAAACCTAAATGTTGGATTTTACTTTGCGGCTAGTTATACTGTTATACATAAATAAGAAAAGGATAAAATTATAAAATTAAATAAATAAAAACCTACTACTCTCTTTAAACTATTTAATTCAGAAAATTTAATAACAAATGGTTCAATACAAGCCGTCAAAATGGCGAAAAACGATATTAAGTTTTTCCATTAAAACTTGTTTCAATATTAAGATTTTTCAAACAAATGGGATATTTTTAAATAGCTAAAGGTTGTCCTCAAGTGCAACGTCTAATGCCACGTTTTCAAATAGGTGATAAAATACGTATAAAAAAACTCACAAAATAGCTAAAATTGTCCATGTTTAGCCATGAATAAAAAAAATCTGCTGTGGCCACCACATTCTGCTTATTCTACTAATCTAATAAATAGTTTTACTTACATTTTAATAGTTTAATGTTCATGTAATATGTAAACGATAATGTAAACCAATATGCAAGCAAAAGATGTCAACTGTACTGTCACTGTCATAATAATTCAAATTTTATGTAGAAACAAATTTCATATCATGGACAACAAGATACTGGACTTTCAAAAAAATAGAATATTAATTGTACTTTATTTTATTGTTAAATACTTCCAGATTCAGCAATTTGTATTTATAATTAACTGTACATATAGATAATCACAATTTCTTTTATTTTTAATTGCAAAAATGTACCAATATATTTAAGGAAAACTTTTCCAAACTTCTAAAAGTACTACTTCCGGTTTGCGGATTTCTACCAAAATCTTATGCGGTATTAAGATACTTATTAAAACCTTAAATATAAAATTTGGTTATAAACGGTTTGATACTTTTTAAGTTATCGTGGACGAAAAATCGTCAGTCCATACAAACACACAAACAGACACATAGACATCATCGTGAAAATAGTAAATTCGTATTTTAGAGATCCTGAAACGTGCTTATCCACCAAAAACTCATACTCGAAAATTTTGACCCATTACAATACCTCTCTTATAGAATATGAGGCGAGAGGTAAAAAGAGTAGGTAAAAATGAAAAAACGGCATTCAAAATAGTTATTTATGTTACAAGGACGAAAAATGCAAGTTCTCGTACGACTATGGAAAATTGCCGAACGAGGCAAAGCCGAGTTCGGCAACCTTAGGAGTACGAGAGCTTTTTCGTCTGTGTATCATACACTATTTTTTATTCGATTGTAAGTGAGAACTTAAAATAACTAGAATATTAATATTTTATTATAAATTATTCTAAATTTTTGTTTAGTTTGCTAATTGTAGTTATCTGCGAAACAGACAAATGAAACAAAAAAGAACAAAAAATTATTCGACTGTGTCAGTTTGCTTAAAAAAACGCGTTTTTCTTCAACCGTCTTAAAAGTTGGTTCTTTTAATACTGTTTTTAGTATTAAAAGTTGACGTTTTTGTTATTAATAAAAAAATGTAACTGTTGCTAGGTAACACTTTTAATCCTAGGCTTAAAAGTACTTTTAATCCTAAGCTTAAAAGTAGATTCTGTATTTCTACTAGAATCTTGGGAGCGTAATATTTCTTGAGCTTGATTATTTATTATTATTTTTCTACTGATATTATCATCACGAATGGAGGATATTATAGTGCTAGGTTCATCGAACCGTAATATTTTTTTAGCAGTGTACCATGTATGTTTACCAGTAAAGCTGATTTGACGTCTTCAATAACATCAATCTTTAAATGTACCAATTCATCGCAACGGCATGCACCCGAAATTTCCAGTATTACAACAATCTATAAAAATTAATAATATTTAGATAGTTATATTCTCATTCCTCATATTTAAACACTTACTTTAATCATCAGGTATGTATTATCAGGAGCATAATTCCAGAAAAACTCTTGATTTATTTTAGTTTGACAGAACAATAAAATTTGTAAACAAAACAAAAGTTAAAGCAAAGCTGCCTTCTTAGTTTCAATCATATTTCAACAAAATATTTCAATAATTTAAAATGTAATTTTCTTGGTTGAAGAAAAAATAGTATGTGTTATTTGGATTAAAAGTGTCTTTGTTTGATTCGCAATTTTTGCATCCGCTCGGCTTCGCTACGCTTCGCCTCGCAAATGTAAATTAATTGCTCATCAAACAAAGTATCACTTTTAATCCTAATAACACAATATACTATTGCGTACGAAAAGTACTTCTCGGCCTAAGACGAAAAGTCGGTCACCTAGCAACGGCACAAATATTAATACTCTACCTAAAAGGTTAGCTTTTCGTCCGAATATCTTAACCAAAAAACATCACTTTTTGACATAATCGAATAAAAATGTATTTGTTATTCTAAAAATGTGAATTTTTACTTCAATTTGATGGAAAAAAAAATAGTTTCCAGTATATTATTACACCTGTGAGCGCTGTACTAAATATACTATTTTTGTGTTGAATGGCTACCCCAATCCTATACATGGCAGCATGACACCAATCTCTAACAACTTCTCTTTCACCTAGTGATGGCAACAACGGCGCCGCTAGCCACTCTGGTCGACCTAGACGCGGAGGTATGGCACGAGATCATTCTGCAGCCGAGGCCGCTGGTGCCGGACCCGGCCTCTGTGGGCGGGCTCTACAACTGGACGAACCTCACCGAGAGCCTAGATGACATCGCCGAGGAGGTGGTGAACAACGGCTCAGTGTGGACCAACGCCACCTTGGACGCTGCCACCATCGAGCTGCTCAGGATGACGGGGACTGCCATCGCGCTGGCGGTGCTCATTCTTGCTACTGTTATTGGTGAGTTACATTTGTTTTAATTATTCTAATTCGTTGGCGTCTTTATGACGACATAGTTAGCGACTGTGTGTATACTTATGCCATCTGTTGGTATAGTCAAAAAGTTTGTATATGCCATCATAGTTTGCGACTAGTCGCTTCAGGCTTAGCGACTGCGACAAGGCAGTAGTACGAGTACATACTGTTCGAAAAATTGAATACTGAAAACCGGAAGTTAATATCTGAATCCATTCCGAAATAACAGTTGAATAAACACAAAAATTACTAAATTTTATCTATATTTACTTTAAGAAAATTTCCAATTTGCGGCTAACCCAGAGCCTCAAAAATTATAAAAATAATGGGTGTTATAGAAAATTGTTATAGAAATCATATGCTGAAAACCGGATGGCGATATTTTTGTCCGTAATAATATGGCAGTCATAATTGTGTTAAGACTGCGTTCGAAGTGCACTCAAATTTCAAGCATACAAATCTCAAGAACTATTGCACTTAAAGGGATCCGGTTTTCAAATTTGTATTTAGTATTTAAATATCTATGTCACCATATATAACATTTTTGTTTATTGTTTAAATTTTTAATACAATAATTAAATTCTCCAGTACTAGAAAAATAAATGTATTGAAATTAGTCTCCTAACAAAGAATATATGATATTGTTTATACATATAATTTCAAAAATCGTATATATTCAACAGTTTTTGAAATTTGTACGAATAAAAAAATGTAGAGCTGAGCTCCCGCCATAATGCATTTTAGCGAGTAAATAGTTTAGCTTCTTGTCACTAGGATATCGGTCGGTTAAGAAGAGAGCGGTAGACGGTAGTGGACCCGGCTGTTCAAATTTGTTCCAGGTAGTTGAAGCGAGAACATTTTCATTTACTGCAATTTGTACTGAGATATTTATAAGCGTTTTATAGGCGAAAAATCGAACTGTAGAGGAAAACAAACAGATTGACAGTTGATATTTTTTTCTTTGAATTAACGGGCTTAATAAGTTATGTTAAGATTATTACAGTTTGTGCTGCTTAGGGAATACTCTGCTAAATCAAATACAAAAGTTTTTCCAAGATTTAAAGTTTGATTATTTATAGGATTGCTATCGAAAAACAATCTACTGCTCAATACCTGGATAAGGTGCTTTCCATGGATTAACGGTTAAATAACAGTTGTATAGGTTATAGGTATATAAATTGTGCTGCTTGCTAAGGGTAAAACCTTCACTTTCACTTGTGATCTTGATTTGACAATATCGTTTTGTACATTGTTAAAGAGTTAAGTTTCGCTTATTATTGTTAAATATGGGCCGCAAATCTTTAATTGCTCCAAGCAAAATTAATAAGAAAAATAAAAAGTCGAGAGTTGCAAAATCTAAGTGGAAGCTTAAAAAAAGTTTAAAAGTTCTAAATTACTTATTTTTTATTACAACTAAAGAAATCAAATTCTTTCTTCAAATTGTATGTATGTACCAACATAATATCACTTTTTCTTTTTATATTGCTACAAGCTTCAAGTGTTTATAAGATTTGTAATTTATGTATAGATATTTGAAGATGCATTGTGCTACTACAACTATATAAAATTTACTGAAAGGTGTAAAGTGTAAAAAATACTCGAAATCTCAGTAATACAGCATTTATTCTTCTTGCATAACCGACGGTTCGGTTTACAGTTAAACCTGCAAGGTCTAAAATTTACAACAATCATTACAACAAAGTATATACCTAATCTCTTAGGTAATTGTTTTATATACATTGTTGTAATGATTGTTGTAAATTTTAGACCCTAATTAAAGTTCCAGTGCTAACCGAAACGTCGGTTAGGTATGTAAGAAAAATAGATGCTGTATAACTGAGATTTCGAGTATATTTTACACATCACAATAAAAAACAGTCGAAAAAACATTAATTTAATTAACTGAAAGGAGGAGGAGCGGCAAAAATTAACCCCTCCCTAAGATTATTATTTGTTTCTAAAAATAGACAAATATTCCAATCATTATTATACTATTTTTTACTGACGCAGATGTAAAACTAATATTTTTATTTATTTTTGCACATAAAGGTGTTGAAAATTCTTTTTAAAATATTTGACTTTGAATCGGTATTAATGTAGCAACAAAATATGATATTATGTTAATACAAATACAATATTATGTAAAAATTTCAAGTTTTACATTAAATAAATAACAAGTACAGCAAATTGATTTTATCAGTACAAATCTTGAATAATGAAATTGTTTAAATCAATACTTTTGTATCGTTTTCTGTATATGTGTAAATTGAGTCTACTTTAAATAAACAAACTGTAGGTATAACTTTCATTTCTTTTTTAGTAATACCAGTGAAACTTTGAATACTGAAGCAAAAAAAATGTTTAAAAAAAACCATAATTACTTTTATCAAATAAATAAAAAAGAATATTGTTATTTCATTAATGTCGACCTGTATATAGAAAAAGTTGAAAAAGATGAAGTTTTATGGCAACAAGTAATCTTACCAAAACTAAAATATTTTTATTTCAATTATATTCTTCCTGAAATAGCTGATAGTAGAACTCCAATTTTTGATTTTATGTCGTGACTTTTTTTAATAAAAAAAACTTTAATATTTTCTGTTGATATAATTTATACACACTTCCAAACATACTCGTACACTATTCAACGATTACAGATATAAACGGAAAATAGTACATTATGCACCAAGGGAGGAAAACTCGTTTTTGCTCCCGCGGGTGAATTGACAACACAGGACTGAATCAGTCTTGTGCTGTCAATTCACCCGAGAGAGCAAAAGCGTTCCTCCCGAAGTGCATACGATAATTTTTGTAACGAGTGCACAGAAAAATGAGCGGAAACGTGCTTGTTCAAAGGGAGCAAAACGCGTTTTTGCTCCCTTGAGATATTTTGCTCCCTCAGTGTAACGGTCGCTACTCCGCTTCTCGAAAATAATAGAGAGGGAGCAAAATATCTCAAGGGAACAAAAATGCGTTTTGCTCCCTCTAAACAAGCTCATTTTGCGTGCACCTGTTACAAAAAAATCATAGGTAATTATTTTATCAAACCCAAGGTCAAGTAAATATAAACAATAAAAAAAATTATTGTTTACGTAGGTACTGTATTTTTATGTAAATTGTATTATATATTATTATAGAACTGGCAAAAATATATATTTGTAGAAAAATTTACTGATAATTTATTATTATTGTTTTGTAGACTTTAATTGAAATTAAAATATTTTGCTTTATTAATAAATATGAAATTATTTTCTTTACTCGTATGTACAATACAGTTTACATCATTCTAAAAATATTATTCAGACTATTTGGGTAAGTATGGAAACAGGTAAACAGGCATGGAATCACCGTTCGTGAATTTGTGAAGCCGAAGCCGAATAGAATTGTGTTGTGTGCATGGTGCAATGCGTTCTTTCGGTTCTTTCCCATCTGGCGTATATCCCTTGCCCATTCCCCATTCCCCTTACCTACCCTACGCGGGTCGTACTACCTGACTGATGTCACCATAGTAAGACAGCACGTCTTACTATGGTGACATCTTTAGGTAAATAGCTCTACCCCATTAGGGAATGGTGGCGATGTGTTTTCATGGATGGTTTGAAACTCTGGTTTGTTCAAAAATTGGCTACGTTTTTTCATAGAAGGCTTTAAACGCAGTCTTAAGAGAAAATATTACCACTTGATTTAAATAATTGAAATTTTTCGAAACGCATTTTTTAAATTTTTTCGAAAACAGGTTAAGTGACATAAAAATCCCATGCATCTTTTTTATAGAGAATTTTGTGCTCTATAACGTCCTAGAAATGTTTATTTCGTAATTATTATATTCTAAAGATTAATTAACTTAAAAAAGCAAAACTAGTGGTAATTTTTTCAAAATTTAAATGGCTTCCGGAGCGGTGATTTCCGGAAATTTTTGATATGTTAAAAAGCACATTTATCTGCATTGAATTCCGTCGAGAAAGCTTTTATTGCAGTTTTTTCAAAGTGAAATTATAAATTCCCTGGACTAATTACCTGTTCATGACATAGTTTTGTAAATACAGTACAATAAGTATTTTGTTTAAATGTTACTAGTTTTCAAGGTTCAGTATAGCCAAAAAATATTTTTGAACAAAGAATTATAATACTAAATAGAAGCATTAAAATCGCGGTTTTTACAATCCTGCAACTTATTAAAGTAATTGCCAAAATTCTCGTATTTGGCGCTTAACTCCTCTCTGATAAAAATTATATGTTTTTACGGTTTCCACATTCGTAATTCCTTATCTTTGTGTATTTGTTTAATGTTTAATTTAATATTTTAACAAAAATATACTACCTACCTACAACAAGTACATATAAACTTAAATATGTTTCTAATCAATGTCATAAGTATATAATTGTGTAGGTACGATATAGTAGTATTTACTCTACTACGCTTTACGTTTAAAACTGATAACATTTGTTATTCTTATTCAACGTAAAAATAGTTTTAATGACGTATAAAAGTGAAAAAAACAAACAAACTGTTAACAAAGAATTTTGAGGCTTATATTGAAAAAAACAAAATAGAAGATAGTAAAAAAACATTGTGCTAGCATTAAGAAGCCGATAAATTCAATTGAAGGACATTTTTAGTCGTTTTATAAAATACATAACACTTAATTAAAACACACTTACTTGTTATTGATTCAAAGGAATCACAGCGAGTTTTAAACGAAATTTATAAAAAAATATGTGTGCACTTATTGAAATTTAAAATATGACAATGTGTGATTCACACAGAAATATTTTTCAGTTTATTATACAAGGTGATGTAATTTTTATGGCATACAGTGCTCAACTTACTAATCACAGAACTGATTTTTTTTTTAAATTTGAATTTTCAATGAAGAGGTTTTTAAATCAAACAGTGCCATTTCCATATGGAATTTCTTAGGTTTACTTAATTTTTAAATGTACAAGTAATTCCATTCATAATTAGTCAGATATCTTATTATATATGTTATCTTAAATAATTTAGTGGTATTAAAAACGTACCTACCTCCTTGTGAAAACTGTCCTTAGATTTACGAATTAAAAAAATTATTTGCATGGTCTGTAAGTCGAATACCTACTATTTTATCATTTAAATGATATGCGAATGAAAGTGTGAATAACCATCTAAGTATGTCAACTAATAATAAAATTAATAGAAAATTAAATACAATTTAAATTTGAATAAAAATATGGAATTCCGTTATTCTTATTATAACCAGCTATGTATTATTTATGTTAATTAAACTTTGAAATTTTTAAAACAAAGAAACAAAAACGTGACAAGAAGTTTACATTTTTTCTACTTTTGCATGCAAAATTTTTTGTTTCATTTTAATATTATTCTGTTTGGTAATATCCCCTTGCAATTTTTAATTAAAACTTGCATACTTATAATTTTGAATGACAGTTATTACTTGTTCATAAAACATGTTTTTCTCTTTTCCATTATTAGCACACCATTTTATTTCATGTCATGAAAAATGAAAACCTGAATAATATAACTCTTGTCAAACACATTCCGCTAACCTTGGTAAAAATAAAACTCAAACTCGTAAAGTTCGCATAAAGCGTTTGTCATTATTTTGAACGCTATAAAATTTTGTTCGCAATAACTCGACGACTCTGTTGTATTAATTGATTTTTCAGTAAAAAGCGAAAGCAAGGAGACCAAGTTGACTGTAAAATCGGCTGTAAAATTCTTGAATTACAACTTCAGGAGAAGTAAAGTTTGAAAAACTCGTCATATAGCGGATATGCGAATTTTAGAGTTTTATTCACGATCTGGAATAAATAATAAATTTGCACATTGTTCGCTATGAAAAGAGAAATAACGCTGTTTTAGAAATTTTCATTGCAGAATATTGAAGTTTTCTGTAGGTGCCGAATGTTGTGGTAAAATTTAGCAATGCATATTGAAGTGGTTATATGTAGTAAAACAGACAAATACCTATACAAAGTGTATCACTTCGAGTAGGTACTATGTAAAGGCAAAGACTTAATTACATTATACTTTTTTTCATCTGGATTCATGCTAGAAAGATTTACATCCTAGATTCGTTCGAGTTTCATACTTTATTTCCAGATTATTCGTACTCAATCGGAAACCTTCGATTTTTTCCGAAATGGTCCAAGTTTGGTAACTAATATTACTTTTTACGTTGTCCCATTATAATTCATTGATCAAAAGTAATTTAGATACCCCAGGTGTATATTATAAAATTTATCCTAAAACTGACTCTCTAGTATACTGTACTTCGAAATATTCTTTCAAACATAACTTTTTATAGTGCTTGAAAGACAGACCAATTTAAAGAATGATCCCTAATAAAAACAGGATTTACTGTGTAGCCTGAAAGAAAACTGGACAAAAACCGTTAAAAGATAGGGCGAAGAACATGTTACAGATTTATCTGCAAGATCAGTCAAAATCTTTATAGCCTTAGGATTGCTTAAAAATGGATACATACATTTTACTACCAAGCTTGTAAAACAATATACAGGGTGTTTCTGTACTTATGAATCAAACTTTAAGGGTATATGTAATACGTTCTACTGATAACGGAACAAAAAGAATTTTTCAAAAATTCGCAAAATTAAGGGTGATTCACTTAAAGGAAACATGTTGAATGCCATTGGTTTCATAGCTGTTTGTGTTGTTTTATTCATTACACAATATCAGCATTGGATTAGATAATTACGTACATTGTTAATATTTAAGTAAAACAGATTTAGAGGTTATACTGAAATTTGTACGTTCTCAGGTTTGACGTTTGACAATTATTGAACTATATATCATCTGCTACTACCGATACCAATCTTCTAAAAAATATGTTACGTGTTACAAAGTGTGCCCTGCCGATGTTCAATTGAGTTTCACAAAGTTAACTTTGTGAACGCCAAATAGAAAATGTTATTAACGGGTACCTACCTAGACAAAGAGCACCCTATAAAATTTGTATCGAATTAAGTATTTCCATTCGCTTTAATTTTCTGAATTAAATCAAGCAAATTAAATTAATGAAAGCATTGGTAAATATTACCGTCAGATTAAATTTGAATAGGTATTGTATTTCCAAACAGTGAAACATCTAAATTTAGCTTAAAATTATTGCTCGGTCCTGCCGAAATATATTTATATAAACAGCAGGAACAAAAAACAAGATTATCAGATTGTGGAACTGACGGCAACATTTATCCAAAGAAAAATAAACACTGACCTTTACGAGTTACCTATATGACATTTTATTAAATTAAGTACAAGTACCTACCAAACTACTTGCTTAATCAAAAGAGATGGTTTCAAAAAGTAAAACATACAGGAAAATTGTACAATTAATTAAATGGAAAACAATTTCTGCGCAGAAACGTCAGCCCTGAGGATAGTTGAACTTTAAATGTTTTATTTATTCCGAGCGCTTTTGTTTAAATGCATTATAATTATACTGTTTAATTATTCTTTATTTGTTTATTTTTGCTTTTTATCTTCTACTTACAAAACAATTATTTAAATGTCAACGTTTAGATTAGCGCATAATTTTTCAGAACGAGAAATTTTATTTTGGTAGGTAGATAAATTCAATTTTTTAAATTTTTATCTTAGGTACCTACCACGGTGCAAGACACTGAAGGTAACCCAACTTGGCTTGCAAAAGTGACTGCTGAACTGGTCCAGTTTCGTGGTACTGAGGGGTAAAGGGAGTACCTAACTCAATATGGCAGCCAACATAGGCCATCAAAAATATTAGTTTGCGATATATTAAAATAAAGTATAATTTCTATGTATATTCTGTAATTTATTATAATATATACAATATTCTATAAGTTATTGAGGATTTTAAGTGAAATTGCTATATAATTCCTAATAAAATGTGGCCTATGCGATATGACACCGCCTAGCGGCGACAGGGCGAACTGTAACCTCTTGAGCAGTCATAAAACTAGTGGAAGGGGTATGCAAGTTACCGGGGCCTGGTAGTACCTACCTATATATTTTTTCGTGTACCCAAGTCCTTAATTTAGCTACTTCTATTGTTAAAAATTATTTTAATGCTAACAAAGTTATGTTCATAATTTGCTGTAGTTATAATAATTATTTTTATTCACAATTGGTTAGTAATATGTGCATTACCAACCTTCTAGACAGTTGGGAAGCGAGTCATAGTTAACTTAACTTCCCAGCTAGCAGGAAATATTTTTCCGGCAAGTTATAAGTTACTTTTCAATAAAATTACAGTATTTTTTGTAAATGTAAAGTAAATGTAAAGTAAAAACTCGAAATACTTTTCATTTTAATTGAAAAAACAAATTAAGAAAGATTCTTAACTTTGAACTTTATTATTTGTTAATTGATTGACAAAAACTATCAAAAATGCAAATAAAATAAAATCGGTTACACAATTATTCAATAAGTTGTTCTATTTTAGTACATTTTTGTGCACGCACAACTCGAATTATACTTGGTTTTTCTATTACATTCTAAGAAACCTAAAAACCATATGTCAATTTACTTTATTATTGATATGCAAATGAGTAAACAAATTTAACAACTTTTAGATTTCTTATGAAACCAAACCTACAAACAAAAATACAAAATGTTTTAATACTGTAGGCCAGAATTGTCAAGTGTCAAGCAAATTTTATAAACCCATTCTAAAATAACTTGAACTAATAAGTAGGGAGATAATACATAAAATTAAATAAAATTTTTGATAAAATTTATCATTCCGATCAATTTACAATATGTATTCTTCTGGAAGAAATGAAAATTTACAATATAATAATTACTAACTTTATTTATGTATTACTATATTAGTGGAAGTTAACATTAAACATTGTAGTCACATAAGCGTATAGTGTGAAGGTTTACATTTATATTTAAGTTTAAAAAACACAAACACAGCATTCAAATAATGAACTTAAAATAGCTTCAGTAAGTGGTAAACATAAACTTTAAGTTTGAAGTTTTTAAACTTTAGTGCATAAATTTAAACATTCTTAAACGGAAAAAAATGTAAACCTTATAACTAAATGCTTCTGAGAATGCGGCTTTAGCTATTTTAATTTTGTAAACGTGCATTTCAAAAAGAATTAACACTGTATGTAGGGTTACCTACCTACCATATTTGTTTAACTTGAAAAGAGGACGCCGAGAAAAGCAAGGGCAACTGCGTCAGAGACGAAATTTTTTTTAGAAAAGATCGTGTTGAGCAATTTTTAAGAGAATTTGTACACACAAAAATCTTAGAGAAAATACAATTATTAATAATAATTAAAATTCAAATCACATCTTGAGAAAAAACAACAAAGCTAAAACTAGCTTACTTTAATAAATTAACTATTGCAGCCTTCACGATAGCCAACCGGACTAACGTATACCGAAAATAATGGTGGTCCGATCTGCTAGCGAGATCGTGGGTTTGAATCCCAGTAAGAGCATATGGATGTAGTGTTTGTCTAAAAATTTTTATTTTAATATGAAAATTGTCACTGGTTAAAATCTGAATGAAATGCGAATTTTTTGAGTGAGTGTAAACAAAAATAAATATGAAATTGGCACCACCACTTATAATGTTATAATAAGTTGTATTGACATAGTGAAATATTTTCATTTACTTTACTAATAAAAATAAACTGTTTTTCGAATTACGGCAAATAGGTACCGAAAAGTTATCAATTTAATTTTAGTACCTATTATAATTACCAGAAAGAGGACAATAATTGTATTAATAATGAAACAATCTGATGTGGCCAGCACACGACCTCTCGCCTAATTCTGCTTATTGTACTAATCTAATAGGTAAATAGTTTTACTTGCATTTTAATAGTTTCATATTCATGTAATATGCAAGCGATAATGTAAACCAAGATGCAAGCAAAAGATGTCAACTGTACTGTCACTGTCATAATCATTCAAATTTTATGTAGAAACAAATTTCATATGATAATGGACAAGATACTGGAATTTCAAAAAAGTAGAATATTAATAATTGTACTTTATTTTATTATTAAATATTACCAGATTCAGCAAATTGTATTTAAAATTAACTATACCCATAGATATTTATATTTTCTTTTATTTTTAATTGTAAAAATTGTCATAAATAAATAATGTACCAATATATTTAAGAAAAATTGTATCAAGCTTCAAAAAGTACTACTTCCGGTTTGCGGATTTATACCAAAATCTTATCCGGTGTTAAGATCCTTATTAAAACCTTAAATATGAAATTTATTTATACACGGTTTGATACTTTTTACTTCCTTGTACGGAGTAATAAGAAAGTATTGTAATCGCGAAAAATTTCGGTTTTCAGATTTTGATGGAAATATCAGTTTTGACTCTTTCTGAATCCATTATGACTAGTTTCGTCGTGACGTCTGTACGTACGTACGTACGTACATACGTACGTACGTACGTACGGACGGACGGACGTATGTGTGTCGCATAACTCAAATACGGTTAGGCGTAGAAAGTTGAAATTTTGTATTTAGGACTGTTATAGCATCTAGTTGTGCACCTCCTATTTTTGGTTTCAATCTATAAACCGGAAGTAGTAATTTTTAAAAAAAATTCGATAAATATTTAATTTAAGACAATTTTTTAAATTTTAAATGAAAGATTATGTGATTATTACCTACAATCGGTATTTTATAAATATTTTTGTATCTGGTATCATTTGAGAATAATTAAAGTATATATTTATAATTTAGTATTTCGGTATCTTGTAGTCCATGATCGATTTACATTTGTTACTACGTAAAATTTAAATGATTATGACATGACAGTGGTAATAGTAAAATATGCTTTATATCTTCTTCTGCAGTTTAAATAAAATGATTAAAATATATTTGTGAGTATAGTAGCAGTAGTAGTAGTACTTACATACCTATTAATATATTTATATAATAAGTTAAAAGAATAAAGTCAGATTTTTTTATATTATTCTACATTTTAGTTATTAAGAAAAGTATGAACAGTTTAATAGGCGTACAAGGAAGTCATGTGGTGTCCACGTCAGATTTTTAAGTTATAGTGGACGAAAAATCTTCACATAATTCATTGTCCATACATACATATGCACACACATACACAGACATCATCGTTAAAATAGTAAATTCGTATTCTAGAGACCCTGAAACGTGCTTATCCACCAAAAACTCACACTCGAAAATTTTGACTCATTACAATATCTCTCTTATAGAATATAAGGCAAGGGATAAAAAGACACCGGACTCGGATATCTTACCCTAAAAAGAGGACATGTTCGGGGAAAAGAGGACGACTAGTAACCATAACTGTGTTAAGAATCAATGAATATAGCTGTTGTAGGTACCAATTTCCGCTGATTCCTGATTTCAGGCTGTTGCCTTGAAATTTTGTTCGAGCATAGGAAATCAGCCCTCTTTTTCCACGCTAAAATTACGTGTTCTATAAATAATCTAGCACGTTATTTACTCGTGAAACACACCTCCACATCTATTTGTTTAAGTATAACGGCGTACGTTCTAACACCTGCAAAGGTTGATTTATCAATACAAAAAGTATTACGTCCGCTTTGTTGCCTCTTGTAGCTCGTTACTTTGACATGAAGCCACGGCGGTAGCTCGTGTAGCAAAGGCTTTCAGGTTTTCAATTTTCAGGTGTTGCCGTCAGCTCGCCCACGCAAGCATACACGCACCCAATCGAGCTTTTTATTACAGCTTTCGTTTCATTTCACACGTACTTATTAACTTACGCTTCAAACAGTAATCACTAATCAGAAGCGTATAGAAATGTTCAATAATACAATGTTGTGCATAGACAAACTAATTATAATATTTGGGGGGAGAGGGGAAGGAGGGAGGGGTTAAAAATTGTTTAAAAAAAGAATGTTCATGATTTTTTAAATCTTAAGCTAATTATTATAATTACTACACCTATACCTATATTTTATTGATAAACGCATGAATGAAATGGAAGAATTAATTACAATATAGTAACAATGGTAACATGAAATTTTTTCGAAAATCATTTAGGTAACTAGTTTGGGTAATGGGCGTCCACAGGAATTTTTGCAAGGGGGAGGCAAAATTTATATTCAAAAAATCATAATAGACATTTTATTAACGGAAACAACAAATATACATAAAATAAGTACCTATATAATTTATTTTTATCAACGTTTGTATCAATTTTTTTTTTTAATAATTTCTAATATCCATTTCGTCTAGTAAAATGAAATAATTTTAGAATACAAAACAGTAACTAATTTACTACTCAACTACAAAATGATGCGTTTTACAATAATTACATACCAATTTACTTTTATATTATCCGAGATCTTGTCTTACTCTTATACTCTTAATTTTGATTAAGACAATTGTGGTAATTTATATAGATAAAGATTCGCGAATCGCCAGACTTTTATGTTTTATGGTATGCTCTCTAACTTACGACCGCTCGCATCACCCACTGATATGTATAAATTATTGTATATGGCGTATGAAATAGGGCGTTTTGTGACTAATTATTGAGATGCGCCATATTAGAAAAAGTGTAGTCTCTCGGCATTTGTTTTTGCTCGCGTTTCAAACTGCGATTGTGACGATCCTGCAGAGTTTCTTCAATTTCCTAATCGATTAAACGTGCAATTTATAGACTTTTCCAAATCTTGTGTTGCACATATTGCTGGCTGGGTTGTAAAAAAAAGTGTTAATGAAAAACGACCTCTTTTACATTGTGAACAATGTCGGTCTGCTCTTTATCAAGGTTCTGACACTTCATTAAATTTCAATTATTTAATTGAAGTTAAAACTAGAGGAGGGTTGATATTTCCTAGTGAATCAGTTTTTATCATGTATAGTGTATAGTACACACTAGGGCTGTCAAAAGCCGAAAAAAATTGAATCCGGATATCCGGATATATGTCTATCCGGAATCCGAAAAATCCGGTAACCGGATATATCCGGAATCCGGTATCCGAAATTCGGATTTATCAGGATACCGGATTTCAGATTTATCCGGATACCGAACGGATTCCGGTTTATCCGGATTGAAAAATTTCGGATTCCGGATAATTTAAAATCCAGGTATCCGGAATCCGTTGACAGCCCTACTGTTTACGTTAGTTCAATTATTATGTTTCTATACTTGTTTGATATCTGCCTCCAAATTCCTTTGTATGCGGCGTGCGGTAGCATGATAAAAATGTCTAAATCTTTAAATTGGGGCATTTTCATCCATGCGAAAACTGTTACTGTTAGTTTTGTTTTAAGTTTTAATTTTAAATTAATATAGTTGTATCCGGATATCGGATTCATCCAGATACAGAATTCGGTTTTTTCCGGATATTTGATTTATCCGGACATCGGGTTTATCCGGATTTCGGATTTATCCGGATACCGGAATCCGTTGACAGCCCTAGTACACACTTTTAATAAATATCCAAGTTTAAATTGTTAGTTTTTAAAATGAAATTACAGTAGGAACGATGAAAATCTGCCATTGTCTATAAATAATATAAATATGTATCAAAACATATGTTTCGAAACGAATAGCTACCAATTAAAAGAACAAGTAACGCATTATATAATAAGCAAATTAAAACTTGGGATTGAAAAAAAATCGAGGAGCTATTCAAAACTCTTCCATGACGCAAGTAGAATCAGATTGTAATCACTTGTATTGAAAAATATTTCATACTTAATTACATTACCTTTGGACTATAATTATTGCCTTGTCTGAAAAATTTGTATTCCAGACAATAAATAACACCAACAATTGGCAAGTAAAAACACGTGTTATGAAACAGAAACGAAAATGAACACAGGAACAAAGTAAATTATTGAGTCAAAAGAGCAAAATGAGGATTGAAACAAAGAAATATCCTGAAAGAATCGCGATAATTGCATGGAAAACTCTGACAAATTACAGAAAAAAGACCAAAACTGAATGTACACAGCAGTCACGCTTGGAAAATCCAACACCTGAAAATTAAATAAAAGTTCCAGAACTCTTAACATTCTATTTTGCAGCATCCAATGGATTTTATTCTCAATATATTTTATCGCTTAATTAAATCTGTTTAGCAAATACGTCCGCTTTAACACAAACAGAAATGGAGAAGTTTATATCCAATGATAAAAGTAAAATATTTGTGGAAAATAAATAATGTGTTTGTGGTTGTTCAGTTCGTTAAAAAATTCATAAAATAAATAGTACAGATCTAAAGGTATGTTATAAAAATGATAAAATGGAAAATTTTCTTTTACGCAGGTATCTATGAAATATTCAGGCTGATTTACAATTCGCGCCTATATTTTAATGGCATATAGTAGTCAACTTTAAAGGCAGTTTTCGCCAGAAGTACATTTTTGAAACCACTGGATTGTTGGTTGTATAATGGGTATCTGGTGATTAACTATGGAATAAAATTAAATTTTGTTAATTGTGCAATGGCAAGAAAAAAAATTGCGAATTTTGAAAAAATTCTTTCAGTTCCATGATCAGTAAGTTAAGCACTATAATGTCATAAAAATATATGCACGAAGTTGTCAATATTGTGTATATTTATTTTATGATTTTCATATGAATTTGTTGAATTCGATTCGATATTTTTCATTTAAGTAAGTGGCACCTGTGCAAATGGCCATTAAAAACATACGTTTTATCATTATATATTTCAACAAATTTCTTGAGAATAATTCATTTAAAAGCAAGCCAAACTTAGGTATTTTCTTTTGAAACTAGCCTATTAGTTGCTTAGTTGCAAGAAAGAGTTTCAAAATGTTGATATTAGAAGTACTCAAAAATTTTCCGGAAAGAATTAATGCACGTGTGACGTGTGATATTATAAGTGATATTTTCTATAAACTTCGTTTCATAAAATTGTAGATCGTGTTTTGTGTAGTTGAATAAAATTAAAATATTACTGATGTCATTAGTATATTTATAGATTCTAGAATTTCGAAGGCTCTATTACAAATAAAATAAATATAATGTTTCTTTCAAATCATAACACTATTATTGAGAAAATGGTGTTTGTTTCTGAAAATTATGTCTAGTATAGCTACATTTCCGGAAATATTTCTTATGACATTTCTAAACGTCTTTTTTTTTAAATAAGTAAAAATGAAATTTTTTTTGAATACAATACAATACAATTTCTCTCGTCTTCGACTCGTGAAATTGACATATTGACAGAAATGCACCCAAAAGCTTCTAGTTACGAAACAAATTAAATACTGTGTACTCTAAAATTGGTAAAATTTGTGCTTTCTCACTTGACATTAATCGTGCATGAAATGTTTAGAAATATCTTATTCTTGTACTTTAAGTTTATCCTAGCTATATCCTGAGTACGATCAAACATTTCATACTCAATACAAACATCTCAAAGAATTACATGAGATTCAATTGGGTTATAATTACCAAATTACTAACATTGGGATGTTACATAGATAGTGTTATTTAGGGGGAATAATTTTTAATGTTGAAATTTACAATGTTTGAAAAATGTATTTTCTTACCAGTTAAATTTTTCATGTCGCCATTTTGAAGTAGCCATCTTGAATTTTAACTTTTCAAATTTGAATTTGTAAAGCCTTTTGTACCAAATAAGTATTATGAAAATATACCTCGTGAATAAATTTTTATCAAGCATCAAACAGACGCTCGACGCTATTTTGAAAATAAGGCCTTCCCTGGCTGTCTGCACAACATTCTAGAGTGGCTTCCCTTCGTAAATAGTTTGTATATACCTAAAGCACAAATGTGCAAAATATTTTCATTTTACCATAAAGTGCAGGAATCTTGAAAATTTTGCTGTGTACCGCTTGTATTAATTATGATTTCTCCAAGCATAATATCTGTCCCTTGTAATAACACCACCCGATATATTTCTGCTGCAAACTATTCGAGCAAAGCAAACATCCAGTATTTAGTAATCAAGTCAAATGCTTGTGGGCAATATCAAATTTGGCAGGTCTTTGTGATCAGAACCACAGAAAGCGACTGAGCCCTCAGAACAGAGGGAAGCATGAATGTGAATGTAGTACATACTTGTGTTTATGTGTAATGATGTGTGTGCGACACGTGCTGGAATGTTCCAGCATGGCATGCTGCGATTGAGTACATGCACATACCTAGATGTAGAACACACTGGATGCCGGATGCATTTAGGTTATGGCAAGGCATACATCGTGTGTCTCAGCTGGATTTCTGGTTTCTTTTATTTAGTTTCAGATGAATTATGATACTTCTTATCTATTGAACAGGGAACATAAATTTGTTAGTGTGAGAATATGTGACGTGAAAATGCATTTTTCTAAATGTAATCTTGGGGAGACATTATTTCTGGATCTGGAGTTTGTGTTAGCATGGCTTGTAACGTGAATACTTTGGTATAAATATCTACTAAAATTCAAAAGTAAACTATATTTTGCAAGAAAGGTACCTGTGGAAACTAAATTTCTATAATTCTACAATCTACATGTTTACAAAATTATTTTTTTGCACGATCACTCATTTTTTCCTGGCTCTGTTTCCAAGGTACTAGGTTATGTTTACAAATTAGAAGTTGGTAAGCAATCTTAGAAGGCGGTAAGAACTCATGAAGAAGGCGGTAAGCAATAAACAACAACAGAAACCAGTCAACTGCACCAAAATGCAAACTAAACCTACATAACCAGAATTAAACATTATTTTCAAATGTATTTTTATTGTATCGATTCGGCAAAAAATATTAGAAGCATCACGGACGTTATGTGCATTTTGTACCGGTTTCGGATAATAAGTATTGGAAACTTGGACTACGTCTTGGTGTCCAAACATTATCTTCAACCGGTAAACTGCACATACCGCCCTTGATACTTAATATACTATTACATATTAACATGTATGCATATGAATTGAATTTTTTTATACAATGATTTTTGTAGCACTTATTGAAAAACCATGGAATATATTTTTAAATATATAAAAATGATTACTTTCGAGTAGTAGTAGTAGATAAATAGAAAATTGTTAAAATATATAGAATATTTGTATCTGTTAAGGAATAATTGATTGATTTGGCCTGTTTTCTTCTTCAAAATATGCCAGAGCACTTAACAACATATATTTGGCACTTTTTGATAAATATTTGCTACACATTTGATTTATCTTTTCAAATCACAACATGAATTGTCATTTGCATGCTTGAACGCAGCCATCCATGTAAACGTAGTATATTTAATACCTCAAGCCAGTATAGTTGAATCAAGACACGATATACGTTCTTTAGTTCGCATTGTTCAACGATACAGATTAATAGCAGATAGTATAGAGACGTATGTTAATTATTTCACAGTTATTGCGTATGATTCATAGCTCTAAAATCCTCTTTGTATATAAATCAGAGTATAACTTTCGTGAGCTTAAAAAAGCTAACGTTAAAAAAAAATCTGTATAGGTACCTATCTAGTATTTGTAAGTTAAATTAAAGAATATACTATTTGTTTTTCATTTACATAAACTAGGTACCTTTTCTATAACATAAATAATATTGCTATAAAAGCAAGTAAAAAATATGAAGGAAATGCTAAATACATATTATATACATATTTTTAATATTTACATGTTGATCAGCTATAGCTTTATCCTGTTATCTGCTTTCTGTTATGCTTTATAATATCAAACAAGTATCATAACAATTTTTTAATACGGTTAAAATTGTAATTAAATAAAAGCATGATATGGAACTTGGTGCAGTATAATATTTATAATTTCACTTATAAAACTTTCTTACTGAAATTATTGATTCAAATTTTAAATATATTATAAATAAATACAAACTAAACGCACGTATAGGCATACATATTAACATTTATCGTGGTTATGAACGAACTTACATAACGCTACTAATTAGTGATGGGTCTTTCGTTCATTTTTAGTGAGTCAGTTCATTTCGCTCCGCTCAGTAAAGTGAGTCGTTCATTTGAACGACTCTGTAAAACAGCACTGTGCGTTTCAAATGACACCGTGCTACCGTGCTAGTGTGCTGCTCAGCTGAGCTGCTTTGCTCATGTGCTCATGCTCACAGCACTGTGCGCTCGCCTTGTGTGCATGTGCGATGCGCAGCGATGTGGCATGTGCCAAACTACATGAACCTAGCATTTTAGTTAGTTGATAGTTGTGTTCTCGTCTTGATTACTCGTTGCTGCAAACAACAAATTATTGAACGTTACTTATTGTAGTTGTATATGTATATTGACAATGGAAAATAAACAAAAAGGAGTACCTATTGTCTGGCAACATTTTGAAGAATGTTCAACAAATTTAGCAAAATGTTACTATTACTTTTACATTAATGTATTTTTTGCATTTACTTTCCAGTCCTACATTGTTTCCACTTCCCATATTGTTGATTATTTTCATTGTTGTCCGTACAACAGAAACGCCACGCTTCTCAGAATACACAGCACTCAGCACCGTGCGCTGTATGTATGTTTCGTTCGTTTCGTTCATTCCACTCGCACTCGTTCGTCTTTCTGCGTTCAGCGAGCGGAGCGGTGAGCGGAGGCTAAATAGTAGCACGGAGCTAGTGTGAACTGGTGTGCCGTGCTGAACGAACTAAAGAGTCGTTCGTTCACGGCACACTCAAATGAGTCGTTCATTTTGAACGACTCGTTCATGAACGACCCATCACTACTACTAATAGCTTTTTAGATGAAGCATGCTAAATGACGTGCTTAGATGCTTTGCATAACCAATTTCCATTGGATATTGAATAATCAACCACCGCAAGCCATTAACAAAATAAATATTGCAGCCCTGCAATTAAGTAGTGAGTAATGCATGTACCATGAACCACGAATGATCATGAAATGTTAATGCAATGACAATAAAATAAGAGTGTACAAATAGATTTGTTTCATGGATCAACAAAATTTTATTATTTTTGCTATAGGTACTGGAAAAAATGTACAATGTTGTTAAAATGTGCAAAATAACAATTAAATTTAAATAACATTACTAGCTAAACAAATTTTAAATAATGATGGAAATTGAAACTAAACACTCATTACTCTTTACAGACAAATTTGCTATAGTACAGGAAAATGTAATTATGTACTGTATTTAATTATTTAGAGTAAAATACAAAACATAGATTTTTATGTGAACATGAAAGCGAAATTGCGTTTATCAAGTGTTAAAGGAACCCTTTGTAAACTGACGCTCAAAGTTACTTCGAGGCAAAAATTTGAGGGAAATTACATGACGTGCTGAGCACGAAAAAGAAAGAATTTTGAAAAATTTCCCAATTGGGCGAGGAAGCGTATTTTATTGAAAGCAGTAATAGGCTACTCTAGCATGATTGTTTTATTAAATATTTTTTCCGTTGATCGTTTAGTAATGAGTATCATTAATGTAAAAAAATATACATTAATGACCGCTATTAAAGCATGATTTTTATTAATCAACGATTTTTTGTTGAATGTGTTGAATACACGTAATATAGTTATATTAGCTAGCCGTAAGTTGTCAAAAATAGTAAATAGAATAAAAAAAAATGATTTTGACAATTCTAGCTAATAATATTCACGAAATATTGATTCTCAGCAATATCAATTGTTACTAACCTAACATATTTGCCATGAAATAAAATTAGTTTTTCTCCAAATTAAAAAGGAAAAATATTGTAACTAACTCATGTGTTAATAGGCTATTAATAATCTCGACAATTAACGCGTTCGCTTCTCTCACGCGTTAAAATGTCTCAATTATTAATCGCTCTCATTAACACACTAGATAGTTAAATTATAAAATAACTATTAAAAAGAGATCAGAACTCTCGACACGTATTTTTTATTTAAAAAAAATTACTAACAAGCCCAAAAAAAGAAAATTCAGTATTATTATGTGACGTAGAGCAAGCTGGAACCAATGACTGGCCGTAAGCCATAGCAACGATTCAACTAGTGAATTTCCCGTTTGTGCGTGAAGCAAAATGGCCAACCACAGGTTACATTCTTAATATGCTTGCCTCCTACTGTTCAAGATAATCAAAATTTTCTTTCTTAATTTGCTAAAAAAAAACAAATAATAATTTTTAAATAAAATTTATATTTTTACATACCTAATATGTTTTCGATCTGAGATTCAATACCATGCAAGTAGCCCATTGAAATGAATGACTTTAAATAGACTTTCATGTAGAAATTCAGAATTCTTTATTTTCTAATGAACCATGGAAAAACAACCCCTATCAACATCAGATAGCCCTGATTAAAACACTTAAATTGATTATCAAAATCACACTCTGGAAACAACACTTTACACAGTGGATAAACGTCCTAGCACTCGTAGCAGTGAAAAATCTAAGGGATTTCAGGACTTCACATTTTAGTTATCTCCCAAACCGCGACCCGTTTTACTTCACTGCGCGCTCCGTAATCAACGTTTTAATATTTCTCTTTCTCTCTTGTTGTGTCTTCTGTCTGTGAGTTTGTTCACTATCCGTTTCACTCTGAAAAGCTTTTTGCTTGCTATAGTCGTTTTCCTTTCTCGTATGTTATTAATTTCTACTTTCCAAGGACTACGCCAAGTGTCGCCTTTCTATTGTTTGTGTTTGGTGGAATTATATCCAAGGAGGATCATTTGTAGGACAAATACGCATCGAGATATTGTTGAATCTTGGAGAAACTGAAATGGCTTCACTTTTATTATATTATTTGTCATTGTCACTTGAAAAACTCGAGAACTTCAGGAAGTGACAGAATATTGATTACAAAGATTACTCACTTTTTAAAAATAAGTTCCTATTTTATCGTCTCCCGGTTTCGATGATATTTTTGCTAGTATTCAACTGGATTTACTCCCAATTATAAAATGGTAGATGTTATTATATTGGGATTAAACCACTTCGACCGATTCGTCTTCGTGCAGGCAGAATCTCAATCTGTGAGAAGAGCTTTTAAAATACAATGCAGCATCGGAGTTTCTACTATTATTTACTTCGGACTACATTTAAAACGATCAAGTGGCCAGCGTGAAGCTCTCGAGTGGCATTTAATTGCAAGATGTTTTTAAAATTTAACGACAATCACACATTACCGGTCGAGAGAGTTGAACCACGAATGTTATTAAGTAATAAGTTGATTGCACGTTTTAAAATGTATAAGATTAATATATCTTTTGAAGCAAACACTTTTGTCAAACTTAATCAAAAGGTCAAGCAGTGGAGTAACTAAAAAACAGAGATAATTGTAAATATGTATTTCATACACGAACGTTCACGAATTTCAACAATCGTTATAGTGTTGTGTACTTCCAACTATAGTCCAGTCAGGAGAGTCAAAAATTAACTGAAACCCAAGACTAATACATAACCAAATGAAATTTGGCATGTGAGTAGTTAAGAACATACAGAAACAAAAAAAAAATTCGCTCCACCTCGGTATGCTCCGCTTCCCACAAAAATTTTCAGTTGAAATTCAAAATTTTCTTGTAACGCATTTTCCTCGAAAACTATCAAAGATTTTGGAAAACTGTTTTGACAGGATGAAAGCTGAGGAAATTTGCTATCAAAATGGTCTTTGAAAATTTTTCATAAGTAGCACCGTGTAGGCTTCAGCCGTTTAATATTCGAATGACTTGAGAATTTTCTGTATAGTAGGCGCTACATTGAGAATGACGTAAAACATTCGCCGCTACAGAATGAATATGGTATAACTTCGTTAAAGAACATCATTTTGTAAAGATAAAAATTGCATTTTATTCGTCGAGGCTTCCACTTTCAATTGCACTAATAACATTTGAATTTCCGACCCCGTTTATACCGAGAAACTTGCTTTTTAAAGAATCATAACTCAGTATTAGCAGACGTTCAAAGAATTCTCAATATTTTCAATATCTATGAATGAAATTGTAAACTCGTAGAGGATTATCTTCACCAAATCATCCCCAATCACATGCAACTATTTGGAGGGTTGTGTGTTGTACGTCCGAAAAAAAAACTGGTTTTCGCTACCTTCTTTATTTATAGGTTATGATCTTTTTTTAGGAAAACATCTGTTACATGTACGTAGTAGTACAATTGATGAAACAAATTACAGAATCTTGTTGATTAGGATTTGTACTTAACGATAAGCTCATTAAAAATCAATTTACGGGGCCAAAAAGTGGCTTATTTTCAAAAATGCTCGTGCCCGCGATAAATAAAGAAATCTATGAGATAGCGAAAACCAGTTTTTTTTTCGGACGTACAACACACAACCCTCCAAATAGTTGCATGTGATTGGGGATGATTTGATGAAGATAATTCTCTACCAGTTTACAATTTCATTCATAGATATTGAAAATATTGAGAATTCTTTGAACGTCTTCTAATACTGAGTTATGATTCTTTAAAAAGCAAGTTTCTCGGTATAAACGGGGTCGGAAATTCAAATGTTATTAGTGCAATTGAAAGTGGAAGCCTCGACGAATAAAATGCAATTTTTATCTTTACAAAATGATGTTCTTTAACGAAGTTATACCACATTTATTCTGTAGCGGCGAATTTATTACGTCATTCGCAATGTAGCGCCTACTATACAGAAAATTCTCAAGTCATTCGAATATTAAACGGCTGAAGCCTACACGGTGCTACTTATGAAAAATTTTCAAAGACCATTTTGGTAGCAAATTTCCTCAGCTTTCATCCTGTCAAAACAGTTTTCCAAAATCTTTGATAGTTTTCGAGTAACGTGCGTTACAAGAAAATTTTGAGTTTCAACTGAAAATTTTTGTGGGAAGCGGAGCATACCGAGGTGGAGCGAATTTTTTTTTTTGTTTCTGTATGTTCTTAACTACTCACATGCCAAATTTCATTTGGTTATGTATTAGTCTTCAGTCAAAACCTCTCCTGACTGGACTACTATGTTTTCTATTATTTTAAAATACTAGATATAGGGTAAATGTAAACTTGCATTATTTAAAGCTATACTTACGTTTTGTAAATAGTAAACTATAATCGAATTCGTTTACATTTGTCCCTTTCCTTATCGTATTAGATCAATAATTCCCGAAACGTATATTTACAAATAAAACTATATAAGAGGAACTTTCAAAATCAGGTGGAGGTAATTGAAAACAGCAATGAAAAAAAAGAGTGATCTATTTTACTCGTTAGATACCTACCTTAATTGTAACTTATAATATCACATGTGCATTAATTCTTTCCGGAATTTTTTTTGAGTGGTTTCCAACAACGTAGTTAAGACGATAAAAAATTTCGAGTGCATATTCGGTAAGAAAATCAAAATGATACCGCCGCTCTATTTTTGAATTCTTTTTACAATAGAAACTTGAAATATTTAGTAAATTTGTATTTAACATTAATAAATATGTATTATTTACCTTATTAATTGTTTATTTACACTGAAAATGACAATTTTACCGATTTTTAATTTAATGTCAAACTGGCATAATGACAGTAAAGTTTCAGCTTATTAATAATTTTTTCAGTTAAGTTCCTCAAGCTACCTACTAGTAAAAAATTTCCGCTAAATTTTTATATATCCATGGTTACCTACTATTATTGTAATCAATTCTTCCATTGGCTGTCATGTAATTAACTCCAATTTTGTGCAATTTTTCAGAAAAAATAAATTCATATTTATAGTCGTTTCAAATTGAGTTTGCAAAATTTGTTTACAATTACCCTACTTACCCCTACCATTAATTACAAGATTTTGAATTTATTTTGACTTTTGTGCATTTTCTCTAAATCATTGTGGAATGTGAAAAGCTTCTGGCAACTGACCGAATTTTGCACGAGAACAGATACATTTATACAATATTTAAATTTATATCTTTATATTTCTACTTACGGTAAACAGCTAAATCCACGCCAGCAATCATAATATTATGTTTAGTTGTGTGAAATTTATATCCGTCCAATTCTACTTTATCCTTTATTTCTTATTGCTTTACCTTTACTTTAACGGTTCGTTTCTGTTTGTTTCTTTTTCCTTCGTTTTCTTTTGTTTTCTTAGCGCCAAGTTAAACCGAAGTTGCAAAGTAAACACGATTTTTATTTCTGTCGATACTGAAAATACTGAAGCGATTTAAAACTTGCCATAAAAACAAACAATCGTAGCGGACGAAACATTGTCTTGATCTTGAGACCAGTTGCTTATATTTTATCACAATGTTTTAAGCTCGCTTGGAATGCAAAGGGGAATATTTTATAAATAAAATTGTTTCGGCTGACCCCGGTGCCTGAGCAACAAGTTAGATGCTTTACATTCTTGGAGAATACAAAAAGACAAATACTATTAAGTAAAGGAAGATTATTTTACCTGAAGAATCTCAAAAATTATACCCACAGCATTTATTTCAAAAGTTTTATAAATAAATAACCCTTCTCATCATCTGTACCTATACCTATACAGGTGTACCATAACTTGAGATAAACAGGGTGTTTCTATACCTCTGCACGAAACTTTAATAGGTTATATAATTTGATTTATTGATAATAGAGAAAATGAGAAAAAGATTTTTTTCAAAATTCGCAAAAATAAGGGCAGTGAAATTTTTAGTGCCACTGCTTTAAAAGCCCATTTAACTGTAATTTTATTATGTAATTAATAAATTAAGATCATAAATAATCTCTTCAAATAGTCCCTACTATAATAATAATTAAATAAATAGTTAAATGGACTTTCTAACCAGAGGCACACAAATTTTCACTGCCTTTATTTTTGCGAATTTTGAAACAAAAATCTTTTTCTCTATTATCAATGTATCAAATAATTATATAACCTATTAAAGTTTCGTGCAGAGGTATAGAAACACACTGTATAGTGAATTTATTTTAACGCTAGACATAGGGTTTTTCATATCTATGGTTACGATTACGAATTTGAAAGCAATTTATTAGAGCGTTCTTTTTAAAATGAAACATAGGGAACAACTGAATAATTCTTGAACAATATAAGATATTTGGGCATCTAAAATAGTTCCAAGGCACGTTTTCAACTTGAACTTTTAATTGTTCCAAGTATACATCGTATTTCATGGTAGCAACAGTGTGACATTAATTTATTAACAAATTCAAATTGAATTCCTATGTTTCATTTTAAATCTCTAATTCGTAACTATGAATATAATAAATTCCATGTTTCACGTTAAAATAAACTCACTCACCGGAATTCGCACTTTACTGCACTCTATACGAAAATGTCATCTTACAAACAGTAGAAGAGTCGTGTGGAAATGTTAACCGAAAAGGCAGCATAAGCGTATCGTAATGATTAAAACATTCATGTTTCCTATCTGTTGCTATGATACCGCTTTATTCATCAAGAATAAATAATGTCAATGTGTCAAAGTAAAATATCATAAGAGTGCATGTAAATTCATGAAAATGAAAGTAAATATTATTATAGAGTTGTAGAAAAAGCATAATGTTTACTCGCAAATAAGATTCTTATTCCATGATCAGTACGTTAAGTACTGTCATTCTAATATGTACGTACCTCAAGTTATGGTACATCCTGTATGTTTGATATTTATTTTAAATTCATATATTCAACATCAATACCACATTAATTAAAAAACAGTTTGGGTATCACTGATTTACTAAATTATAATCAAATATTATTTTTAACGTAATATTCTTATGAGAGGAATAAACTTAACCTGTCGAAACCATGTTTACTCTAAAGTAGGAATCAATATTTGCAAGTTCAGCGAAGTTCAGTTCAACGCGGTTTGTCGTACTGCATGTATCAATGTTTATTAGATAAAATTAATAATTTTGTGTATAGATTTTGATGTGTTTAAATGTAGAAATGTCTATAAATTCGGTGATAATTACTATTTAATGCGAAAAGTGATACAAAAATAATAAAGACTATTTTTAATTTAAAGTGTATAGTGCCATAAGTAATTTAAAGACCTTTTAGGACACCTACATAGGATGCACCATCTTCAAAATACACCAAAGGTTAGAATTTTTATTTATATTACCGAATGAAAGATATGTATACAAAACATTTGGATTATAATTTCAACTACAATAAGAAACAGCATTATTCTGGGCTGGCCATTAATTTTTAATTATCCATTAAATTATTGAAACTGCACTTTATGGCTATGAATACATTAAATTATTAGAAAATCAGCTACTTTTTATTGTACAGGACGACAACACTCAACTTTGTGTATATATTTTAATGGCATAGTTCTCAGTATAGGTACTGATCATGAAACATTTTTTTAAATTCGTAAATTTTATAGCAAGTTTTGTAAGGAACACATTTTTGGAACCACTGGATTGAAGATTGTATATTAGATAATCTGACCAACTGACCAACAAGGCATAAATTTAAATTTTAATGAATTATAAAATGCAAGACAGTTTAAAATTAAACAAATTCATGAAATTTATGGAAACAGTGGTCCAAAACTTTGATTAAAAACTTGTAAATTATAAACAAATCAGTTCCATATTCAGTAAATTGAGTTATATACGCTATTAAAATATTTGCAAGAAGACACGGTTGTGAATAACCCTGTATAAATACACAACTTTTCTACCACTCCTTGTAATCTGAACAAGAAACTTGACTCCGTTTCTCTAATTTAATTCCGGCCACAAAAATAATACAACCCTATAAACTAATACACTATAAAACAGTTTAGTGAAATAATAAAAAAGCATCATAAAATTGATAGTGTTTTACTACGCCAAATTTATTATGAATCCAGTTTATTACAATCGTTTTTGTCTATGCAAGTATACGACTTCAAAGCAAACATAAAGTTATATGCCACCGGCACTTACTCAAAGTAATAATATTTGAATTTACACAGCGCACATTTTATCTTAGAAGACACTTTAAATTATCTTACTCGTATTGCAGTACACGTTATGAATTGTCTATTTCATGTACTGTACAAACACATCGTTTGCTGCGCCAGGGTTTCTCGTTATACTCGTTACATTGAAGCAATGTGTGATACGTGATTTTAATTTATCGCCGACATCGGTGGCTATCGAATTTTTCCGCCTGGAAATTCAATTTCCACCCGGATTCCCCAAATATAATTATATTTGCAGTACGGCACGTGCAAGAGGGCAAAGGCACAGGGGAACTGGCCTCACAACCTGAGCGGGAATCATAGATTTTCATAGGTGTTCTTTTTAAGTTAAGAGCGCTTCGGAGAGCTTCAAATACCTACGTTAATTTTTACTGGAAATTTTTATGATCTTAAATTCATTCTAATCAAGGATGTATTGATGAAATAAAAACTACCGGAACGCATGGTCATAGCTGAGGGGTAGGAGGGATGGGCAATCTGATTATCTTAAAAATGCACTACACAAATCTTTTTTTTTTCTAATTATCTATAATCTATACAGAAAAAAACTTGTTGTTTTGGTGTTTAAAAATGTTCCATTCTTTACTCTAAAAATAGGCAAAACCGAGCGTAGTACTTCAAGATTTAATGTCTATTTGACAGCTTCCAATAACTGTCACCAGATGGAGATCTCTTAGAAAGTGTTACCTATAGTTTGGTAGTATGGTATGTAGTATAGCGAACACAGAACACATGATGTTTATTTGATTTAAAGGGAAATAGGAACAAAGCAAGATAAAATTCTCTATTAATTAACATATTTTTTGAAATGTTTTTGCAAATTCGCCAATTTAAAATATAATTTTCATTTGAAATTTAAAAAAATCCTTTCTGAAAAAAAGGAGAAGGACAGTGTCGGAACGCGTTCCGGTTCTGAAAAAAAAAGTTTCGGAACGCTGTTCCGGCACGTTCCGGCCCCAATACACCACTCATTATATATTATATTATATATATTTTTTATTAATTGCTAACATCAAAATATTGAAATTTATGTATTTTTGTTATGTCTGCAATTAATACAAAAATTCAATTTTGAGATAGCACCGTCGTAAATTTTCAGTGAGAAGCCACGTATTTGAAACTTTTCAGTATGCACTCTCTGACGGTGCTATGATCTCAAATTTTTGGAATTTTTTGTGTTAATTTCTACCATCAAAATAAAAAAATTATCAGTTTTTTTAAATAACATAATTAATATTCATATATAATATCATTAGTGACTATGATTTTGCCGGCAATTTTTGCCGTCTGGTCACGACTGCTTGTTGCGTCGAAAATAAACAAGAGTGCGTAGCACGAGTGTTTATTTTCTAAAGCAAAGGTCAAAACCCAAGGCCATGGATAATTACGAAATAATTTTGTCACATTCCGAAAGCACGTTGCTTGGTTACCGCCCGACGCTACAGGCGGAGGGCTGTTAATCTAAAAGCAACGTGCTTGAGGTAGTTGTGAGAAAATTATAAATTATTTTATTATCAATGGTCGAGGATTATTCAGCTAGAATTGTTTTTATTGAAAACACGAAAATCATTCTAAAACAACACAATATTTGTGTACTGAAATTACAATAAGTTGCCGTGGTATTGACAACAATTCTCTCAAAAATTTATGATTTAAATTTTTTAATGGTACCTATATATTTTGGAAGAATATTTTTCCTGTTAAAAAACGCTACAAAACGACCAATTTTGCAAAACATTTTTGACTTTTAGGTTGACATGCATGTTGTCAGTTAGGTACATCATTTTACACTTTGTATTGGCTGCATTGCGGCATTGTTTAATACCATCTGTTAAAAAATATTTAGTAGAAGTGTAATAATTTTGGTAATACAGTAGATGCTCGGTTATATGAACTAATAAAAACCAGGACAATTCATAAAATCGAATTGTTCATTTAATCGAAAATGTATTTTAAATATAGGTACATTTAATATTATTCGAAGTATATTCATTTTTATATTACATTAAGATAATAATTAGTTATTTGTTTTTACAATGTCTTACCACTCAAGCATTTTATTTGTGCTATATCGGTCATATCTCTACATTTTCGCAATACAAGTAAATAGGTATTTAAGATCAATAATATTACTTTCGCATAGGTATAGAAGTAGAAAATGTACCTAGCTCTAAAGCTAACAAATGTTACAAAACTTCGTATTTAGCAGAAGTCCCAGTTTATCTACCAAGGTAGCAAGTAGATCTGCACTGCTGAGCTGTTCAAAGAATCGAAATTCACCGTGTTCACTCTATAATCTCATGTGATAATTTTTGACTGTTCACTATATATAAAGGCACTGTATTTTGTTTCGTAGGTTTTTCAATTTACTTCTGATTTGATTAATGTTCAGGGTGAATTTTTTTTACTATTTGGAAACCTCTGACCTATTGGATTGCTTTGTGGCTTCTTTGAACTTGATGTATAATTAAACGCAAAACTTAATTTAAAATATGAAAGTAATAAAACACTTTTATATACTTTTTAATTATAGTGAACTAAAAGGAAATATTAAAAAGAAAAAGAATAATGTCACCATGTATGATGCATGCTTCATAAAACCACCAGCGGTTATTTTAGTCATAATTAATATACACAAATTAACATTCAGTTTAATTAACATTTATTTTAAAAAAATAATATGTCTGGCAAGTTGGTACATTATTAGCTATTTTTATACTTTAAATTCGACGACATTACTAACTTTTCTACCAGTATTAAATTTTATTATTAACTCGGGTTCGAATTCACACATTCCAGTTAACCTGCACAAAAATCTTCTCTATGGTGTACTCTCCAGTGATAACCATAAATACCCGTGGATTGACGGCTAGAACCCGAACTCACGATGATATATACACGTATGTCTGTACTTCGGGAATAAATTTAAGGGTATACTTTTGATGTCCTGATTACAACGCAAAAATAATTTTTCCAAAACTCGCAAAAATAACTCTATAAGTTGCCTCTATATATAAGTAACTTCTGTTCAAAATTTCACCACCCTAGGATTTAGGATAATGTCTTCTGTTCTGGCAAGGAACGTGAAATTTCAAAAATTTAGTAAAATCGCAAAAAAAATTTCTTTAAATTTTTCAAATGTCACAGCACTTTGCGGTAGTGTCCAAAAGTTGCACCTATGTATGGTTAATTACTGTGCAAAATTTTACGCCCCACGGAATAAATGTGTGGCCGGCTATACTTATTCTATTATTGTATTATGAAAACATTATTTATTAATTAGGTATAACGTAATATTTAATATTAAAATTATCAACAAAACCATTGGCCCAAAACTGTTTGCTACACACCTCAAAAACTAATTTTGAAAAAATTATTTTTGTTCCGTGATCAGAACATTGAGACTATACATATACCTACCGTTAATGTTTGTACCTGATGTTATGAATCTATATAATTTAATTTACTATGATCAGTAACCTACATGAAGTTATGCCATTCTAATATGTATCTCAAGTTATGCTACACCCTGTATGTGATATCTACTTTTCATAAAATATATTCTAATTACTGTAAACATAAAAAAGTTGGTAGACAAAATCAGCAATTTATTTTATGTGACCAGTTCTTTTCCTAATGCTTCCTTTATTTATCTCTTTATGATTTTGAAATACCTACCCGTGGAACATATTTGAAATTTATGTCTATTTTATGGCACATGTTGCCTTCTTCAATATGTATAATAAAATACAGCACGGAACGTTGAAAATAGAATGTAAAATCGAAAATGCAATTGTATAATATAAAAACGTAATAACCACAAAGCCATAACTATATTTGAATGTACTAGTAATAAACTTCTATCCACGGAAATGAAATTGCTTTTCCAAAAACGTTTAAAATGCGCATAGTAAAATTGTAAATGCTGTCAAAGATTTACAAACATTATCTGAAAATGTCACAGAAGCCAACAACTATGAAATTTAATAGAGTTTTAAATAGAATTTATTATTTGGCGAACTCCATGGCATAGTCAGTAAATGCCACAAGAATTAAACGATTCCTACATAAACCTTAAAATAACAAGTATTTTTAACGCTGCAAAAAATCTGCCGCAGATATTATATCGCTAGACAAAAACGAATTTCCAAAATTGATTTAAATAAAAAAATCATGCAAATGTCCCTTTCAAGACTTTTACAGATATGAAATGGACACTTCCCGGTGTTAAAAGGAACGCTTACATTATGACGACAAATGGACGTCAATGACAAAAATGCTTGGACCTAAGCAGTATCAATGCTTTTAGCTGTCGCATAAAGTTTTAAAAATGTATTGTTTTTAATAGACTTTATATGTCGTATAAAGGTTGAACCAGAGTATGTGAAAAAAAAGAAAACGCCCTGCAGGATAGTTAACTTATTTTTAAAATTTATACTTTCTTTTTATCAAGTCAAGGCTTATAGGGCATAATTATCATCTAAACACACTCTTATACATGTTTGATATTTTTTTGTATGGATATACATGTCTCTTACATAACTTTATGCAATGTCCTTTTCAATACTTGTATGCACAAACACTAATAATATTTTATAAAACAAAAATGTTTAGAACTAAGGTATCCTTGAATAAAAATAAATCTAAGCTTTTTAACTAAATAACAATGAAAAGATAGAAAATTATATCATTATTTTACATTTGTAATTAAACAACTGGTTTTTCTTTTTTTTAACCGCACACCTTGATCACGTTTTTCCTTCAATTGTTGTTGAGCGGTCAGAATTTTCTACATAAGCTTAACTATACCCTTAGACTAGTTAGGTATTTAATAACAATAAAATATACTTAATACATACTAACTCATTATTAAAAAATTACTCAAAAGTCGACCACTTGGATTTTTATAATTTTTGATATGAAACACTAAATGCACATCTACCTATCTCCAGTATAGTAGCAAATGTCCAGTATAGTAGCAAATGTCTTTATATATTTTATAATATTTTCTCTTACTGTAGTAGCATCTTATGAAAAAATCTGCAGATTTACAATACGTACCATAATTAAAATATGATCAGTGTCCCTTTTAATACCTGTCCCTTTCATGCCACCTCTCCCCTATATTGAAAACGTGTTATGTGTTAATCCAGCAACTCTATTACTTGCTACATACGGCAACGTAATATATTCACATGCACGGCTTATCTGCAGAATTCTGCCATCTCAACGGCTGTAAATTAATTTAAAGTTTGATTAAACGACGATAACAGCATCACGTATACTTTGCGACATCTCACCTTGGTCGTCAAGGGTTGATCTTGTTGTCAATGCTCGAGGGATTGTATTTGCTCTCCGCCATTAATTGCGGTTTTATTGGCGTGAGGCATGACACTTTACCGCACGAATTTCGCAAGTTACGAGCGACTACACTGTTGCGTTTTAATTTATAATTTAGAAGGGAATTGTCAGGTCTCTATCCCGTCTCTCTTACTCATTCCCAAAAGGTATATTAAAATTTTAATACAATGCACAGACGAAATACTCAATTACTGAACAAGTAGTGTCGTTTCATACAAATCTGTCACGCTTTTTATCAGGTATGACAACCTCGCAAATTAGTAGTTATTAAATTATTATAGATTTTTCTACTCCCATGCTATAATTTAGTTGTTTTATCCAACACCTTTGGTGATTTTATACAAGCAAAGGAAAAGATTGGCCACTGAAGGCTTTATATCAAAATTGTTACTTAGCTTGTTGAAAGTCATCATAGTAACGATGTTTTAGGTTGGAACTCATTTCGATAAAGATTTTCATTTCGATGCAGATTTTCATGTAATCTGTATCGAAATGGATTCATTGCGAAACAAATTTTCATATCGATACAGATTTTCATTATGACACATTCAAGTAAATTAATAGGTAGTTAAAAAAATTAAGCATGGGAGTAGAAAATATAGTGTTGCAACTCGTGTATAATGGCTATTATAATACACTCGTATGAATTGCGACACTCGCCTGCCATGGCTCGTATTGTAAATTTAATACTCGTATATTAATAACAATCATTATAAACTTGTTTTATAATATACAATTTTTATCTGTGAATAGTGAATATGATATGTCAATTCAAAGATGATAACGGTTAAAAGTAGAGAACACACCACAAGGAATATTTTTGTATGTACAGTGAATCTAAAATTCTGACTTTGTAGAGTGACAAGAAATTGACAGGATTTAAAGAAAATGGTGTGAAAGAAATGCATTGGTAAATTTGTAGATGAAAAATATGATTTATTAAACATTTAATAAAAAAAATATTACTATACAGGTGTACCATAACTTGAGGTACATATTTGAATGACATTAGTACTTAACGTATACTGATTACGGAGCAAGAAGCTTTTTTCAAAATTCGAAAATTAATTTTTGAGGTTTTTGAAGGAAACACTGGTTGAGTAGCTATAATCTTTAAATTAAACATAACTCGTAATTAATAACAAATGTTTGCATAATACACTAGTTGAAAACTACCCACATTTATAGGAATTTTGAAAAAATCTTTTTGTTTCGTAACCACAACCAGTTTACTTGTTAAATTCGGAGCTTTATTAAAAAGTGCAATGATAATATATTGTATAATAAATTAGTTTTTAAAGGTGTAATAAAGCAAGACTTGCTTAGTAGTAAACGGTTTACTAGAAATAAACCTATAAATTAAATGCACTCAAATCAATCAGTGCTGCCGCAACTCATTCACATTACGTTAAGATTTTAATAAATGCTTTACGATTAGATTAACAAGATTTTAAACAAAATTTGAAGAGGAGGGTTGTCATTTTTTGTCGATTACCTAAATTACTAGTTCAGAAATAGCTAAATTACTATAAAACAGTAATTTTTACTTTACTTTTATTGTAAAACTGGAAGGGACTGGCAGGATTTGAAAAAAATCGTAGGTATTTCATTTTACTCCACGAAAATGGAACGCGATTCCTTATAAGGTATTGTTCGTGTGCACACTCTTGGCATTTTAAAATTATCCAATTACAAAACCGCTATGTTAACTATAAAGCTAGCTTATTTCATTTTCATTAAATTAAGTTTCCCTTGAAAAACTCTTTTAAAGCTTGAAAAATAGGTTTAAAAATAAATTTCCCTGCGAGTCTCAAGCTTTTAATAAGCAAAATGTATTTTTGATCCGAGTTCATCATTAGAATAATGCAAAGAAGATAATACAGTTTGCGATGCCAGTCTCGTAATACCGGTTTATAAATTTTTAACAGGTTATTGTTTAGAGACAGCAAAGAACAAACAACAACAAAAATTGCTTTCGTATGTAGCTACGACGAAAAATACTTTCGCGCCATCAAACGAATTTATCTACTCTTATACATAAATGGTTGAAAATACACATTGTATAAAATATGTATGAATAAATGGCATGAAACAGATTGCTGTTATTATTTAAATTATTTGTACATTCACAAGTTAATATCAAACAAATTTGTGCTAAACACACTTTTGGAGGTGTTTATTATTAATTAATAATTACGCTTAAACGGATACAATTCAAAATTAGAATAAATTATTTTTGAATGGGTTGTACAAATACAGTGTTTTTAAATATAACAAAATTTGTAGTACAGGTGAAAATTATTAATTCATTTATTAGAGCGTAATTAATTTTATATGCATATATTCACACAATTATATAGGTACACCAACATACATTTGTTTGTTTCAGATTATCTATACTAATATAATAAAGAGGAAAGATTTGATTGTTTGTTTGTAATAGGCTCCGAAATTACTGGACCGATTTGAAAAATTCTTTCACCGTTGGGAAGCTACACTATCCTCGGGTGACATAGGCTATATTTTTTTTTAAATCAAAAATGTTTCTTCTTATGACGAAAATGTACAGTGATTTGTCACTTAATTGAACAAAATAACAAGCAGATTAGATAACCAGACATTTAATTAAACTACTATGTATTAGTTGTTGAATAGGAATTTCGAATTCAGTTGGTCTAGATGTTTTGAAACAGTGGATTGTTAGTATTGGTTAGTATTAAGTTTTTTATTTATTTATTTATTGTTGTCGGCGGCTATCTAATTTAGAGTTTACTGCACCGATTGAGTACAAATTTGGTATGGTAATAGCTTAAGATGTACCATTATGACATGAGCACAATAAAATGGCGGTAACCGATTGGATTTAAATCTTTAAATTTCATTTCTCAGGAGCGTGGGGGTCAAGCGCGTTCAAATTTGGTACAGTAATAGCTAAGAATCTGTCTTGAAACATAGGTATATTAAAATGTTATTCCGCCATCTTGAAACAAAATGGTGGCTTGCTAACTCAAAATGTACTATACCGATTGGGTTTAAATATGTAATGGTTATAACTTATGATCTAACTTATGACATGAGCATACTAAAATATCAGTCCGCCATCTTTAAACAAAATGGCTGTAACCGATTTGGTTTAAATTTGGTATGGTATCATGGGCGTAGTTAGAATTGCCACCATGTATGGTATGATAATAACTTAGAATTCTTATAACGAGATTCCTTTAAATTCGAGTTGGAGGCATTAAAAAGTAACAGGTAAATATTGCTTGGCAATAATGTAATGTGTTTCAGAAAAACTTAATTTTAATTTTAGGAGAAATGAGTAAAAATCGACCTCTTTTATAAACTGAACAATAAAGATGAATAGATGCACTACGAGATTGTGTTCATATATTGTAAAATTATTTATTTATAACGACGATCTCCCTCGTAGAAAATGGAGTTTTTTCGTAATATTTTCGATCTAAAGGTAAATTATGGAATTTTATAATTTTAGTTACTATTTATAGTATTGAAGTGTATTTTCAGATTTAAATCAGTGTCATTTAGTATCCCTGATCACAGAAAAAAGCAAGCTTGCTTTTTTCTGTGCCCTGATACAGCCAGAGGTATCTAGATTCCATTACACATTCCGACCGCTAGAAAAGATCATGTTGGCAAACCTAATTATTTTTTATCCGTGGGTATACTGAAAACTCACAATAAGTAACCTCGAAGAAAATCTCATCTGTCATCTTTGATAGAAATAATGTATTGTGTAGCGAGAGCTCAAAAGTGTTTAATTTTTGTTTTTGTTTTCTGTGATAAGTTTTAAGGGTTTCTTCCAGGTACCCAGCTAAGCACTAGATATGGAAATCCCAAAGTAACATTAGCATGCCTAGCTTAAAATAGATGGACCACTATACAAAATGAGAATAACAGAACACTCTTTTTCGCAGAGTGATCCATCTATTTTAGCTAGGGATGTTATGTTACTTTGGTATTTTAAAATCCAGTTCTTTGATGGGTACCTGGAAGAAATCGCCAATACTACCCTATAGCTTATAGCAGAATACATAGAGGTCACATTTCTTTCACATTGATTTCTTATCAAAAACTTATGAAAGGGAACCACAACCATAAAATAATATAAAGGTCAATGAGCTCGTGCTAGACTATACCTAATATTCTAGATAATAGTCTCTTGCAAAGTGAGGTATCTGAATGTTAAAACTGAAATATGTATGATATCTGTGAACTGAAATTGACCTTATAAATAAATTATAAATCAAATCAATTTGCAAAACAAAACCAAGTGTTTTTATTTTAATTTTAATTAAACAAATAATTGTATTTTCTACGACTTATTAAGGTACTTATTAAGGTACTTCCTGACCTAATATGTAAATAATTTATTGATGTATATTTGATAAAAAAACAAGAACTATAAAATTACACTAATTAATAATTACTGATTTTTTTACTAATAAAACTTCTTTGTGTGGTTGGTTGACCACTCGAGCTTCCTGTACCTATCATATTTATTCAAACAGAAAACTGTATTATCGAATAAGTAACGTACAAATATTTAAAAAATAAATTCGTTTCATAAAAATAAGATCGTACTCGAGTTTAATATGCCATTTACTCATTTCGTGCAGCTTGATTAAATTTATATAAATGATTTTAATCATTCAAGGTATAAAAAAAACCATGAATATTGATTGATCGTAAAATACTAACGTCTTCTTTTATGTAGATTAAATTTTGAATAACGCACCACCGGCTTTTCACTATTCAAATCTCGAATATAAACTCCGTTATTTATGTCTCTGCAATTTAGTTGGAGATTAATATTTTTGCATCCGGTATTATAAAATAAATTATCCACAGATCATTAAGAAAAGAACAAATACTTCATCAAACTCTTGAAATTCGCATTGATGTCGATAATGTATTCCATTAATCAAATTCTGCTGGAATAGCAGTAATAAATTTCGCGAAAGTAAAAAGATAAAAAGTAAACATATCCAATACATGTTTCTTTGCAGAAGAGAAACTGAACCATTTTGCAGCTGGGAAATGGTTCGTCGTTCGACGCTGCACGTCATTAGTCATTGTAACGCAATGGCGTCTTTCGCAGGGCCGTAACATTATATTTTACTATTTTCAGATCAGATTTTACAACTCATTAGCTTTTAGTAACATCTAGTATGTGTATTCCTTCTTTAGACATGTTCGACAATTTATATCTGGTTTTCTGGTTTGTTTACAAATTCAAAGGCGGTAAGAACTAGAAAACAACAAAAACCATGACACTAAAGCATCGAAACAAATATTATACTAAACCAAATATTTAACATAGTTTTTAAATTTACTTTTATTGTATCACTCGTGCAAAAAATATTATATGTATTACTCGACTATATCTCGGTCTCCAAATATTTTCGTCAACCGGTAAACTGCACTTACTGCTCTTGATACTTAATATACTATTATGTAACCAGGTAGGTATTTGTCGAAATTTATAGAAAAGATATATTTACAGATAAAAAATGCAGCAGGCGATAGCTAATAGCATATTACAACAAAATATAAAATTACACTTATAGTTATAGGAAGGAGTACACCACAAGGAGATATTATTGCAGTGAAACTGAAATATATTCCTGACTGGATTCAAACCTGTGTAGTCAGAACTGCACAGTCGGTTACGTTACGCACTTAGCTATCCGACCATTAAGGCTCCTTTCGAATGAGGATGTAGTAGTTACTTATTAAATTCATAACTCGCCCATTTCGATTGCTATATCAACCAAATTTTGGTAACAGATACTAGCTATATGTATTGTCTTTTTCGATTTTCCGGACTTGTTTTGAACAATGGAAAGCCTGGAAAACCATCAAAATTCGTAGTTAACCAATAACTCTTTTGTCAATTGGAATATTTTTTTCAATAAAATTACACTTTATCTGCTATAGTGTCTCAACAGCGGTACATCGTTATATTTTCAAGAAACAACCCTCATTTTAAATAAAAAAATCAAATTTTGGATTTTCATTTTTTTCGAATATTTTGAAAATTTAAAAATGTACCGCTGTTAAGTACAATATTATAAAGGATTTTTGTAAATAATTTTTTTCTCTATATTTTCCTTAAATCAAGTTATTAGTAAACTACGAATGCCTGTGTCTGGGTGAAGATGAAGTATAGCCTTAATAATAAACTGTGTTCAAGAAGTCCCGAAGAGGTGTTAGAAAAAACCAAACTAAATGAAACAACCTACCATTTTTGAAGTCCAACATACTCGGTTTGGCAATAGCTATGATAAAATTTATTTTAGGATAAACTAAACTAAATGAAGAAAACATTACCATTCTTGAGTCCAACAAGGTGATAGCTATAATTTATTTTAGGAAAAACTAGACTAATTGAACAAAACATTACCATTCTTGAATCCCACATAAGTAGGTACTCGGTTTTGACAAAATCTCTGATACAATAATTAAATGATCTGACCATAAAATTTGAACTGCAGCACCTTGGTTTCGCAACTTTAAAACGCTGCCTCGTAACTATCGAGCTTCATGTTATTTGTGTTGATGCTGAGAGAAATAAAGTCACAAATGTTAAGCCACACCTCTTCGGGATTTCAATTTTTTGTTCTGCGGTCGGGACTGTAGATACTTTCTTAATAAGAACAGTAGTCCTAATGCTGGAATCAAGAGAGGATTTTACGTATACATTTTAAAAAAGGGTAGATTGCATAAAAGGAGCTAATTCGCAAGTTAAGCTTATCTCGGATTAAAAGGAAACTCCACAATTTTTCGGCTTATCTTGCCATTTTAAATTTAAATGAGAATAATTGTTATATACCTGTGAAATTCTTCTTTGTCTCATTGGAAATTAGCTAAGCAATAGAAGGTCTTAAAAACTATTTATTTGATTGAAATGGAAAATATAAATGACATTAAATTATAAAGAATTAGGTTTTACTCTTTTGAAATTGGTTTTGGTATCGGTTAATTGAGCATGGTGACATTGTTTAACATTTACTTGGTATTTGCTTGGTTTTTGTTTACTAGGCAATTAAGGTTGTTGAACGTATAAACATTTACCCCGAGCGTTCGGCGTTTGGATTAAATACGGTCCCTAAAGGTTTGCATTCCGTCGTTTATCTAACATTTAGGAAGCGCAAGGGTAGTATTCATAGTACTTTTAGTAATTGTATCACCTATACAGGATCGTAATTTATAGTAAAAGTTCTTTGGCACAGACATAACACTATTTAGCTAACATTTTCTCAAAAAATTGATTCATATTTTGATCCAATTTTGATATGTACAAGTTATGTTCGTATAGCATTAAGTAGGTACCTACCTATTTCGTATAAATTTTTAAAGGATATATTTTTATAAATGAAAATAATTTAAATGAGCACTAAGAAAGACGGAGTATTTACTTTGCATGCAGTAATATTTTTTATAAGTAAGGTGTCTACATGCATCTATTCTAGACTTCTACACTAGAAATTTATTTGTTTTTTCTGTATCCTGCACAAAAATAAATTAGTACCTAACTGTTTGTGAAAAATTATGAGAAATTTGATTACAATAGTTTTTAGGGCATACCTAAAGAACTATTTACATTTTGATTTTCGTAATCTAGGCATAAATAATCTGAAAAACTATTATATACCTTTTTACCTTCCGCTTACCTGTAAAGGAAGGTATTGGAATCATGCAAAAAATCGGGTGGTGAATTTTTAGTGGATGAGCACGAATTAGGGTCCTTACAACTCATTTTTGATAGTTTCACGATGATGTCTGTGTGTATGTGTGTGTGTATGTGTGTGTGTGTGTGTGTGTGTGTGTGTGTGTGTGTGTGTGTGTGTGTGTGTGTGTGTGTGTGTGTGTGTGTGTGTGTGTGTGTGTGTGTGTGGTCAAGGGTTGTTAGTCGCATAACTCAAATACGAATTACCCGAAAATTTTGATATTTGGTATTTAACATTTGTATATAAATTGGAGGAGCTCCCTAGATTTTGGTACAAATATCTTCATCGGAAGTGATATTTTTTGAAGATTGAAAAGGTTAATTGTCAAAATTGTTTATAAATTTGGAAAAATATAGTATTTATTTGTAATGAGAATAAGAGGAAAAGTTATTTGCAACTTACGTTATAAAAAAATTGTCTTTATCTGGCCACGTCAGATTTTTCTTAATTTATTATGGATTGGAAAATTTACTTGTACTTACAGTTAAAAATCTGACGTGGCCATCACACAACCTTCCGCCATATCTAGACTTTAAACATAAATGTATACGTGCAATCCGGTGCCCATTTAAAATATACAAATAAAAATCTCAAATATTCAAACACAGAAATTTGCATCACCTGAATAAAAAGATTCATTCACAGGAAAACTCTGCTGTGTTGAAGCCATCCTTCGTTCAATTACTACATTTAATATCTTACTTAGGACATATATAGCGCTAGTATGCCAACTTGTCACCCGTCTCACCTGTCAATATTTTTTACGCAGAAACAAAAATCAACCGATCATGGATTACAAGATATCAACGTTTTATTTGATAAATTTATTTTTTAAATTGTACTGCAGTTCTTTAATGCTACCACATAAAGACAATTTTTTTATAACGTAAGTTGCAAATAACTTTTCCTCTTATTCTCATTACAAATAAATACTATATTTTTCCAAATTTATAAACAATTTTGACAATTAACCTTTTCAATCTTCAAAAAATATCACTTCCGATGAAGATATTTGTACCAAAATCTAGGGAGCTCTTCCAATTTATATACAAATGTTAAATACCAAATATCAAAATTTTCGGGTAATTCGTATTTGAGTTATGCGACTAACAACCCTTGACCACACACACACACACACACACACACACACACACATACACACACACATACACACAGACATCATCGTGAAACTATCAAAAATGAGTTGTAAGGACCCTAATTCGTGCTCATCCACTAAAAATTCACCACCCGATTTTTTGCATGATTCCAATACCTTCCTTTACAGGTAAGCGGAAGGTAAAAATTAAGTAAAATTTTATATGGAAACAGTTTTTAATTTATTTCAGACTCTATTAAACAATGAAAAGTGTAAATTCGCATTTTTGTAGGCTCGCTTTTATAAAATTTTTTTAAGAATAACATTTAATAAAACAAAATAAATATCTTTGCCGAATACGTGGGAAAATTATCGCTATGTATAAAAACGGAACTACCATAGATGAAAACAATGTGTGATTGTTATGTTTACACTAGACAAAAAGGATTCTTCCAGTTCCGTGATCACTAAGTTGAGTTAGGTACCTTCTATATAATGAAATTAAAATATATACATGAAGTGATTTATGAGCTCGGATTTATATGCACAAAAAATCAAAAGTATACGCATATTTATGCACAAAAAATCCTATGATATACACCAATTTGATCAATATATGCACCAATTTAGAAAATATATGCAAATTTTTTAAAAATTCATACACATAGGTGTTTAGAACTGAAACAAATTCTGTAATAGTGTTAAACAATTAATAATTAAATCAACACAGCAGAAAATATTACATTAAACACTGTCAAAATAGTTAGATATTTTTCAAAGTTATCTACCTGGGTTAAAAAAAATTATGGTACAATACGGGGGCGCAAAATACAAAAATTATTTATTATAAAAAATATGTAATATTTTTAATTTTATTTGTATGAAAAATAGAATATTGAACTAGTGCGCAAAAATGTAAACAACATAAATGGTTAGCTAAGTACATTGTTATTTCATTTCGAGGACAATGCCACCTTCCAAATAAAGTTGATTTCTGCGTAACGCCCCGGTACTGGCTTTATTTTTGAAATAATTTGCATATTTCATACATTGTTAATAATTTTCATAAACATTGCTAAAATTTCTGTAACAGTTTTTTACTTCCTTGTACGGAGTAATAAGGAAGTATTGTAATCCCGAAAAATTTCGGTTTTCAGATTTTGATGAAAATATCCGTTTTGACCTTTTCTGAATCCATTATGACTAGTTTCGTCGTGACGTCTGTACGTATGTATGTACGTACGTACGTCTGTACGTATGTGTGTCGCATAACTCAAATTCGGTTAGACGTAGAAAGCTGAAATTTTGTATTTAGGACTGTTATAGCATCTAGTTGTGCACCTCCTATTTTTGGTTTCAATCTATAAACCGGAAGTAGTACTTTTTAAAAATATTTTGGTAAATAATAAATTTTAGACAATTTTTTTTATTTTAAATGAAAGATTATGTGATTATTATCTACAATCGGTATTTTATAAATTTTTCTGTATCTTCTATCATTTAAGAATAATTAAAGTATATACTTATAATTTAGTATTTCTGTATCTTGTACTCCATGATCGTTTAACATTTGTTACTACGTAAAATTTAAATGATTATGACATGACAGTGACAATAGTAAAATAAGCTTTATATCTTCTTCTGCAGTTTAAATAAAATGACTAAAATATATTTGTGAGTATACTAGTATAATAAGTTAAAAGAATTTTTTATATTATTCTACATTTTAGTTATTAAGAAAAGTATGAACACACAAGGCGTACAAGGAAGTCATGTGGTGCCCACGTCAGATTTTTAAAAAAAATAACATCAGTAGCTAAGTAAGTACGTAATAAAAAATAAAACATTTTCTGAATATTTCGAATATATCGAAAATTAAAAAGGTATAAAATATGCACGAATATGCACAATTTGTAAATATATGCATAAAAATACGAAAATATGCAAATTGAAACTAGTATCAAATAACTCAGTTTTTCATGATTCGCGAAGATCTTGGAAAAGAGTTTAGCTACAGATATGCCTTTGCATTATAACCTATTTATGAGTCACCTGTATACAAACTTTGAATAACATCTCAAGCACAAGGCTACAGTTCCACTAACTCCGGCCCTGGCATATCGTGAACGTAGAGCACATCGCTTCAGAGTCCTCCCTACTCCGAGGAAAACAGAGAGGATTCGTTACAGCGTCGCGTGTCGCTCCTGCAACAAGAGATTCAGTTCTCGGTTCGTTACGACTCCCTATCAAGCATTCAATGCCCTAAATAACCTGATTATAGTTCATACTTGCTGCTTCACTTACCCACCCATCATGTTGTACCCAATCTCCAAGTAGTCGAGCATGATATCGTAGGTGCTTGCTCAACAGCTAACAGCAAAAAATTATTTCATGTAAGCGGATTTGCTGCTTCATTTAATAAGATATCAAACCAAATACAAACAAGTTTTATTATTATTTTGTTAACTATTTCCCTCATTATATTTTAACCAATTAAAATGCACTATTTTTCACAAAAACAATAGAAACTATCTATATAAACAATTATTCCAGTGCATATTTTTGAATATTGACACCGTAACCATGACACAAAAAACAATAATGAATGTTTGTTTACTTTTCATCAAATATCAAAATATTTAAAATGAATTTAAAAATTATGCTAATAAATAAAATTGTGTTATTTAAATTTGTTTTATTCATGAAATAGTCAATGCGTATACCACTCGATCATTCGGTCTCGAATTGTTTCTATGGAAATACGTCTCATCAGACGGCAGTATTTTCGATTATTTTCGAAGCTCTTGTGATATAATAACTGACTATATCCCTCATCATTTATTATTTGCAGTAACCATGGCAATATCGTTAATACAAACCTTTGTATTATCGATAATACAAACCTTTGTATTCTCGCTGACGTCATTTGAGTAACAAAATTTGTCAACTTTGAATATAATATTTCGGTTTATAAATAAAATACCATTATTCAGATTATAGTCCACCCGTTTACCACTCGACAATAGAAAGTTCCTGAAATTCGACGTATTGCCAGATGGAAACACCACTCGACATTCTGTCTCGTGATGTACATATTTGACTACTTCGATTGGCTGAAATATGACAGTAAGAGGCTATCAAATCAAATATATTTTTTATCACATGTGCACGCAAAATGAGCTGAAACGTGCTTGTTTAGTGGGAGCAAAAACGCGTTTTTACTCTCTCTAAACAAGCACGTTTCAGCTCATTTTTCTGTGCACTCGTGACAAAAATTACGGTATGCACTTCGGGAGGAACGCTTTTGCTCTCTCCGGTGAATTGACAGCACTCGACTCTCGACAGATTCAGTCTTGTGCTGTCAATTCACCCGCGGGAGCAAAATCGAGTTTTCCTCCCTTGGTGCATAATGTACTATTTTATCACCGCTGTTACATGTCAACTGTTTTTGTTTATTAGTTACAAACTATCAGTTTTTCAATATGAAATTGCTGTTTGTCAAAAATCAGACTTAAAATGTGTCAGGATAGAGATAATAATAATAATCTATCAATTATTGTCATAATATATAATTTCAAATCTGACGTTTAAACAAAAATATAAATTTTTAATTATTTTGAGCAGTCGTGTATAAAATTTTGTGTATCACATGTAGGCTAAAGCGTATTACTGCACTCATGTGATTACACGACTCGGACTACGACCTCGACGTGCAATTCTTCATATTCAACTGCTGTAATAATACTCTTATCCCACTTCTAATATAAATAACTATTATGCCTTTTATACAACTTTGGTTTGACCGCCTCAGGTTTTTATTTTACTTTAATTGCCTCCTAACAGAGCTGTAAATTAATTTAATGAACTGATTAATCAGAATGTTTGGTCGATTAATGATTAATTTAAACATTAATCATTAATCGATAAAAATTATATATTTAATCATGTTGAAATTTATGAATTAAATATTTCTAAGTATCAAACATAAAATCCATAATTAATTTTTTAATTAATCATAACATTTTAAAAAATCTAATATTCTAATAAAAGTTCGTCTATTTTCGCTTTAATCTATTAAATGTATAATTAATATTAATCAGTAATCCTAATCAGCTATTGTTACAAATTACAATTACAAATCATATTTATAGTTAATTTAATCATAAATCATTAATCGATTACAAAATTTAAGTTAATCTTTCGAGCTTTGTCTCCTGATAATGAACGAAATTCAGTTCTGTTCTTCCATCTAAACCTATCGCGCAAGCCCTTATTACAACCACTAGCAGCCGATGCCCGATAACTTTTTGATTGCCAAGTTAATTTTATCCCAACTTGGAATAGTGACAAAAGTAGATACCGATCCAAACCAAGCTATGAAAATTTCACTCACTTGATTGATAAATCAATATTAATATAACTTCTGATAATTTAACGAGTAAATGTGTTGAATTCCATTTATGTTTCATTTCATTTATTTTAATTAGTACATAATTATGCGAATCCAGTAGCACTGAAAATTCTTTTTGACTCTTAAGCGGCTCATCTAGGTTTTTTCGAATTCCTAGAATACTTTCAGTTTTACATTTTCTTCCAACCAAACCAGCCTGAAACTCGTACTTTGCCGCATCCTAGCTATGCAATGTCATTTTAAAGTGGAAAATACTGTAAAAGGTAAAAGTGTATTTTTAAATATTTTATAGAGAAAGAATGGATATCTACGATGTGCCTTTTTAAAATTTTAAAATAAATTTCTATCATGAGATATACCCGTATAAAGTTTGCATAAATTGGAAATTTTTATGAATATTTCGGAATTTTTATAATCATTAAAATTTTAAAAATGCACAACTATTAATTTATTCTTTAAGTATATAATCCTTGTTATAATGAAATTTTACCATTCTTGTCCTGGCCACAAAACACTCGCTACGTTTGTACATTTTTTACTGGATTTTAGAAGGTAAACGGGCCTATTAGAGCATGTCAAACTGTATACCTACATATAACGTTATGATACATTTTGTATACAGGCTGTTCCACAACTTAAGATAAAAAATGAAAGGCTATACTGTACGACGTGCTATGATCATGAAACAAAAAGATTTTTTTTAAATTCGCAATAATATTGCATCGTATTTCAAGCAAACATTTTTTTGCCACTGGTCGGTAGTTATTTTGAATATTTTTTTTCAAATCTTCTACAATAAAAGTAATTGTTTACAAAACATCTAATACTAATAAATGTCTAATACGTATGCTACTCCTGTGGCCCAAAAAATGTCTACTTCAAGAAAACTACCCTTAACTTTGCGAATTGAAAAAAAAATCTTTTTGTTTCATGATCAGTACGTCGTAAAGTATTACCCTTAAATTTTGTGTTCCAAGTTGTGGAACACCTGTATATCTATACCGACGATACATAGTATGTATGTAGGTATTAAACTATTTATCTGTTTCATTTAAAGCATTACATTATTAATACTATATTTTGCAAGATATTTTTTTGAAGTATAAAAGTTATTTATATTTGATGTATTCGTCAATATTCTTAAAAACCACGAAATTCAAAGAATGATTTCTTTGTAGCCGAACAATAAATATCTAAATTGCAATGTTCTATCTTGTCGAATTCTATAATTATTGATTTAAAAACTTACATAGTCCAGTTGAGATTCGAGTAGTATGGTGAATATCATCAGTTTAGTGAACTTTTTATGATATTTTAGTAGGTTCTAGTGATATAAAAGGGCATTAAAGTGTTTAAATAACTATTAATACTCATGAAAAAATATATCATTATAATATGAATGTGTGTGTAAAAGTTTATTTTACAAACGAGGTGAATATTAAAATATATAACATTATCTTTGTATTTCTAACAATTATTAATAATATACATAAACAGTAAAATTATATGTCTGAAAATTAATCACCAATTTAATTAATTAATATTATTAATAATATGAAATATTAAATGGAAAAGATGGGTACTATATTTTCAAGCTCATATTATTTCACCATTTCTGTAGCAGCTAACATCGTATTCCTTTTTTCGAATTCGTATAAAAGCTGTCTGGAGCTAGAGTTTGAAGAACTAATGTTTTATGAAACCTAAATAATACCGGAAAACGAGAAATCTCTCAAGTAAGTTTCACAGAACATAGAACACGAAACTAAACAAACTAAGAAACTTCGTTAACACGGCAGGTATCTTGTATCATGATATTTATTTAAAAACTGATGATTTTCTAGTTTAGTTACTGCTGTACAAAATTCAAATAAAATAAGTAAATTGAAGAAATGTTCAGAATTTTGTATATAATTATTATACAGCTTGAATTCATCAAGTTAGTTTTTGTTGCAATATTAATGAAGTAGGCACCTATCTACAAACTCGTAATTAAAAAGAAATGGAAAAATGTGTAGAGCTTTTACTTCAAAATTTGTTGCTGTTGCTGTATTAGACAGAAATGAAAATTTGAAATATCACCAAAAACGAAATAAAATATTTTTGCTAACTTTACTGTTGGGTCCATTTTATTTTTCTGTTATGTATACTAAAATGTACTGTTTATTAAAAGTCACAGAAATGTTATTACGCTTTGCGTTGTTATTTAGCAGTAATGTAAACAAAAATAGAATAAGAAATAATGTAAATAAACAGAGTGTTTCTATGCCTGAAGGTAGATTATCATGAATCATATAGGTACTGGTACTATGGAATAAAAATAATTTAAAAATTTAAAAAAACGTTTAATTCTTTGCTTATTAGTTTTGGTAATGATACTGAATGGAAAGTGAAAATATAAAATAATTAATAAAATTGTACACGTACAAGAAATTATTTATGTAATATATTAATGTTTTTATTTCTTTAATTATATAGGTACAAATAATCTAACTTATTTTAATATGATACATGAGTATGATAAGATGTATATTTAATTATTATTTTTCAACGAAATGCACGTCACAACATACACCTTCTACGGCACAAGGGACACTGAAATTTAAAAAAAAATACAATCAAATCTGTGATAAATTATTATAAATTATTATTCTACTCAAAACTGCGACGATCGTCCACCATGCCAGAAACAGGTCAAGAACATAAATTCCGCGCGCCATTAGCGTTGTTTTGTAAAACATTATATTATTCTTAAAGATAAAAATATATAATCTACAAAATGTTTGATGCTATTTCAGAATTTCGCTTTAAAATTAAAATATGTTAACCTAAATGTTGCTATTATAGTAAAGACATGGAATCAGACGAGGTGGGGATTCAAAAAAGGCATATAAATGGCTGACACTGACTACTTATAATCTATGTCGTCATAAACAAAAGTTTTACATGTAAAAATATTTGTTGAAGACGACGTACATCATAATCATAGCGTCATAGCCGTGGTCATTTCTTTTGAATCTCCACCTCGTCTGATTCGGTGCTTGATATACTATGTTTTTGTTATTTTTTAATACACATATTTTCCATTCTAAAACGAATTTTATAAATGCCGTCGGTTATTTTGCAGATCCAAGTTTTGTAGACAACTTATAAAAATTTGAAGTTAATTCTATTATATCAAAAGCTAGAGTGGCGGGCGTAAACTCTTTTTTCAAATATTGCATTTTTTTACAAATATGAGTACCAAAATTAATGTTCTCTTTCTACCATAAATTATTTGTGATATTGATATAATTATTATGTTTAAAATAACAATAAACGCTGTAAAACAGTTTGCGAATACATTATTTTTTACACTTTTCTAGGCTTGGTTACTTTTATTACTTATGTACTTTTTACCTTCCGCTTACCTGTAAAGGAAGGTATTGGAATCATGCAAAAAATCGGGTGGTGAATTTTTAGTGGATGAGCACGAATTAGGGTCCTTACAACTCATTTTTGATAGTTTCACGATGATGTCTGTGTGTATGTGTGTGTGTATGTGTGTGTGTGTGTGTGTGTGTGTGGTCAAGGGTTGTTAGTCGCATAACTCAAATACGAATTACCCGAAAATTTTGATATTTGGTATTTAACATTTGTATATAAATTGGAAGAGCTCCCTAGATTTTGGTACAAATATCTTCATCGGAAGTGATATTTTTTGAAGATTGAAAAGGTTAATTGTCAAAATTGTATATAAATTTGGAAAAATATAGTATTTATTTGTAATGAGAATAAGAGGAAAAGTTATTTGCAACTTACGTTATAAAAAAATTGTCTTTATCTGGTAGCATTAAAGAACTGCAGTAAAATTTAAAAAACAAATTTATCAAATAAAACGTTGATATCTTGTAATCCATGATCGGTTGATTTTTGTTTCTGCGTAAAAAATATTGACAGGTGAGACGGGTGACAAGTTGGCATACTAGCGCTATATAAGTCCTAAGTAAGATATTAAATGTAGTAATTAAACGGAGGATGGCTTCAACACAGCAGAGTTTTCCTGTGAATGAATCTTTTTATTCAGGTGATGCAAATTTCTGTGTTTGAATATTTGAGATTTTTATTTGTATATTTTAAATGGGCACCGGATTGCACGTATACATTTCTGTTTAAAATCTAGATATGGCGGAAGGTTGTGTGATGGCCACGTCAGATTTTTATAAACCTGTTGTTCAACTGAAACTTAAACAGTAAATTATGTGACCACTTACTTAATTCTGTCTACATCTGGTCAGTCGCGTAAAGTGCAGTAATATTTACTGTAGTAACCACTTTCACAATAATCTGGAAATGTGTCTGGTCTCTGAGAAACTACCAATGCCATCATCAAGACAACAAACAGCAAAACTCGAGCAAAACTAATACAAACTTCATCTGTTAACACATTAAAAAACAAAAGTAACCTCTACATTTTGCTGGTAACCAGTCAACAGGATTTACTCCAATTTATGTACCTTAGAATGGTAGATGTTAATAACATTTTCTAAATTTAGAATACAGGACAGTATGTCATTTGGAATTATTCGAATTATTATTTTAAAGTTCCTTCCGCTTTTCAATTATTCACGTTTGGGTTCGCACGAATATAGATTATTTTCCGTGAAAATACTATAAATAAATTTTATTTTTAACGGATTTTTTTGAGAAAAAGTATAACACATTAATATTAAAAATAAAAAATTATTTAAATTTCAATTAAATTTTTCTCAATATTTTTATTAGTACCTATGTAAAGATATAAAACGAATAGGTACATGGTTAAATTCAGAAAAAAATACTCTATCCAATAAACCTAAAAAATATACCTAAATTTGTGTTGTAACTTGAGAACCACTGGTTTAAACAATTATTTTATTCTTTAAGCAGATGTCCCCTTCGTCTCCTACAACTTTGCTTAATAATATTTTTTTCTAACTATAATAATAAAGAATATATAGACGGTGATTGGTTTTGCTGTTACACCCTGTATATTTGAAATAAAACACAAAGTTGGTAACAAATGGTAATGTTTTCATTAATCATCCGTTTTGTCTTCATGAACTAAACATCTAAAGACTAATAGTCAATTTTCGTAACATAAGATTCTGTAAGAAACTATATCGTCTTTCTGTGTGTGAAGTCCGCCCAGGCTGTAGTAATTGCGTAGTTTTTGCTTGGAAAATACCATGAAACTTGTTTGTTCATTAATTTTCGTCGACATCAGTGGTTGAACAACCCTCTTGTGGATTTAGGCCTAAAAAGTCCTCCCTTTTCATGACAGATTTTTTACTTTCTCTCGAGTGGTGTAATTTGTCAGCCTGCAGCCAGCAAAGTCAGAGTTGTATTTTTTGGTTGTTAGTCTGCAAATTTTGATCTTGTGAACGTTTGCCTCTCAAGTGACGGGCGACAGGGTTTCAATTGGAGACAAAACTTCCAATTGCGATGCAGAAGGCAAAGTTAGAGGCATTATATTTGCACAATGTGATCATTGATCTGAGAGTAAAGGTAGGCATAGTATTCAAAAGAGTTTAATGAAGGTTATTAGTATTACTCAAGAGCAAATTACCCACTTATCATGAATCGTCCATGGAATGTTTAAAAATATGTTATTTTTGTACTTTAAGTTATATTACGTACCTAAGTCTATACCAGCCACATCCTGAGTATGGTCAAAAATTTCATACTCAATACAAACATCTCAGAAAATTACTATTTTACTATACATCTAAATGCCCCTACCCATACAAAGATTTTATTTTTACGTACTTTTGAAGTTAAAACACGCCTATTTAGAAAGGGCCAAAAACTCAACTATAAATTTATTATACGTTCATTTAAAATTTTGTTTGAATATTAATAAATAGCAATGATGATCAATTGCTGATTTACCAAATGCTTTCATTACAATCAATCACACTGTTTAACTGTTTATTATTCACAACACATAAAAGAATAAATATATCTATTTATTTGGCTAGCGATATGAATTATTGCATGAAATGCCATATAACGTTGTATTTTCATTGGTTTTTAATTGAATTTTTATTGCATGCTAGTTCTTTATTCTGTACTACAGAAATTTTTCCATACAGAAGCACTAATTAGACGAATTTTTTTACGGTTTTTTACATTAAGATAAGTCGCTTTTACAAAACTAGTTTCATGAAATCAATAAAATAACAATGGCGCGAAATAGGTAACGGCAATGAAAAAATAAATCTCTCCGTTCGCAGATGCAGACTGCCTGGAGCTTTATGAAAACTAATAATAACGAAACACTGAAATTTCATTATTTTACAGCAGGAAAAATAAAAGATTTGTATAAAAAAAGATTATGAACATAAACAAAGCAAAAGTGCGTCAATGTAAAAATGTTGGGCCAAGATTGGTGCAGATTAAGCTTCAATGTTGAAATAAACGTAAGTTTTTCTTCAAGAAGTTTGTGCCATCTGTGGCCAAGGAAATTACTTCATATTACATAAAATATCATGATGTATCTTCGAGTACACGTTAAGGTCTTCGACCATATATAATCTAGACAAAGTATACTCGAAATTTCTTGAAGCCATCAGCCATCATACAAGCGGGAGAGGTATGTACAAGTTTTCCCCATGGTTCTTTGCATGTTGCCTATTTTACACACTTTTTAGCAAATGATACAATAAACGTTCAACAAATGACTGTTGAATACGCTACATCTGTCAAACTGACGTTTACAATTTTAGATTTTAGATGCATTTAGCTTAAGTAATATAAATAATAGAAACAATTTGTAAATTATATTAAGTACTGAAAGAAGGAGCACGTATGTTTATAACATTTTCAATTTTAGTAGGTATTATTTAAAAGTCACTAAACAAAACTTATATTTTATGCAATCCGCAGGATCCGCAACCACTGGTGGAGGAAACTCAAATCCCCCCGCGCACCCTTTGTCAATATGATGTTGGCTTCATCTCCACGCCTATACTTTGGCCCGCATACTGCGTCTGGACACAATTACTAACAAACATAAATTTTTCTACGATCGGTATTAATAGTATGTTTTTCTGAATTTACTTTGTTACTTCAAAATGCACAATCGCAGACCAATGCTTCTGTGAAGACCGTTTTTCTAATATTTCAATTTGCAATCAAAATTCTTTCTAAATGTCAAGTATGTTTACATTTATGTTTTCTATATTAAATTTTTAGCTTTCCTTGAGTCTTTCGTATGCTGATATAGATAAAAAATCTGACGTGGACACCACATGACTTCCTTGTACGCCTATTAAACTGTTCATACTTTTGTTAATAACTAAAATGTAGAATAATATAAAAAAATCTGACGTGGCTACCACATGATCTCCCGCCACATACCTATTTATTCTTATTATACAAATATATTAATATATAAGTACTACTACTACTACTGCTACTATACTCACAAATATATTTTTGTCATTTTATTTAAACTGCAGAAGATGATATAAAGCATATTTTACTATCGTCACTGTCATAAGAGATGATAATTTTTTGAGAATTGTTTTGTCGTTTCCACGGCAACTTATTTCTAACAATTTCACGACACAAAACATCATCTGACAATTTCCCGAAACGAAGTTGAGGGGAATTTTCCGTGATGTTTTGTGGAGTGAAATTGCAATAAGTTGCTGTGGAATAGACAACAATTCTCTCAAAAAATTATTATCTCGAATGGTATTTAAGAAGAATATTTTTCTTGTTAAAAATACTACCAAAACGACTCATTTTGCTAAACATTTTTGACGTTTCATATGACAAATTAATTTATTTTTTGTAACTAACGTCACAAAATAAAACCTAATCTACATAATTATGTTGTCAGATACATCATTTTACATTTTCAATTCTATTGGTTGCATTACGTCATTTGACGTCATCATTACGCAATATGATTGGTTAAACCATCTGTCAAAAAATATTCATTTAAATTTTACGTAGTAACGTAGTACCAAATGTTAATCGATCATGGACTACAAGATACCGAAATACTAAATTATAAATATATACTTTAATTATTCTTAAATGATACCAGATACAAACATATTTATAAAATACCGATTGTAGTTAATAATCACATAATCTTTCATTTAAAATAAAAAAATTCTTTTATTAAATATTTATCGAAATATTTGAAAAAAGTACTACTTCCGGTTTGTAGATTGAAACCAAAAATAGGAGGTGCACAACTAGATGCTATAATAGTCCTAAATACAAAATTTCAACTTTCTACGTCTAACCGTATTTGACTTATGCGACATACATACGTCCGTCCGTACGTACGTACGTCCATCCGTACGTACAGACGTCACGACGAAACTAGTCATAATGGATTCAGAAAAGGTCAAAACGGATATTTCCATCAAAATCTGAAAACCGAAATTTTTCGCTATTACAATACTTACTTTTTACTCTGTACAAGGAAGTAAAAATTACAAAAATGTCTGTTGATTTCTATTAATCAGTTAATAGTAGAAATTTGTTTATGTATACTTCGGGCTGAAAGTATTTTTGCACACTTCGACCAGTTGCAGGCCTCGCTGCGCTCGTGCTACAATTTTTAGCCTCGATCTGCAAAAAGCGACTTTCAGCCCTTAAAACCCTTGGCATACAAACAACTATTGATTAACGCTTAAAGAAAATGAGTTTTTTTCACTTATTATGCAACTTGAATTTAATTATTAAAAGTTTTGTTAACACATAATTATCAATCCAGTGGCACAAAAATGATAAAAGGGTAAAAAGGATACGTTGATTTTTTTTGAATTTTTGAAATATTCTTTTTATCCGTAATTAAATTATACAGGCTGATTCACGTAAAAACTTTAACTGTAGGTATATTGTCTCAGCGTACTGATAACGGAACAAAAATAATTTTTTTATTCCGGTTTTTGAAACGTACAGTTTTGGTCCATTTGTTGGAGATTTCATGTTTTATCTTACTAGTAAACTTAATGTTGCATAATGCATTAATTTGTTTTACGAGTATTTATTTATGCAATTTGCATAATAATTAATTATCTTTGCTTATTAATTATATAAAGGGAACATGCAAATGCAGTGGTACTCAAAATATACTCTTTGATTGAAGTACCCATAATTTTGAGAATTTTAGAAAAATTATTTTTGTTCCGTGATCACGTCGTTGAGTACTACTGTTAAAATTTGTAGCTGAAGTTATGAATCACCCTGCATATATGCCCTTAACGTATGTACTCGTATTTATATGCATGTATGTATGTATTATGGTATTGACTGTGCAAAGTTCACCAACTATTCGTAATGCACAAATGACCAATGCATGTGGTTAGACGGAGTAAAATAGATTCCAGCCCAAAACCATGTCAATATTGTAGTTGACCGTTGAACCGTACTAGCTGCGAACATACCACAGGCATAGGTTTATTTATCGAGCAAATATTTTAGCAAATAGCCATTAACCCACAACTTGCCACGTTTGGTAATTCCAGTAGTACACGATGGGGTAGGCTAGAATCTGTGGATTGAGCACAGAAGTCGTGGGTTCGAATCTCGGTAAAGTCAGGAAATTTTCATGGCCTGATTTGGTAGGTATACCCACTCTCGTTACCATTTCAAGTTGGGATCTAATAAATTGGCAACTCCTAGCAATCGGGTAGGGGCTGTAACAAGGGCTTGCGCCGGGTTGACTAGCATCACACATGGCAGTGACCCTAGGGACATAACCCACCCAGGTTCAATTCCCGAAACCATAATATATAATACATATTCTTCCGAATGAGACAATAATATCATAATGGCAACACACGTATGTAAAAGTAAAAACTCCGTGGCAAAAGTAAAAATAATGCTGTGCTTGTAAGTCACCCTAGCTACATATCTTAAAAGGGGTTCAAATCTTTGCTGTCTCGGGAATACGGATATAAAGGATTTATTCAAGCATTTTGATATTTTGAATAAGCAGGTTAGTTTTTCTCAATTTTGAATATCTGGAGCGTGTTGACAGTTTTCTACAGCTATTCAAATAAATTGAACGGGTTTTGTACGGCTTTTAGATCGCACCTACAAATAAAATATAAATTCTGAAACATAAAATAAACAAAATAAAATGTGTTACTCTCTTCTAAAACTTGTGTGACAGATATTTCTATCGAATACTCCAGTTCAAGAAAAATAGCATTAAATGTGTTTTCAAAACAATATAAATATATACCCAGGCTGTAAATCAAAAAGCGAGCCATAGGCATTTTTCTCTGGCAATTTCATTTATTAATTTTATACAAAAATACAAGGTTTAGGAAATAAAATTCTGGATCTAAATCAGTATTCATAATTTATTTTACACGTTTATATAAATATAAATATTGCTTATTTGTCAGAAATTTTAATATTTCTGACAGTTAAAACAGCATTCATTTGTAATTTTCTTTTAATTCCATTGCTATAACTACAAATGAGCAATATTTATAAAATTGTAAACACTAATATTTCGGTTAATAAACGTGTAAAATAAAATCTGATTATTGATTTAGATGCAGAACTTTTATTTGAAGAAGGAAAAACTGATTTCCCATTTAAGAGCAATGGCTGTGTAGCCAGTTTTAGCCTCTTTTTGTAACACACTCACAGCAAGAACCATTTACTTGATCAATTTCAAATAAATTCCATTAGAAAGTTAAAATATCAAATAGTCGGGGATGCTAATTCAAAAATAGCCAAAACGTAAATTTCTTTTTGAAAATCTTACTGGAAATCTGTGTAAAAAATGGTCATTTTGAATCGATCCTCAGTCATGCCTATTTATAAATAAATAATATTCAATTAGTAAGCCCGACAGACACAACTTTAATCTGCATATATGTTTTTTTTTTTTAAATTATCAACATGTATAAGCTCTCTATGTGTGTCAAACTAAACTTAGTTTTTCACGATTCAAGCCGCCTGAAATCGCACAAGAAATAGGGGAACATCGTAGGGGAGTAGGTTCCCCCACCACATACGCTTTCGTGCGGTATTGTACGGGGTGGTGTTAGGGGTTAGGGGGAATGTTGGTTGTTGAGTTGAAGCCTGTGGAGTATTTTTTCTACGAACTGATTTGTGTACCAATATTTATTGCAGAGTATAATGTTATAAATAATATAAATCTATTTAATATTTGAGTTTATTTTTTAATTTATAAATAATATAAATCTAAGTATTTAATATTTGAGTTTATTTTGAAATTTATAAATTTGAGTTTTTGTAGCTTAGTTTTTAAAATGGTCAGAGGAGATCAAAAACATCCTTGTTTATATAGGCGACGTAAAAATCGGCGGCGTTTAGGGAAAAGAAATTATTATGCAAATGCTGACTTGTAAGTTATTTTTACTTCTTCAAAAAAATAGTATCATTATATAAAATTTAATTATAAGGGTGCAAGTTGTGGAAAATAATGTCCCTGCGTCAACGAGTACTTCAAATGTTAACATTGAATTAGGCCAAAATTCCATTTGTGGTGATGATTCGGATTCTGATTTAGAAATTTCAAAATTGTAAGTATAAATACAAAGTTTCAGAATTATTGAAAGCAATTTGCTGTTATATGTCTGTATTCTATAATATTTCCAGAATTTTTAATTCGACGATCTCTTCTTCAACCAATGAAATTATTGTAAAAGGCAGGCGATTGGTAGAAGTGAATTATTTTTTTGATCAAATTAAAAATTTTGAGCACCACGAACTATTCAGTTGTTCTGTACAACATTTGAAAATAATAAAAGAACGTAGAGTCGGACTACAGTCTACATTTATAATGAAATGCATAATGTGTAATACAGAAAAAAGTATACATGCCAATGAAGACAATAAAAATAAAATGAGTATCAATACAACTGCTGTTAACGCTATAATTAGCACAGGAGGAAGCTTTGCGCAATTAGCGGAAATCACAAGTATTCTCGACATACCTTGTATGAGTCCACATTTATACCAGAAAGAGCAAACATATCTTGCCGAAATTCTCCGGGATAGCGCATGGGAATCAATGAAAAATGCAGGTCTTGAAGAAGCAAAACTAGCAAGAGAAGCAGGATCTATTGATAAGGATGGTTATCCAGTAATAACTGTTATTGCCGACGGTGCTTGGTGTAAAAGAAGCTACCGCAGTAGTTACGATTCGCTGTCTGGCGTAGTGAGTATAAAATAGTATGTTATTCAATGAGAGTTAAACGATGGTTATTTCTCATGAGAATGAAATTTTGCTACACGAGCCGAAAGCGAGTGTTGTAATCATTCGACTCGAGCAGAATAGTATGTTTTATCCACGATTAAATTAAATATTCATTAATTTTATAAAGTAAATTGCTCTGACAGCTGTCAGAAATCAGTAATTTCTGAAATAAAGTAAGTTTTATTGGTCTTGAATCCTGTTGAGTAATAATAATAAACTCAAGAGTGAGTTGTGCGAGCATGTTGCTCCTTGCAAAAAAATTGTTTTATTAATGTATTATTCAATAATCGTGGATAAATAAATTTTCTCAAATTATCTCAATCTTTTCAAATTACAAATTATGTCATCAAATAAAACCATTTACAGGGTTGTATTATCGGGCAAAAAACCGGAAAGCTTCTATTTCTAGCAGTAAGAAATAAATACTGCTGTATATGTGACCGTGCAAAAAACTTAGACAAAGAAGTCACTAATCATACTTGTTATAAAAATTGGACGGGTTCATCTACAAGCATGGAAAGTGATATAATTGTAGAGGGATTCTCAAAAAGTGTGGAAATGCATGGATTAAAATACGGAAAACTAATAGGGGATGGTGATAGTAGTGTATACAAACGGCTTATAGACATCAAACCGTATGGCTATGACTTAATTGTTGAGAAGATCGAATGTACGAACCATTTACTACGTAATTTCTGTAACCGATTAAAAGATTTATCCCAGAAAAGATATAGCTCCAAAGGGAAATTTGTAAGTGTACAACTACGTCATCGTCTAGCAAATGAAATAAAAAGGTTGAGGGTTGCTGTTGAAAAAGCTACAAGTTACAGAAGACAGGAAAGCTCTAACCATACAGCTGCAATAAGAGCTCTTTAGGAAGATCTAATTAATATACCTAATCACGTATTTGGGTTACATAATAAGTGTGCAACATATTTTTGCAAAAGAAAGAATATAAATGATATAAATTATATACCCCAATTAAAAGAATGTGGCTTATATGAGGATATTATGGGGATACTGAACAGACTGGTTTATAATTGTTCTAGTCTAGTTTACAATATGACTAATAACCGTGCGGAGCAGTACAATTCAATATTGGCTAAATTTGTAGGTGGAAAAAGGATTTGTTTCTCAAAAAGAGGGAGTTATACAATGCGATGCAATGCTGCAGCACTATCATATAACACTAAAAATGACATGCAAAACATTATATGCAAAAAAATAACTGGTGCAAGTCCTGGAGAGCATACAACAAAGTATATGTTAAAAAAAAAACATGAATTGGAATATCAGAGTCGGCGAAGGTTGTTCAAAAAACCTATCAGAAATAAGAAGATATCAAAAGCAGACGACGATTATGGGCCAAGTGCTTTACAAGTAGAAACAGAAATGAGTGCAGAAATCTTCGAACAAAGAAAGGATGAGTTTTTGGGTGAATTATATAAAACACCTGTTGAAATTGAAATTATTCAATTGCAAACCATACAGCAAAAATCTAGTAATCTTTGGCACACAGAAAGATTGAAAAGATTAACAGCATCAAATTTTGGTCGAATATGTAGAATGAGAGCCACAACAAACAGGAATTCAGCAGTAAAAAGCATTCTTTACTCAAATTTTAGTGGAAATGAGTATACTAACTATGGAATTGAACACGAATCAATAGCAATAAAGAGTTTCGAAAAAGAATATAAAGTCACTGTAAAAGAATGTGGACTGTTTATTGATAATGTTGATTGTTATTTAGCTGCGAGTCCTGACGGTCTTGTCCATGATGACGGTCTTGTTGAGGTAAAATGTCCAGCCAGTGCTTCAAAAATGACACCAGAACTTGCTATACAAGAAAAGAAAATTAAATTTGCTGAAATAATTAACAGTCAAATGCATTTAAAAAAAACTCATCCATATTATTATCAAGTGCAAGGACAATTGCATATTGCAAAAAAATCATTTTGTTATTTTATTTGCTGGACACCTCACGGATTTCTTGTGGAAAAAGTATAAGGAGAAGAATGATTTTTTCAATTATATTTTTAACTAATAATTATTTTTATATGATTTTTAGATTTGCCGAGATAAAAAATTTTGGGAAGATAAAATGAAGAACCAGTTACACGATTTTTATTTTGATCATCTTTTACCTGAAATTATTAACCCGATATTAAATAAATAATGCCATCTTTGATAAAATTGACTGTTGTACCTGCTAAAAAAATTATTACACACACACACACACACACACACACACACACACACACACAAACGCGCACGCACACGGGAACCGCACACACACACACACACACATACAGACATCATCGTAAAACTATCAAAAATGAGTTGTAAGGACCCTAATTCGTGCTCATTCACTAAAAACTCACTACCCGATTTTTAGCATGATTCCAACAGGTACCTTCCTTTACAGGTATGGCGGAAGGTAAAAATTGCAGAGTTTTTATTTCAATTATTTACTTTCCGAAATTATAAATTATTAAATACATTTATTAATATACTTGTAGATATATTTATCCAGTATTGTATAGTTATGATAATAGAAATAAGTTTATTTGTACTGAATTTTTCTTATACATTTAATCCAAGTCACCAAATAACCCTCGAACATTAAAAATAACTCATACTTGTCAGTTTCCTCAAGCACATTGCAAGTGTTACAAACAAAGTAAATAGGTAGGTACGGTACAGTGGCATAACGTTTTAAAGATTTTTTGCGCCTTTTTGACATTGGTAACTTTACTTTAAAGTTTTTTACATTGTAAAACAATTATATTTAATAAAATTTACAAGTTCATACATACTAACGCAACAATGATCTATTCTTCTAAGATAAAGTTTAAAGTGTGTTTCGTATAATTTGAATCCCTGTTAGATTTCTGTTTATTTTACCCGTTTAAAATTTCGTAGAAAAGAAAAAGTGTATTTGTTTTGAAATTCGTAATGTAAAACGTAGTATACAATCGTTGAGCTATTTAGTCAAGTGTTGTTCCCTGTGTTATTATTGTAAAATAACTTTGGCGGCTGTAGTAGGCGTGCCTTCCAATCATTGACAGAGAAAGAAAACTGTGAAGCATGTGTTAAAAGGAAACAGTAAGAAAAGAAGTTGTCGTAACTGTAGAAATAGAGGGGGAACAACAAACGGTTGTACGCACTTAGAACATACACACACCAAATCTGAATTCACCCAGCCACAGTCAATGCTCTTAAACTCCTGTGGCCTGTATTTTGATTTACACCCTGTATTATATAGAATATAAAAACAAGAAAACTAAACTCTACTGACTACTGGTATTAGATTCCTAGAAAATATGGAGCCAAGTAAATATCAAGAAAATATTACTAGATATGAAGGATTTATTTTCAATCATTTTTCATTCAACTCAGAATATTAAACCTTGACTGCATTCCTGTGTACTCTCTTTCTACTATTAAATTTTAAGTTGACTGCATTCCTGTGTACTCTCTTTCTACTATTAAATTTTAAGTTGACTGCAGGCTGGTTAATAAAACTTTCAATAACTGTGCCATCAACCGATTATATTTCAGCCAAGATTTTGCCATTGATTTTATTAGTTCGCGCAGCTGTCATGGAAATACTTCGTTCTGAATAAATGCACGTTTTACTTCTTAATAGTTCACAAAAACGAGCAAATCAAATCAAATACAATAGGTAGGTATGTGACTTGTTATTTAGTCATCTTCTAATAAAGCTGAATGTTTGTATGTCTGTGTGGCTATTTTGCATACAGGTCTCTTTTTTAAGAACTAAGAATTAAAAATCGCTCTAAATGACGCAAATTTTTGTTTCTTTTGTTCTCAAATTTTCATGAAATTTTGCACAAAGGTCTCTTTTGACCAGAGTCAAATTTTAAGGTAAATATGTTTTAATTCGATGAGACAATTATTAAAAGTGGGGGCTTAAAATGTAGAATTTAGATCTTTTGTGTGATCCTTATGAAATTTTGCATGACTGTCTCTTTTGACCAGTTAGATTTTAAGGTATATTGTTTCTTTAATCCGAGCAACGCCGGGTACCCACCTCAGCTAGTCTACCGGGTGTCCCAAAGTGTTATATTCTAAATAAGAAAGTTGCTGACATTTCCGGTTTAACCGGAAGTGAATTTTTTATAAAAAAAAATACATATTTTGATGTCTCCTTATGGCTAGTTTACCCATATAAAATTTTATTGCGTTTGCTTTATTAATAAAAAAGTTATTTGGAGCGTACAATTTTTTGGGACATCCGGTATAATATGAATAGTAACAATAGCACTAATAGTTATTGAAACAAATATCCTTTAAGACTCCAAAAGACTATTTGAAAACTACAAAATAATAATTACTTACCTATATCAGAATTTTTAAATTTGTATAAAATTGTACCTAAAAATTTTTTATGATCAATATTTCTTTCATAATACACTGGCGGAAAAAAAATGAAACACTTTGAAATTCGTGAAATTTCGACCATTTTCAAACCGCCATAACTCGGCGTATTTTCAATCGATTTCGATGAATCTTTGTGGGCGAAAAACTTTGAAGTGTCTACTTTAAAGTCATGCCTGCGAATTTTAGCGCAACCCCTTCCGCCCCCCTCCAGCAACCCGGTGAAAAATAATAAATTTTAATTTTAAAAATGTCCAACTTCGACGATGTGTATGGACTTTGACTTGATCCATCAAAAGGACACTAAAATTCACTCAATTCCCTGTGCAGGATTCAAAGAACGAAGTTCCTGCGATGATTTGGAACAAAGTTATGAATTTTTTTTAAAAAAGGACATTTTTTGGTTTTTTGCACATAACTCAGCGACTTTTCAACCAAATTAGATGATTCTTTCGGGGAAAAACCAAATTGTGGGTGTACTTTAAGGGGATAATCTCAGATTAGGATGATCTCTTTTCGTACCCTTTAAAACCCGAACAAAAAAACACGTTTTTTCACAAAAAAACGTCGAACTTTGGCCATGTTTATTAAGTTGGAAAAAATTTGTCTAGTCGATCCACAGAAAAAGCATTGAAATTTGTTCAATTACCTGTGCAGGGCCCAAAGAACGAAGTTCCTACGACGATTTGGCACAAAGTTATGGTCGTTTGAAAAAAGTGGATTTTGTGGTTTTTTGACTCATAAATCGGCAGTTTTTTGAAATTCGTGAAAAAAAATATTCGTCAAAAAACTGACGATTTATGAATCAAAAAGTCACAAAATGCACTTTTTTCAAACGCCCATAACTTTGTGCCAAATCGTCGTAGGAACTTCGTTTTTTAGCCCAACACAGGTAATTGAACAAGTTTCAATGCATTTTCTGTGGATCGAGTCGACAAATTTTTTCCAACTCGGTACAAATCGCCAAAGTTAGACTTTTTTTTGCGAAAAAACGTGTTTTTTTGTTCGGGTTTAAAAGGGTACAAAAAGAGATCATCCTAATCTGAGATTATCCCCTTAAAGTACACCCACAATTTGGTTTTTTTCCCGAAAGAATCGTCTAATTTGGTTGAAAAGTCGCTGAGTTATGTGCAAAAAACCAAAAAATTCCCTTTTAAAAAGAAAATTCATAACTTTGTTCCAAATCATCGTAGGTACTTCGTTCTTTGAGTCCTGCACAGGGAATTGAGTGAATTTTAGTGCCCTTTTGATGGATCAAGTCAAAAAAAATTTAAAGTGTGTTGACATCGTCAAAGTTGGACATTTTTAAAATTAAAATTTATTATTTTTCACCGGGGTGCTGGAGGGAGACGGAAGGGGTTGCGCTAAAATTCGCAGGCATGACTTTAAAGTAGACACTTCAAAGTTTTTCGCCCACAAAGATTCATCGAAATCTATTGAAAATACGCCGAGTTATAGCGGTTTGAAAATGGTCGAAATTTCACGAATTTCAAAGTGTTTCATTTTTTTCCGCTAGTATATAAGAATGCTTCTTTCCTTCTTAATAATTTATAAGTTTGAAATCATTTTGTTTCTCTATCGTATTTATATCCTCCCACTCTTGACACATGCATTTGTCTTTGTTTTATTAATTTAAAGAAGTGTGTTGTTTGTTGGTTTCAGTACAATAAAAAAGATTTGTGGTAAAAGCACAATTGTTTGTAAATATTAATGAAAATAGTGCCTAGGGCGTACTAAAGTCTTAATGTTACTCGAGTGTATGTTATCCTGTCTATAGCTTGCACTTTCGTAGTTCGTAGATGTTGTTTTTGTTCAAGAAATTTTTCATTGTGTACTAAGCTATTTAATGCAAGTGAACCGAGTATTCGAAATGAAAAAAATTGAAAATTTTTAGTACACAAAAATTGGTGGAATGGGTAAAAAGCATCCCCATTTTCGTATACCTAGTTATCTATGAAATAGTATCATTGTGCTAATTGTAGATACATTTTCAGTTCATCACGAAGCGAGCATTTAAACTATAATTTATAAAAATCTAATTTCAGTACCATGCAAGTAGAGTAGCACGTTGCTAGGTCAATGTTTTTTTTTGCAGACCGTTGCTACAGACCGTAACGGTCTTAAAACTGAAAGTATTTTCAGGCAGCTGTTTATAAAAATTTGTTTTATATTTGTTTACATTGATGTTTGTTGTATTATTAAAATATGAAAAATTGCAAAATTTATCTTGATTGCTAATTAAAATTAATCAATCGTAGAAAAAATATGTTGTACTTCTGGCTGAGAGTATTTATGCAGACTAGACCAATAATAATTTCTAGCCTCAATCTGCAAAAGGCTACTTTCAGCCCTTGACATACAAATAACTACTTATGTAAAAACCTGCTGTGACCACCACGGTACTAAATTTAATATAAAAATATTTAATTATTAAATATGGTACCACTGATTGTATAAAGCTCATTAACGAACTTAAAACTACTTTTTTGCTTTTTGTTAAAAGCTTAAATATAAAATTTTAGTCGAAAATTCGTACGCGTTCTCATATTATCGTGCTTCCGTACAGACAGACCGACTTCATTTAAATAATATTTTTTGGTTCATTATACTGTCTAAAGCCTGATTCAGAGTTTACACAACATAACATAAAGTATCATCGCATAACATAACATAACTTATCATATGCTATAATTTAACCTTTCATAGTTTTCATTATGTATACGTACTGCAAACTTCATATCATTGTATTGCTCATAACTTCAGTTCTATTTTTACATTTTCATTTTGATTATGTACAATCGGAAAAGTTGGATAAAAGAATGGATATGGACGATTTTATACCTTTTAATTATCATAGTAATATGTACGCTAATAGCAATAAATTTAAAACGATTACATAAAACGCAATTGAATTATCTACAACGTAAATCTGCAGGGTTTTATAAAAATTATTTTATCAAAATGAAACAAAATGATTCCGCACAATTCTTTAAATACACAAGGATGTGTGTTTCAAATTTTGATAAATTATTAACATAAATATCACCACATATTAAGAAGAAAACTTCCTGACGGCATAGGACAAGAAGAACGTTTAGCTGTAACATTGCAATAAGTCTGTTAGGCACATGTCTATTCTTTATACAATATGTATAATTTTTAGTTATTTATCTCAAGGCTGCTCAATGCAAACTATAGCCTGGACATAGGTACCATATGGGATTTTAGATTAATAAATTATTTATTTGACAGCAGTTTTTCTAAATCACAGGATTCACTACACAACTTGTCAGTTGTTTTCAACTTTGTTGCAAAGCACGTGCAAACACACGAATTTGCCCGAACGTAACCGATTACACAACATAACCGTAATTTAATGAAATTTGGCCATATTCTATGTTTTGTTAAGTTATGTTATGTTAAGTTATAGTTCTTAAGTAAACTATGAAGCATTATACGTCTATAAGCACATTTATTTTTTCGTTATGTTATGCTATGATACTTTATGTTATGTTATGTAAACTCTGAATCAGGCTTAAGACGTGATGATTCATCAAAATCTTGAACTGTCAAAAAATCACGATTACAATACTTCCCCTATTATATAGGTCGAGCAAGTAAAAAACGTAATTTCTTAAATTTTTGATAAACTATTCGTAATTTCTTTGGTTATTTACGGTTATAAATTGCGGTAATTTATTTTGTAATTACACATTTACATCCCTATTTGTGAAACTACTACACAAAATAGTTTATCAAAACTGGCGATTGATTCTGATCCAGTGACGTTTTGATGCAACGACTAATGTTGCAGTTGCAGCGACGTGTACAACTACCACGAAGTATAATAAGACAGGAGATGACATTCTGTTGATTTTTTATGTTTTTCCATGTCACACAATTTGACTACGAAACAATCAAATTGGTTAGAGGGAGGGGGTGCAGTGAAGTTAGTGGCGAGCTGTCAGTTTAATATTTAAATTGGTATTACCTCTAGCAGAGGTTGCGAAGCAGAAGATGAAACTGTGGAGCACATTCTATGTGCATGTCCTGCTTTGTCTTCAAAAAGAGGATCCGTTCTAAGGGAATTCTGGCCTGACATTGCCACCCTAAGCACTCTGCTGCACTCTTCCTGAGGGTAGAATGGCCTCAGGACCTCTGTAGCAAGGAGGTGCCCGGAGGTTGTACAATGGGCCCGTTTGTAGTGATGCACAAAACAAGATTTCTTGTCTTGCTCATTCATTTCTTAGCAAGACAAGAGATGAACTTGCTTCTTGTCTTGTAAATTTCTTGCTACTCTATTTCTATTTTGCTAGCAAAACTCTTGCTTACTTGTTCTTGCCGATATGCTTGTCAAGCGATTTGCAGCTGTCAGTGGCTAGACTGAGATACTATTATTAATATTATTAATGGTGATGGATTCCACTATAATAACATCTACCACTCTGTAACTGGGAGTTAATCTTTGGTTATCATCAAAATAAAAACAAAATAAAATAATATGCATATGGATGCAACCGAAAATGTCGATTCCCCACCGGAACCTTTTGAAGACAGTGATGCGAGTAGGTACTGAGACTGTCGAAAGAAATAGAAATAACAATAAGAGAGCACTTAACGATGTAAACACGTCTTTTATCTAGCTATTTATTTAAAAATTTATAATGGAAGGGTATTAGTATACGAACGAGTGATAATTATATTTATGAAATTATAAAATATAGTTTATTAATTCTTAAATTCGTAAAACAGATTTTAATTTTTTAAATTACAGATTATTTTTTAATTTTATGTAAATAAATAATTTAATTAATTTAATTTTTGTTTATTATATTAATTAAAGTACTAATTTTTCATTTTATTTTCATGTACCTACTCCAGTTTCAGAATAATTAAAATAACAAGAAATCTTGCTTCTTGCAAAAAGAAATCTTCTTGCTCATGTTAAGTCTTGTCTTGTCTTGTTTCTTGCATGGTAACTTCTTGTCTTGTTCTTGTTGCAAGAACAAAACAAGAACAAGAAAATTAAAAACAAGAACAAGAAGATCGTGAAACACTACCCGTTTGAACGGCCTAAGTGCCACCCTCCTCATTATATCCAGAACCACCTACATTATCTCTATTATCATAGGTATTTATAAACTTTATTTATAAACAATCGAGTGTCATCTCCTGTCTATATTTTGCTTCGTGACAACTACTTAAATACCAAACACCAGTAAATAAATTCTTATTTATAACCAGGTCAACTAATCCCATCCCTCATTTCACTATCACCTCTCTGGTTCGTTATCCTCGCGCTACTCGACGGGCAGCGTGTCCGTCGGCTGGAGCTTTGTAAGCGTCGCGGCGGCGGCGGCGGTGGCGGCGCGTGGCCGACCTGCTACACTTGGGGATCGATACCAAACGCTCGCGCAACAGTGCCGTCCGTGACACAAGGGCAGCAACTAGTGTGACATCGCTTTAATTGCTTGTACTTGTTGGACGAGGATTGCACCTATCTCATTACCTGTAAAGGATTATAATGTTCAGTCAAACTTGAGATTTATTTAGTGGGTGGATGATTCAATTAAATTTAAAATGGTACTTAGACTGTTTTGAAGAGGCCCGTCTATCTCCTAAAATCTAACATAAAATGTACTAACGTAGCGAGTATTTTGTGGCTAGTACAAGAATGGTAAAATTTTATTCCAACAAGTATTTAATAGAAAAAGAATTAACGTACAGATGTGCCTTTATAAAATTTTAATTTAAAAATTATACATGATTATAAAAATACCGAAAAATTTTAAAAAAATCCAATTTATGTAAATTTTACACGGTTATATCTCATGATAGAAATTAATTTTCTAAATTTTAAGAAGGCACATCTGTAGATCATTTATTTCTCTATTAAATGTTTATAAAATCATTATCCTGAAATCAATATTAAACTGACAGTTTACCCGTAACGAAAACGGTTTTACAGTATTTTCCAATTTCAAAATGACATTGCATAGCAAGGATATGGCAAAGTACGAGCTTCGGGCTGGTTTCAGGCGGCCGTAGTAGTGGGGAATACAGTGGAATAGAAAAAAAAGGTAAAATGGAGGGTATTCCAAGAATTCGGAAACAACCTAGACGGACCGCTTAAATTATACCTTATTTTAGCTAAGAAAAAATATGATGTAGCCGACACACAACCTTCCGCCTTATCTAGAAAATTGATTTTTTAACAGAAGTGTACAATCACTACAATTTGATTACTTACATTATTATTCTCGTACGTCGTTTAATGTTATCCTGTCAATATTTTTTTACGGAGAAAATAATATCAACCGATCGTGGATTACAAGAATTAAGCGTTTTATCTGATAAATTTAATTTTGAAATTTTAGTACAATTCCTTAATGCGACCATCTAAAGAAAAAGTATGTAGCAAATAATTATTCCTCTTATTCGCAATTACGAAGAAATACTATTTTTACTAAAATTTACCATCATTTTTGACAAAAAAAACTAACACTCTTCAAGAACTACCACTTCCGGTGAATATATTTTTATCAAAATCTAATCAGTTCCTTCCATTTGTATACAAATGTAAAATACCAAATATCAAATTTTTTAAATGATTCGTATTTAAGTTATCCGAGCTACGTAAAAATATAGGTTATAAATGGACCCTGATTCGTGCTCATCAACTTAAAATTCACTGCGATTAAAGCATGATTCCAATACCTTCCTTTACAGCTATGGCGGAAGGTAAAAAGCGTTGAGTAAGACCGGGTGATGATATTCTTGAATCTGATTGGAGCTGAGAGGTGGATTTACACTAGTAAAGATTTTCATTTTCGTTAACATTAATTATTATACCTTCTTATTTTGAATTTCATAGTTACATCGAGAACTACCTATACATTATTCTATAGATGACAGCTTTGTTCACAAAGCATCAGCTTTTTACTTCCTTGTACGAAGTAAGGAAGTATTGTAATCGCGAAAAATTTCGGTTCTCAGATTTTGACGGAAATATCCGTTTTGACCTTTTCTGAATCCATTATGACTAGTTTCGACGTGACGTCTGTACGTACGTACGTACGTACGTATGTACGTACGTATGTACGTACGTACGGACGGACGTATGTGTGTCGCATAACTCAAATACGGTTAGACGTAGAAAGTTGAAATTTTGTATTTAGGACTGTTATAGCATCTAGTTGTGCACCTCCTATTTTTGGTTTCAGTCTACAAACCGGAAGTAGTACTTTTTAAAAATATTTCGATAAATATTTAATTTTAGACAATTTTTTTTATTTTAAATGAAAGATTATGTGATTATTACCTAAAATCGGTATTTTATAAATATTTTTGTATCTGCTATCATTTAAAAATAATTAAAGTATATATTTATAATTTATAGTATTTCGGTATCTTGTAGTCCATGATCGATTAACATTTGTTACTACGTAAAATTTAAATGATTATGACATGACAGTGACAATAGTAAAATATGCTTTATATCTTCTTCTGCAGTTTAAATAAAATGACTAAAATATATTTGTGAGTATACTAGTATAATAAGTTAAAAGAATTTTTAATATTATTTTACATTTTAGTTATTAAGAAAAGTATGAACACACAAGGCGTACAAGGAAGTCATGTGGTGTCCACGTCAGATTTTTTCTGAACTGAAATAAGGTAGGTACCTATAGGAGGAGAGAAACAAAAGTCTGATTTACACTCTTTAAAAATTCAAGAAATCGCTATCGCTAGAATTTTGTTTCTTGTGAAATTTTAAATAATAATCACCTTGTAGAATCGATTTCTAAATGACATTTTGACAGTAAATTTTACATTTGGACGTCTTGAGTGTAAAAACGGCGATGCTCCAACCAATCACAAGCATATTATAATATCAATAAATCAACATAGAATTTTCTTTTACTTTTACAAATTTTCTTTACTAATAAAAAAATTAGACGTATAATTTTACAAACTTTTTGTTTCTTTCCATGCTGCTTAATTAATGTAGAAAACATAGTTAAATATCATCTGAATAAAATGTTGATAGAAATCTAAAATAATGCGTCGACTTTGTAGTTTTCTTAATTTTCGAGGCCATAGAAATACTTTCAGAATCTGATATGTGGATAAACTTTTTGGCAAAATTAGTAATAACCATAACCATGATCATAATAACAACTAGTACTTAAGTACCTATAGTTTTTGAGATGAAAGAAGTCTGAAAAAGCTCATCGTGAAACAGTACGACCATATTGCCATATTCATTATTAATAACTGAACTTACGTTGGAACGAGCAACGAATTGCTTTGCATGTCGTTTACTCAAAACAATATGAATTTTTGAAAGACAAACGTGTTCACTGTTCAATCTATATTTACAATGCAAGTACGACAATGATATATATATATATATATATATATATATATATATATATATTCTATATATTCTACTCTTATATACATTCTATGATAAATGCTCATAACTTTGGATCAAATCATCGTAGAAATTTGTTCTTTTTTGAACTTTAAGGGAAATTGTCCTTTAATGTCCTTGCCTTGAATATGGTCTACAATTTTTTTGGCAATCCGTGCAAGTTGTTAAAGTTGAACATTTTTTTCAGACAAAAACTTTTTTTTTCTATGGTGGTTTACGGGACATGAGATGTATCGAATGTGGCTTTCAGGGACACCATTCGAAAGAGGAGACTTTGATCTTTTTTAAATCTCAAAGTATTATTGATTTTGGGTCAAATGCAACGGAGTTATCAAGGTTTGAAAATTGGACATTTTTCGTCAACAAAAAAATGTTCCCCTAATTTTTTCCTTGTATATATATTCGCATACGCAATCTGTTTATTAGTTCGTGATATAGATGACCTTTTTCGGACTTCTTTCATCTCACAAACATAGTTCCTTCTTTATTATTTTGGAATAATAATTGTCTCTACAAGCTTTAAAATCGTACATACATACATGCATACATACTACATAAAATAACGCTTTAAAATCCTGTTTCGTAATAAATATGAGCAATAGTAAATATTATCACTATCAGAAATATAGAAAATGGAAAATATTTTAAATACTATGGCAAAAATCCAAACATTTTCCGCCAACTATCTATCTTTTATAATAATAAATAAGCATTTCTACAGCTACAAACATTAAAATAAAAATATACATTTCTATCACAAACATACCCACTTGACAAAATAAAATTCTCAGAACATTTCAGGAATGTAAACATTCCGGCTTGTTACTTGCTATTTTTGCCCATTAATATCCTAGCGATTGCTAATGTCCGCCCTTAGTAACATTATCTATGTAACATTACGCACAATTATGCATTCCATGTAATATTCATCGTTCTCAAGATGTGCTACAGGTATTATCACTTAAAATACAAGAATATGATATTTTTATACATCCCATGGACGACTCATGACAAGTGGGTAGTGATTTAAGTGTTTTCATTATAAAATTCGTTTGCAAAATAAAAATACGTACTGCGTAAACAGATGAATTAGAAATTATGTTCAGATTTCTAAATTTTTATAACTAAGTACGTTCTGCTATATATAAATATTTCGTAAAGTTTATTTTATTTTTAGTTTAAAATAGTAATAATTACGTAAATCTATAGGCGTACGTCTGTATTTATACTGTAAATGTAAAAGGAGCTATCTGATCTTAGGCTTTCAAATCAAAAGATGTTAATTAATTTCATGAACACAATGGTGAGATCTGGCAAGATCGCAGAATTTCCAAGGAAGTGAATTAGCAATTGACAATTTGGAGTAAACACTTCAACAAGAACAACTTGAATTGAAATAGAGAACAGAATTAAAGATATACATTTCACTTCACAAACAATCAGCACCTAATCAATATGAGTAGTTATCAAAAACAAAGTTTATAGTTATATTTTATACACATTTGATCAGTCTATATAGACTCCTTTACACTTTCGTGCACACACATTAATAAAATATATAATTCATGTATCACGTATAGTACATATTTGACTAATTTGATTGTCTGAAATAGGGTAGTAATAGGCTATCTAATTGCATGCTACATGTCAACTGTGTCTGTTTATTAGTTACGTACTTTCAATTTCTCAACCAGAAATTTATGTTTGTCAAAAATAAGACTTCAAATGTATCGAGATATAGAGACAATAGAGAAGAAAACGCCAAATTGAAAATGGTAAACATAGTTTAAATTTTTTTTGATGACTATTGAAGAAACATAACCAAATATTTGTACGCATTCGTACATAAAATTGAACTCGTGCTATGCACTCGGTCAATTTTCATCGACTAGCTTATGCTATCACTGGTGATAGCACATAGCTTTCAACTTACTGATCACATAACTAAAAAAAGGCAATTTAATTTTCCTGTTTTGGCCCACTGTTTTCATATGAAATTTCGTATAATTACTTAATTTTTAATTTTTGCCATTACATAGTCATTTAAAATTTATTTTTATTTCTTTCGTAGTCAAGTCAGATATTAATTATACAATCTTCAGTTCAGTAGTACCAAAAAAGTACTCCTTGCAAAAACTGCATTTAAAGTTTAAATTTACGAATCTTAAAAATATTATCTTTGTTCTGGTTAGTAAATTGAGAACAGAATTATTCAAATCTATGCACGAAGTTGTGAATATTCCTTTAATTTGTGTATGAATACGAATGAATATTTTAAATAACTCTATTAGCTTTTCGGTTCATTGAGAAAAGCTTTTCGATTCGGTGAATAAAATTGTATTGTTATTAAATTGAAATTCCTTTAAAAATGTATAAATAATAATTGTAACTCCTTTTTATTTGTGTAGTAAGTAGGAAAGTATGTGAGAAATGTTTTATTCATATTTGAAATACGTATGCTAAAATTGGAAGAGAACAAGAAACTCATGGTAAGATCAAATAAATATTTATCAAACCTTTTATCCGGACAAAAGTCTGGATTTGCGATTTAGATAAAATCAACTAAAAACTACATTATAAAAACTTTGCGATTAAACGCTAAACATTACTGAGTGTGAGGTGTGACAGATAGTAATGGAAAAATGCTTTCACAACTTATTTAATTTAAGTATTGACATTTGACATGAAAAATGATGTTTATATTTTTCGCCCGAACGAAGATGAAACTAAATTGCAGTGCGCAGTTTTGTTTTATAATAACGAATGTAAACAGCAAAATCTGAGTGAGATTATCGTCAAAGCCCTTTAATTACTATCGTAATTACGATCAATGTTGGAATCTTACTAAAGGAAGCTGATGTGAATACCTATATTTTCTTTTGTTGCAAATGTTGAGAGACAGTATGATTCCATGGTTATCGCTTCAGGCTAGTATTAGGTCCTCAGGAAGATAAATGATGCTCCTTCACAAATAAATTCCAGTGTTCTATAGATTTTAGTGGTTGAATTCCACATAATTCTGTGACAGCAATCTGAAATTCTTGTAGAATGGTGGTTCACGTGAACAAAATAATTTTATTTTGGAAAATACAAAATGATTTTTTCCCGTGAATAGTGTTGCTGATTGAACAAATCTACTTCTTCAAAATGAACATAAATAGATTTTATTTATTAATACTGAAGTCTTTTCAATTCAAAATCCTAGATAAACTTAATTAATTTTTAAAACAAAGATCCTTCCAGAAGAAGTATTATCGGTTGAGTATTACATCTTTCTCTCAACTAGGGTGTCGAAGCATATTTTAAAAATAAATGCTTATAATTTCGCGCTCTAATTATTGTAACAAACTTGTAAAGTAAAGTAAAGTTATTATATACCTTTTGGCCACGCGCGGTTGTTACACGTGCCTTGCGTTTCAGCGAAATTATTGCGATCTTTGAATTTGTATTAGAATATACGTTGTCAATTAGAGAGAAGTTCAGTAGTGTTCGACGAGTAAGTAGTGATGAGTAATCGATCAGGCAGTCATGGGCGAGTAGTGATCAGTGATTGATCAAATAAGAGTCGTTCGTAAGTGTCTATCCTCACGATAGACTTAATTTGTTAATCGTTTTGTTCTGTAAAACTGTAAAGTTTGTAATTTTTATCTTTTATTATATTTTGTTTTCATGTTTATTTTAAACATTTCCAATCGGAATATTATAATAATATAATTCTATGCGGCGGATTGATTATACGTAGGTAACGTTATTCTAACTCAAGTTCGATGGTTTTAATCAAGTCATGTACAATTCTTCACTGTGGTAACTTTCCAGTAACAACAATTTGTAGGTGTTCTGGAGTAACCATTTGTAACTTCATTTATAGTTGGTAAGGTACCTACTTTTATAAAGTATATCTACGGGTATTTCGAAGACTTTTTTGAGGCAACCACATTCAAGTAAAAGGAGTGATAAATATAATTTGATATACCTAGTAACTTATTCTGTATTTAAATAAATTCGGTAGAAGGCACAATACAAAATTTAATAACAATTGCTTTTCAATGTATTCTAATAAAAAGACAAATTGTAATCAAAGTAAAAAAATAATAAACAAGCAAAACAATAAGGACATCCTGATATGCTTCTACGTACATTGCAAACGTATTGGTGTATGTACCTTATTGTCAATATCAGTTCCAAAATACTCCTCACCCTAGCGCCTGGCGTCTTCTTCTTTCCTCGAATGATTGAGTGAGTTCCACGGCGCGTAAAACGTAAACACGACCGCCTGGCACTTCGCCGACCCAAACTGCCTGGGGCCCAACTTCAGGAATGTGCGGAGCCGCCAAGCCACCCTTCGCCCTCACTCTTATTTATTTACCCAGCGACGGTGGCGCTCGTGGCGGTGATGCGAGGTTCATCTTCGCGTATTCTCCCGAATGGAGACGGCGGGATAACTGACGTGGTTAGAAAGCTGGACCCTGTGGACTGGGCACAGAGGCCGTAGGTTCGAATCCTGGTCAGGTACCCACTACCGTTTCCATTCCAAGTTAGGATCTAATTAACTTGGAACGTCTAACACTATCGTGCACCGGCTAGAGGATATAACAAAGGTTTGCGCCACACGTGGTGTGTGCCATAAAATCACCCTAGGGATATAACTGAAATAGATTCTAATAACGAAACCATAATACTTACATAAAACATATTTTCCCAAATAAGAAATTGTTTTTATACTCATAATAATATAATTTTTAATAGTATATTGCGTCATTGGAAAATTATAAGATGGCCGACGGTATAGTTTCTGTTTCTGTGACCGGTGAAAAAATTAGTGATATTACTTGTAAAAGATGTCACAAAATTGCCCAAACAGGTCAGAAATGTGTAAAATGTGGTGTAATATCTCATACGAGTTGTGCTGGTATTCTAAAATTGCCGGTTGTGGGCGACAATCAAATAAATTGTTGTCTCAATACAGTTGAGGAAGTCCAAGAAGTTGATAGTCAAGATGAAAACGATCTTTCTTTTACTACTGTCACCGAAGTGGATTTAAATCAAGTGAATTTACTAAAATGCAAAATTTTTTATTTAAATCAACTTATAAATGAAAAAGACTTATTAATTTGCAACCAAAAAAATACAATTAACCTCTTAAACGACCATGTGCTTCTGTTAAAAAATGTAAAATCACCGTCTATGGTGCCATCTCTTAATACTGATAATAAACATTTAAACATAAACAAAAGTGTCAAAGCCGGTAAAAAGAAAAAGAGTCATAATTTACCGGCTCAGCAATCTCAATCTGTTTGTACACAAAATGGCGTTAATATGAAAAATTCAAACACAACCGTTGATGTTGATGAAATAAACAATTCTCAAACATGTCGTCCTGATGTGGCAATTGATAAAGTAAATAAAAGTTTATCATCTACATCTAATAACACTAAAAAAATAGTGAATATGTCTAACAACAAAAACAGTGATATAAGAAATTCTCTGGACTCAGCAAAAGTCAAACAAAAATCAAACCCTATAATTGGGTGTTTAGATGAAAGTTTAAATACATCTGATACATTTAAAGCTGTACCGAGACCATTCTCACTACATGTATATAGGCTCGATCCTAAAACGAAGGAAGATTCTATAAAAAATCACTTATTAAAATACTTCTCAGAGGTCAAAGTTGAAAAACTAAAATCAAGGTCGCCGGATCTCTATTCCTCATTTAAAGTGTCAGTACACTATGAAAATAAAATAAAAGCCCTAGACCCAGCTATCTGGCCGATAGGAACAAATGTCAAGCCGTTTTTTCACTGGCCGAAGGTACCACAGAAGATAGAATAACCAAAATCTCAACAGAAGACTGTTTTCTGCATCACGAAAATATAACTTCTTTAGATCAAAATATTAGTCATACTGATTATAATGATTTGGTTAGTATTTGTCATGTGAATATCCAGTGTCTATCCAACAAAGTAGATCAATTAAATTTGTTTCTTATTCAAAATAAGTACGATATTATCTGTCTATCAGAGCATTGGCTCGATTTAAATCAAATAAAATTAATTAACTTAATAGGCTACAAACTAGCTACTTACTATTGTAGATCTGTAAATAAGCATGGTGGGGTTGCAATCTTTATCAAGAATAATATCAACTTTCAAGTTTTAAATTTTGACAATTTAAACCACGCGTTTGATGCAGAATTTTGTGGCATTGAATTGCTTAATCCACAACTTAATATTATTGCAGTTTACAGGTCCTGTGCTGGCAATTTAAAATATTTTTTTGACAAATTTGAAGAATTCTTAACAGTTTATTTAAACAAGGAATTGATAATTTTAGGTGATTTCAATATAAATTTTTTAGGATCAGATACAAACCTATCTTATTTTTTGAATTTAAATGCATCATTTAACATTTCTCCTAAAATTTCAGAACCGACAAGAATATCTTCAAGTTCCGCTACATGCATAGATAATATATTGACAAATATTCAAAGTAATAAATACGAAACCGGTGTATTGGATCCATGCCTGTCAGATCACCTGCTTCAGTTTATAAATGTTAAACGTGTCAGAGTTCCTACACCCACTGTAACAAAAAGGGTGTATTCAAAAAATAGCATCTCTATCTTTAAGGAATCCGTCAAAAATACGGATTGGGATAATATTTTTAATCCGATACATAATGCCTGTTCAGCAGCAAGTGAATTTGTAAGTAAAATCTCGACATTGGTACACCTACATTTTCCTTTGAGAACTCGTAAAGTTAGGTCCAACAAGCCTCCAGTTAAATGGTTTGATGAATCCCTACAGAAGCTTAGAAACATTGTTTCTTCTCTTAAAATTATTGCAAATTGTACTAAAAACTCAATTGATTTGGCGAACTATAATCGAATGCGATATAAATATAGAAGCACAATAAAATTAGTTAAAAAGAAAGCTTACGATAATTTTATAAAGTGTTCAGCAAACAAAATGAAGGATTGCTGGCGCTTAGTAAATCATGAGCGTAATAAAACACCTCCAAATAATGGTAATATAAAAATTTCATCTGAAACTTTTAACAATTTTTTTACAACTGTGGCTGATAGTATTGTTTCTAGTCTGCCGGATCAAGACATCAACTGCGATATTCAAACACCATCTATCGAGTTCTCTTTGGAACATGTTTCAGAAGAGGAAGTACTCTATGCATTTTGTTCTCTTAATAAATCTAATTGTACAGATGTCTATGACATAAATATTAGTGTTTTAAAAGAGATCTTTTTAATTACACTACCCTTATTGACATTTATTTACAATAAATGTATATCAGAGGGTAGTTTTCCAGATGCCTTTAAACTAGCTAAAGTAATTCCTCTTCACAAAAAAGGTGATCCATCTAACGTAGATAACTATAGACCTATATCTGTTTTGCCAGTTTTTGCAAAAATATTCGAAAAATTAATTAAAGAGAAATTAATGTATTTTTTTGAATCAAATAACTTATTTGCTGAAAATCAATTTGGTTTCCGCAACAATCTTTCAACCACTCGTGCTGTCTCAAGGATTGTGAGTGACATAGTCGAGGGCATGGAAAATGGATGTCATACTGCCATCACTCTTTGTGATTTGTCCAAGGCCTTCGACTGTGTTTCTCATGAGGTTCTGCTACAGAAATTAAGTCTTTACGGTATTTCAGGAACTCCTCTTTCTCTTTTTGAGTCGTACCTTAGTAACAGAAAACAGAGCGTTTATGTTGGTAATAACATGTCAAATTTTGAAACAATTAGACATGGTATACCGCAAGGTTCGATACTGGGTCCATTACTCTTCATAATATATATTAACGATTTCCCAAATTTCATTAAACCAGTAAATTCCATATTATTCGCAGATGACACAACACTAATTGCAACTGATAAGTCGCTTGCAACTCTTGTTGATGTCGCAAATTTAAATTTAGCAAAAGCGGAGTCCTGGTTTTCAGCAAACAAGTTAAAATTAAATTGTGATAAAACACAAAATTTGATAATATCTTCTCATTCAAATCTGGTTAAAGGTCTATCTGTTAAAATTTTAGGTTTTTCTTTAGATGATGGACTAACCTGGTGTGTTCATGTCGGGGTTTTGCTTCCAAAACTTGCAAGTGTTAATTTTTTATTACGTAAGCTAAAGCACAGTTTGGATCCTGATACTCTACGGTTGACATATTTCTCCTTGTTTCATTCTCTGATAAGCTACGGAGTAATTTTATGGGGAAACTCATCCCATGCAATGAGGGTTTTCATAATGCAAAAACAAGCCATTAGAATAGTTATTGGTGCAGGTTTCAGAGAACACTGTAAACCGTTATTCAAAAGCTTGAAAGTTTTGCCGTTACCTTGCTTATTTATATATCATACACTTCTTGAAATTCATAGTAATATTAATAACTTTTCTTTAATGTCTGATACTCATAATTACAACACTAGATCATCAAATCTTTTATGTATTCCAAGATTCAGACTCAACAAATCGAAAAAAAATTCTTTGAACATCCAATTATATAATATACTACCTACAACTGTAAAAAATCTAAATTTAGTTGCTTTCAAAGCTAAAATGAAAAATTTTCTTCTAGAGCACTGTTTTTACTCATGTGAAGAGTATTCCCAATACATTGCTGGATTAGACACTGACCTGTAATATGTAATCTTATTGTTATTTTCCTGATGCAAAAAATAATAATAATTTTTGTTTTTTACTAAAAATGTATTTGTAACTTTGATAATTTATTTATCTGTATCTCTGTGACATTTGTATGTATGTATTCTTTTCTTGACATGCCACAAACATTATCATGTATTGTAAAAGTGGTTAAATAAAATTATTATTATTATTATTATCATAAGGGAAGATATGGGCATATTACATCTCGAAGATTTCTGATGCACGACCGAGCAAGGGCAGCAAAAGCTGAGGGATGTAATATGTCGTTAGATTCCCGTAGGGCACAAGATATTTTTCCGCATCCATGAGAAGCCTAAATAAAAAGAGTTAATTTTGTATGTAGAATACAATCTTATGAAAGTGTGTCGCTTTCTTGTTCACAACTCGGAAACCAAAACCATGGCAATATGTACTACCTTAAAAATAACAACAACAAAATCCGAAAGTAATAAATTTTTTATAAATGTTTTGGTAACTTACAGTATGGATAAAAATACTTCTTTTGTTATGTTAATTTGTTCATTAAATTAATTGGCAACAATAAAGTGCTGTTATAAACATCATTCCAAAGGATTACACAATAATAACTGTGTGTACGCAATGTGTACGTATCTTTTTGACACGTAACCTCAAATTGTCAAATTCCAAGTGTCTAATTTTCTTGTTAAAAATAATTTTTATAATAAATTCATTTTAAACTAACTTGAAGTTATGTTCGTGTTTACTTCAATTTAATACTATTATAATACGTATTCATCACTTATATAAATATTGAAGTTTTCTAAATAGTCAAAAAGTCAAATTATGATGATTCTAATTCTATCGTAGATGTCGCGTCGTACGCATGAATTGTAAAAACTCGCCAATTTTCAGTACGTCCCGTGTTTAATGTTTACCCACAATTGTTAACCTCAAATAAGGTAAATAAACAATCTGTCAATTACATCCATGGATACGGAAAAATTTATTTTTGCTGGTAAGCATTCAACAGGATTTGCTCCCTATTATAGAATGGTACATGTTACTATAGTGCAATCCAACCACTTCAACCAATTCGTCTTAGTGCAGTAAGAATCTCAACCAGGACTACATGTCAGACGATCAAGTGGTCAGCTTGAAGCTTCCGAGTGCGGATTAATTGCAAGATGTTTTAGAATTTACAATATAACGATAACGACAATCACACACTGCCGGCCGAAAGACTTGAAGCACGGAACTCCTGGTTCGTCCGTCATCACATGCAGAAAGTTGTGCTTAAACCCGCGCAGCTATATACTGCCTCGAATTAATCACATAATATTCTATTTTTATTGTACGGAGAGGAGACCTATTCAACAGTATTTTTACTTCGCATTTAAAGAATTTTGGTTTCGGATGTTTACTTGGAATAACTTGCATGCTAAGTGGGTACTCTACTAATGAGCCAACTATTTATGAATTAGTTTGATATTTTCTCAATAAAATTGGTGACACCATGTCATTTTCGAATATTCGAAATACTAAAAGGAAGGTTAGTGGAAAAAAACATAAGCAAGTCTGAAATTTTTCGCACATGTTACACATTCACATTATTATATTTTTAAATTTTTATAATTGTCATTTATGGTCATGTACCTACTGTATAATTCACTCTAACATGAATATTAATAATTTGTAATATTGCAATGAATAAAGCTAATTGATTTTAGGCGTAGGCGTATATATTGAAATGTCACTGTGAAATTAGCAGCAATGCTTGCCGGAATAGCAGCGATACAATTTAAATTTTTATGTCATGTAACGTTATTCATTTATTCCATCGAGCATCGTGCTTCATGCCTTACCGGTGTGACATAGACGTTAGAACTCTGGATTAAGAAAATTATCAATAATTGCTATTCATTCAAATTTGAAATTAAAAAATAGTCATTAGGATCCCTTGCAACACAAAAATCTACATCGTTAAGATGTCTTTATAATGCCCCTGTCTTTAAAACGTCTGATCCAAATGTAATCACAAAGACGTCACATACGTGTCTTATGTCCTCCATTTTGGATGTTTAAAAGATGTTATTTTCTTCCATGCAAATGACGTATATTTCATACCTTTTTGACAGTCAAACGATGTCCTCTAATGTCTAAAATTCGACCAATACTAGTCTCCTTATGACGTCTATAATAAGACAGTACCAAGATGTACGTCTTACGGACGTTAATACGATTGATGTGTTGTATGGGATGTCATTATTATTATTGGATGAATCTGCAAGATTTATTTCATTCGGGCGAATACGGTAGAGTGCATTTGAACAGCACCGCTGCTTTTACCGCCGAACTTCCGCGGGAATGTGGTCGAACGCTGAAAGGTTTTCACACCCAATATTTTGGTTCTTTATTTTACGATCGCCGGATCTTTCCACCGTGGAAATAAAGCAGTATTGTGCGGCTGAAAATCTCACTGAAGAGATAATTAAAAATTTACAGCTTCGTTAATTTTTCTGCGCAGTGGTTTTAATTTAATTTTAATTGTTTGAAAATAAGTTTTAATTTTACGGCTTTCACTTTTGTTTCTATTGGAATAAAGAGCATTGTATAGCTGTCATCTCATTGGCCATTGTTTCATATTGAGTCCCTATAGTAATTCTATACAATTTTTCAAATTTCAACAATATTATAATTCAAGAATTGTAAAAAGTTTGCTATTTGTTCCATCGAAGTTTCAAGTATAACTAATTGGACGAACGTTTTCATACTATACGCCTTAGAATTATGTACAGTAATATTTTTTTCCTTTTATAACGAACTCGGTTATTTCAAACAGCCGCCTAAAACCAGGCTAAAACGAATTGTTTCTATGTTAATAAAATCTTACCCATAAACCATGAAGTATAATAAGACAGAAGATGACAGTCTGTTGATTTTGTATGTTCGATATTCCATGTCACACATGTCGAAGTTAGTGGTGAGCTGTTAGTTGAAAATTTAAATAGATATTACCTCCATTGTCTCTACTATCATAGGTATTTATAAACTTTATTTACGTGGTTTATATTATATTTTATTTAATTTTGACAATAACATGTTATGAATTTATTTTTGCGAGCATGAAACGTCAAAATAATTTTAAAACTATCTGGTTCACAAATGAATAAATATTTATTAAAAATTGATGTTAGTGGGTTAAAAATACTAGTTTAAAACGTCAATATTGAATATAGAAACTTATTATAAAATACAAAATTAATTAAATTTTTAATTATGTTTCAAACTTCAGACCAAGGAACTATTAGAACTGCAAACGTTCGTTGGTTTATACGGACTTCGCTGAATTTCAATTCTACCTCTCTGTATATTTTTACTCAGTTCATTCGTTATTAGTAAATATTGCTTCTTGTTACTGTGTTTACTCACTCGTAAATTAATCTTACCTTGGCGAATCCAGCGTTTTCGATTTATTAATTTAGCTAGCGCTCATAAATATAGAAATCAATGAGAGCGCGTTATATAATAGAGTCGCCGAATAATTTATGACAATGTAATTTATGAAACAGAGAGCAGATGGCGCTATACATAGCCTGGGGCCCGTCTAGCCCTTCATCACGCTCTAATGACACTGAAAATGTTCCTCAACGAGATCTGAATTAGGCACATTATTCCCTGGGACATTCATATCAAACTGTAACCTTACGCTTTGTGGATAAACATTACTTGATTAATTTTCTTTCCTTTGTAGAGAAGGTTTAGTTTCTCGAAAAAACAGAAACACTGAAATACAAACCGTATAGTCCGGTTGTATAGTTTTGGTTTCTTTTGTTCTCTTAATCGTTTCCTTTTAATAAATACGAAGTTGACAAATAAACCAAAAAATGAAGTAGTATTATAATAATGAAAGCACAAATTTCTTACAAAAAAAAGATAGATAAAGGATATATTTTACAAGATAATTGTGCGTTATGCGAGCAATTATGGTTCTGCACAAAATTATGCCCTTGCACTTGTAACTAACACCATATATGTTTCCGGTAACCACATATAGGTACACTAAAATAGGTGACTCACGGTATCTGATTTACATGAGAGAAAAATATTTCGCTGGTAGAAATTGATTTCTATGACATCAAAATAGTGATAGAATCCCTAGGGAATTAATGTGTATATTATTATTTGTTAGATTTTTTTTTAAATATAGAAAAAACAAACCTAAATTAGTTTAATATGTACAAATCTATCCTAATATACAGGGTTCTACAAGTTCTATACCTTTGCACACAACTTTAAATTCGCGAAAATAAAGAAAAAATTTAGTGCCACTGGTTTGAAATAATGTGTATATTATTATTTGTTAGATTTTTTTTGAAATATAGAAAAAACAAACTTAAATTAGTTTCAGATGTAGGTACAGATCTATGCTAATATACAGGGTTCTACAAGTTCTATACCTTTGCACACAACTTTAAATTGGCGAAAATAAAGAAAAATTTTAGTGCCACTGGTTTGAAATAATGTGTATATTATTATTTGTTAGATTTTTTTTGAAATATAGAAAAAACAAACTTAAATTAGTTTCAGATGTAGGTACAGATCTATGCTAATATACAGGGTTCTACAAGTTCTATACTTTTGCACACAACTTTAAAATGGCGAAAATAAAGAAAAATTTTAGTGCCACTGGTTTGAAATAATGTGTATATTATTATTTGTTAGATTTTTTTCGAAATATAGAAAAAACAAACTTAAATTAGTTTCAGATGTACAGATCTATGCTAATATACAGGATGTTTCTATACCTTTGCACACAACTTTAAATTCGCGAAAATAAAGAAAAAATTTAGTGCCACTGGTTTGAAAGTCCATTTAACTGTTTATTTATTAATTATTACATACGAAGTTACTATTTGTAGATACTATTTATAATTTTATTTTATAAATAAATCAGTTAAATTGTCGTTCAAACCAATGAAATTTATATTTTCATTACTGTTTTTGCGAATTTTAAATTATCTTTTTTTCACTACCTATCAAGTAAGTTGCAATTTACTCTTCTGTTTTGAGGAAGTTGAATTTACTTCCCTAGGGAAGTAAGTAATTCTGATACTTTTGTTTTATTGAACAAATTAACAACACAGAGAAGATGCGTATTACAATAAAATTAGTACGTAGTTTTAATTTAATTGCAAGACATGCACATGCAATACCTAGCACCGCAACTGCCTTATGCCTATGTCACACCGGCATGACATGAAGCACGGTGCTCGATGGAACAAATGAATAACGTAACAATTGCATCGCCGCTATTCCGTCAAGCATTTTGCCATATGGGAATTTGTTACTAATTTTACAGTGATATTTCAATATAATTTTTTACATTTGGGGAATAATTATTGATGTTAAAATAATTACAGTAAGTACCTAGCTAATTAGATAGTAAGAATATAAAACTCTAAGCTTTTGTCAATATATAAATTAATTATTGATTTATTAAACACAAAAAAATTACAAAATTAGCTTTTTGCTATACCGGTGTGACACCCTTTTGACAGATTTTCATCAAGCAAAATGCCACATCGAGCACCGTGCTTCATGTCATACCGGTGTGACATAGGTATAAAATGAATAATTTATTAGTACCACAATTCAGCATAGTTTATAAAGTAACCTAATAACTCACCTTTATCAACAAATAAATGTCGTCTGGGGCATCAATTAAAAATTTATTCATCTCTTCCTTCGTAAACACGTCACTTTGACATTGACAGATGTCACTTTGACACGGCCAACGATAAATTATGGTCGGGTAAGTACTTTGATGGCCACAGCAGATTTTTGTATTTAAAGTTAAAACGAAATTGACTTAAAAGGACACAGACTCACAGACCATCAAAATTTGAATTCCATTCTACGTGAAACTTAACTCATTTTGAAAATTAATGCTAGCAGCTAGTACGAGTATACAATGATACAGCACACATGAATACATGAATATCATCACATTTTGTGACCACAAAGGGTTGCTACGATTTTCAAAGCGACATATCAAATATTCCATGTTATTTATGTGTACTTTGTAATCGAGCCACAGTCCATCTATGAGACACAATTCAATTTCGAATACTTTTTGTTTGTCTTTAATTATTACAAGCAACAAATAAAATTACCTAAATTAAAAATGTATAGGTATTTATTTCGCAAATAAATAAAAATATAATTATTCAAATCTAATAATATGTAGTAAAAAATAATTTTTGCCATTTCAAAAGTATTTAGAAAAAACCTTAGATTATAGCGATTTTTAGCTAGATCTGTAAAAATATAACATATAACGCATTTGTTCATCTCCTGTTTTTAATTGGCTGTTACTATTAATTCGCTATTCCGTGTATTTTCAAATTTGATTTCTGCAATTATAAAGCAACCAAAATAAATTTTGTTTACTGATATGTATGTAGAATTTTATGCTCAACAACATTTATTTGAAACATTTTTGTCTAAAATAATTAGGGAAGCAATGCGAACGGAAAAACTGATTTACCATGCTAAACGCCTATGTTTCACTTTTCAATATACACCCGGTATGTTGTTTTTATCATTATTTCAACATAATTTTATTTCAAAATATATCAAATAATTTTTTGTTACTCACTATTCATTATTTTGCAATTCAATATTTATGCATAATCCGACATGTATTTGAGGGTATTGATATTGAACCATGTGGTGAAGGAAGAACGATAGTGAAACAAACGTGAATCAGTGAAGTAAAAATAAGTGTACAATGTTCAGAAAGAATACAAATACGTGTGGTGAAAGGTATGTGCTCTAGAAATTAACTATTACCTTTACTTGTTGCGTTTCTTAAGATAATCTGCCTGAAATTTAAATACAAAATTTATGTGTCTCATTAATGTCGTAGCAAGGCATATTTTATGACATAGGTAATCGATTTATTCTTAGTATTCTTGTAAAATTTCTCTTTATGAAGTTTCTAACCGTTATTTTATTACAATATGCACACAAAAAACATAATATTAAAGTGTCTCAGTACGTTCACACACTATTATGTTTAGTGTTTAATCTACTTTAGTTTTTAATATTGCTTCCGATATTTTGTTGTTGGATACAATAAGTAAATGTTGTATCACGTATCAACTTAAAATCAGATAGCAGAACAATAATTACCTGTCTATACAATGATATATTACATTTAGTCGGTTATAGGACGAATTTCATATCAACTATGCATTTTGTGTTTAAATTCCATTTCATATAAAAAGTGGTGCCACAGAGTTAAATGTTAGTGACGGCCCCAATTTAAAAAAAATGTAGGTACGTCATTTTTACCTCTCGCCTCATATTTTATAAGTGAGGTATTGTAATGGGTCAAAATGTTTGAGTATGAATTTTTGGTAGATAAGCACGTTTAAGAGTCTCTAGAATACGAATTTACTATTTTCACGATGATGTATGTGTGTGTGTGTGCATTCGTATGAACGTATGGACGTATGTGATTTTGCGTCCCCGATAACTTAAAAAGTAGGTAGGTATCTATTAAACCTTTAATAACCAAATTTCATATTTAAAGTTTTAATAAGGATCTTAACATCGGATAAGATTTTGTTAGAAAGCCTTAAACCGGAAGTAGTACATTTTGAACCTTGATATAGTTTTCCTTAAATAAATTGGTACCTACATTACTTATTTATGACAATTATTGCAAATAAAAATTAAATAAAATATAATTATCTATGGGTACAGTTAATTTTAAATACAATTTTCTGAATCTGGTAATATTTAACAATAAAATAAAGTGCAACTAATATTCTATTTTTGAATTTCAGTATCTTGTTGTCCATGATCTTTGCATCTTGGTTTACATTATCGTTTACATACCTACATGAACATGAAACTATTAAAAATTAGTAGTAGTATTTTTTTTAGATTAGTAGAATAAGCAGAATTAGACGAGAGGTCATCAGATTTCTTTCATTTATCCTGTGTGGTCCACATTACGAGAAATTTAGTTATGTATGAAATTATAGAGCACAAAATTTGCTATATAACGGTATATCTGTTTTTTTATGTAAGTGGTACATTTATCGATAAATTCGTAAAAATATAAAAGAGCAATTTCTAGCCATTTTAAATAAAATCAAAAATTGTCTTCTAAAATAAACACAGCTTTTATTTTTTAATAAAGCAAGATTTCGACTCCGTCTTCAACGTTTGATTTCTTAGAAATTTTTTCACAGTCACAGTTTAAGAGTCGATAGTGAAATTTGAGAATTTTGTTGTGTTTATTGAACTGTCATTTCTGAACGAATTAAAATATTTACTTGCGGATTCCTGCATTAAATTCTTCAAAAAATTATCTATAAGATAATTAGTATGAAAAACTTTTTAAAGCTTTACTTAAATCGATATGTAGAGATGTTTTCCTCGAGGAAATAGAAATTTTTTAATAATGTACTTACTTATTTATTGTGTTTGATCAGCTACACAATTTCATATATAACAACTATAATGTTGACCACACGAGATAAATGAAAAAAACTAAAAATGGCGGACATTTTTTCAAAATGGCGATCTCTCTAACACTTACTTAACTCCTTGACACCACTTTTTATATGATAGAGAATGGTTTAATTGACGTAGATGCTAATATTCACACTTACATCACAAAATTCATAGTTTTGTCCTATAACCGCCAGACTAATTATTACTATACACACTTTAAATTTTGTTATATAGATTAAGTTTTTCTGGGATAGCTTGGCATAACTTAATTCCATTTTATTTCCAACTTTAGTTTACCATAACGAATTTAAAATTCTTATAGTCTTAAACCGTCTTAAACGTACCCTGAAGGACACTGAACAATATGCAAAAAGTTTCATCGTAATCGGACTTTTTGTTTTCGAGATAATCATGAATATACTCATACATAAATATACCTTACTTTATAGTCAATTAAAAACTAAACTTTGTTATACATAATAACATTCTCAAAACAATTTATTACGTCCTCGCTTAGTAAGATAGAGTATCAAGGATATTCAATGTCCTTGTAACAGTGACAACAGCACCATCAACAACTCGATAGCTTCCCAATGAGTTTGAGTCAATCACTGCAGGAAAAAGTCCCTAAGTTTGCATTTAATTAATCCCTTTCCCCTGCTGGGATTTGGGGTTCCGAGAAATTCAACCCCACCCCTGGAATGCACGAACTGTTCTGTTCTGAATGCTGAAAAGTTGAATGACTGCTGCAGAAATGTTGAAGTTGAGATCAGTGGCGTATTTGCAGGGGGGCTAGAAGGACTTGACCCCCGAAAGATGTAAGAAATAGTAATTATTCGATGAGAGTTTACAGATGGCCATAACTATTGTCTATTTTTAAACTAGGAGGAGTACCATTGTAGTCATCTCAGAACCTTATAGAATGAATTGCCAACTGTCATTTTGACAGTAAACATAATTATACAGGTGTTTCTATACCTCTGCACGAAACTTTAATAGATTAGGTATATATAATTTGATATTCTGATTATAGATAAAAAAGATTTTTTTCAAAATTCTCAAAAATAAGGGTAGTGAAAATATTAGTACCATTTGTTTGAACGTCCGTTTAACTGTTTATTAATTATGTTATTTATAAAATAAAATTATAAATACTATAAGACTATCTACAAATAGTCACTTTTGTTATGGAATAATTAATAAATACACAATTAAATTGACTTTCAAACAATAGACAATAAAAATTTCACTAGGTACCCTAATTTTTGCGATTTTTGAAAAAAAATTATATCTACGAGTATAATCAGTATATCAAATTATAATATCTATTAAAGTTTCGTGCAGAGGTATAGAAACACCATGTATATGATATTTCAATTTATCGTTTCGATGTGTTGTTGTTGTCCCAAGTTGGGATAAAACTTCGGGCACCGGCTAGTGGTTGTAACTAGAGCTTGCGCGAGAAGGTTAGATTACTTTTACCCATTGTCAGGAGGCAATTAAAAATCAATAAATAAGAGTAATCGCCTGATATTGATTTATTTCTGCACATAAAATAGCGTTGTTATTTAAGTCCGAAAATTCAATTTAAAGGTACCTACCTACCTATCTAATCTTGAACAAAAAACTAAGTTCACCTGTGGCGCAATTTCTTATCGCATTTTGTATTATAACTTCAGTAGTTGTTTTCGTTTTTCAACAATGAACCCCTCAGAAGAAAATTGTAAATACGACACTGGAGTTGAGATTGTGATTTAGATAGAATTGAAAGTCTGCGGAGATCATTTTGGAGAATTGTCGGTTTCGCTTACTGTGGGGGCTTTTGTTTTCTTAAAGTTGGCAGAACTTTCGATGCTGATGTGATGGAGAACAGAACAGAACAAAGTCCAGGGGCTTTGAAACTTTCAGCGAAACATACTCGTGATGAGAGAATGTCATATTCCCGTGATCTCATGCGAGATAAGCGAGCTTCCTCTTTCTACAATTCTGATTTCATTTTTGTAGGTAACAGGAAATGAACATTGTTAAACTCATACTTTGTACTTAAATGAGATATTTAACAACAGTTTTTCATAAAGTAAATTTGCGTTCCGTTCGTAGTTAGTACTCTCATTTTATGATCTGTTGGGACACTAACTTATGTTTTGAATACAAATTTTTAAGTAAGAACACTTAAAAGTAAAAGAAAAAATCTGATGTGGCTAACACATGACCTCTCGCCATGGCCATAATCTACTATTTTAATATTGCTAATATAAGTAGGTACCTATATAAGTATTATGTAGTACTTACTCATAAATATACCATTGTAGAAGGGAATTCGGGAATTGTAGTTTTTATAATATTATTAATGTTTATCATAACCATATAATAATATAAATAACACATGACATTTCATATTTTCAATTTTTCAAAATTTCAACAATTAATTTGACATTAACGTTCAAATATTTTATTTTTTGTTTTCATTGATACGCAGATAAATCAAAATTGTAACAAATTTGTAGAATTTTAACTTCTTGTAACGTTTTGAATACAAATTGTAGATAGGATCATTTAGTATACATTGTTATTAAAACAATTCCTATTAATCCATTCATTTTGTGGATATTCCAGAAAAACTCTTCAAATCTTCAAGAAATCACCACTTCCGGTTGCACGATTAACGCGCGCACACAGACGTCATCACGAAACTATCAAAATCGTGTTCTAGGGACCTCAAAACACACATACATACATACATCATCGTGAAACTATCAAAAATAAATTGTAAGGACCCTAATTCGTGCTCATTCACTAAAAACTCACTACCCGATTTTTAGCATGATTCCAATACCTTCCTCAGGTATGGTGGAATCTCGGGTGGAATGTAAAAAAGAAGCGAGAGAGCATAAGAGCGTGAGATGAATGAGAGTGACCGAAATAGAGTACGAGAGAGCACCCAGGGATGTATGAGTAGAGTCTTCATTCACAAGAACTCATGCAAGTGTCATTTTTTTAAGGTCATCACTTTGTTGCAAATTATCGGATTTTCGTGTGCTTAGGCGTTCTGATAAGGTATTGTCCAAATTTTTTTGGGCTGTAAACCTATTTGTCGATTTATGGCTACTTATCCCCATAGAAATTCTCGAATATGACGTTTTTTGCACAAAAAAACATTCACGCGATTTACGCGGAAGCGCAGACAACTTGAAGTTATTAAAAAGACAACACAAGGCTTCAATAAGTTATTTAAAATTTCAAGTGATTTGGATCAAATGTCTCAAAGTTTCAGCGGTTTGAAATTTCACGTTTTTCCCAAGTTTTCAGTGTGGGCGGTTTTCATTTCGTTGCAATGTAGTTCTAAAACAGGAACATCATTTTCGAATTAAGCCTAATTAATAAATGAACGAAGTCCAAGAATGAATAATACAAAATAGTTATTTATTTACTTAGGGTTAAAAGGGTTGAAAGTAGTCGTTTGGTAGGGACTGTAACAAATCGAAGTTTGCCAAGATAGTTTTAAAGGATTTAAACAAAGTTATACAAATAACTAATTCGTATTTCATATTATAAAATATTCTAAGTAAATTTTTTTTATCTCTTCGTTCATGAATCTTCTATTTAAAAAAATGAAAAAATCTGAATAAATCATAACATAACACTAACTGGTAGAAACAGTAAAAAAGTTTTACGGATTTCGAATTGAAATTCTGGCTGCACCAAGATGAATCAGTTACGAAACTACTACCACTACGGTACTCGAGGCATTGAGGCCTAGGCTCGTTATGCGCTGTTACACCGATAATGTTGAAAAAGAACACACATAATATAACTACTTACATTATTTATTCAAATATATACTACATTGAAAGGAAACCTAAATAACAAAGGGATATTGTTTGCAATCGCACATTTTATGAAGTTTAAATTTTGTTTAAACTCGAATAAAATCGTCGATTGTAGATAACCTAATTTGTCATGCAAATGTCAAAATATCATATTTTCAAAAAATTTCACTTTTTCAAAACGAAACAAGAAAAATATTGTATGTAACACCTAAGAAATCTCGGTGTTACCTTCATTATGTGTTTACAGAACTCTGCTATACCTCGTCCTTCAAATTTTATATCATATAAACTCTATCTTTGTTTCCTTACTTGTCACATAAATACTTATTTTGTAAAATATATTAATTTTTCTGTATTCCAACGAGAAAAACGTTTCTCTGTTCACTATCTTCAAAAACAAATTTGATACCTAATAGCAAAGTAAGGTAGTGCGTTGTACGCTTGCACAGTTTGATTACATTTGAATTCAATTGAAATTACAAATGAAAAAAATTGCAATTATTTTACTAAAATTATCATGTAAATGATATTTTAAAAATAGATAAAGATACTTTCTACGAGTATTTGTATCTAGATAAGATAAATAAGAAAAAGTGTATCTATTATTTTAGATAAAATTATCATGGGTAATACCATAAGAGATGATAATTTTTTGAGAATTGTTTTGTCGTTTCCACGGCAACTTATTTCTAACAATTTCACGACACAAAACATCATCTATCAATTTCCTGACAATTTCCCAAAAACGAAGTTGAGGGGAATTGTCAGATGATGTTTTGTGGAGTGAAATTGCAATAAGTTGCCGTGGAATAGACAAAAATTCTCTCAAAAAATTATTATCTCGAATGGTATTTAGGAAGAATTTTGTTTGTTTGTTAAAAAACACCACCAAAACGACTCATTTTACAAAACATTTTTGACGTTCAATTTGACAAATTTATTTATTTATTGTAACTATCGTAACAAAATGTGAAACACAACACCCGTTATGTTTTCAGATACATTATCAATTCTATTGGTTGTATTACGTCATTTGACGTCATCATTACGCAATATGATTGGTTAAACCATCTGCCAAAAATATTCTAGATAAGTTACAACACTATGATTATTACGATACGCTCATGCTGCGTCTTCGATTAACATTCCCACACGGCCGTTGTACTGCTTGTATGGTGACATTTTCGAAGAGTACAGTGAATGCCGGAAGTGCGAATTTCGCTGGTAGGCGTAGAAAAAATTCCTTATATTAACCCGTGAAGTATGCATTCTTTCAAAATAAATTCTTGTGACTTGATTATAAGACTAAGGTGTAGTCGGGTGTAGTTTATAATACTTCCAGTAATATGGAAGTGCTTCTGCATTTTCACTTGAAGATTCATAGCCCGTAGATTTTTTGTGAAGTGTTATCCCAAAATTTACAAAAGTGGTGGTAATACATATTCATTCAATTTTATATTCCGACTTCCCATTATGATTTTATGGACCTTAGTCGTTAACAATTTTAATAGCGAAAAATGTAAATAATTTACGGTTAAATATGCGAAACGCATATTTATACATTTCGTCATTAATGCACCAAGAGTAATTAGTGAGGGTTGAAACTTCAATTCTATTTAAGCAGATGTTATGAAAAATATTTAAATATTATCGTCCGAGACTTGTAAATTTGTGAATGTTCTTAACACGTTGAGTGCCAAGGAAATTTTTTAAATTTTTATCACAGTGCCATTACCAGATCCGTATTATACCTTCCAAATTACAGCTTTTTCTATTACCAATTTTGCTAATAAGATCCCTAAGTTGATTTTTACTTCCTTGTACGGAGTAAGGAAGTATTGTAATCGCGAAAAATTTCGGTTCTCAGATATTGACGGAAATATCCGTTTTGACCTTTTCTGAATCCATTATGACTAGTTTCGTCGTGACGTCTGTACGTACGTACGGACGGACGTATGTGTGTCGCATAACTCAAATTCGGTTAGACGTAGAAAGTTGAAATTTTGTATTTAGGACTGTTATAGCATCTAGTTGTGCACTTGCTATTTTTGGTTTCAATCTACAAACCGGAAGTAGTACTTTTTTCAAATATTTCGATAAATATTTAATTTAAGACAAATTTTTTAATTTTAAATGAAAGATTATGTGATTATTACCTACAATCGGTATTTTATAAATATTTTTGTATCTGGTATCATTTAGGAATAATTAAAGTATATATTTATAATTTAGTATTTCGGTATCTTGTAGTCCATTATCGATTAACATTTGTTACTACGTAAAATTTAAATGATTATGACATGACTGTGACAATAGTAAAATATGCTTTATATCTTCTTCTGCAGTTTAAATAAAATGACTAAAATATATTTGTGAGTATAGTAGCAGTAGTAGTAGTACTAGTATAATAAGTTAAGAGAATTATTCTACATTTTAGTTATTAAGAAAAGTATGAACACACAAGGCGTACAAGGAAGTCATGTGGTGTCCACGTCAGATTTTTTTAAATATATAAAAAAGACACCGATGTCTACGCTGTCCTTGTAATAAAAACTTGCTGTTCTACGCCAAAACAGACAGTTTAGCATACACGTCTGAACCTGGATTTTCGCGCGTGCATTTTAATTAGTGAAATTATTAGAACAGACACCGATGTCTGCCATAGCACTCAACATGAAATGTTTTACTTACGAATTTTGATACCGTCAAAATTTAAATAAAATTGTTACTAAACTTCTTTTTAATTAATGTATGATACAAATTTAATTATATTTGTTTTGAATATCTGTAAGCGTTTGAAGTATGTGTTACTTGCATAATGTACCTATCACATCTTTTACCCAAATAGGATTTGGCAGTCTCACATACTGTAAAACTCATTTTACACTATTACAAGTTCTTGCACTAGAACTTGTTCGAGTGATTTTTCTGTTTTACAGCATACAGTTTGCCATTCGTTCAAAGTTTCTTTATAGTTTCAATTATAGAATATTTATAATATTTGTAGTTTATTGCTATTATAAGCATGGAATGGAGTCATGAAACAACCAAAATGCTTATCCGTTTTGCACATGTCGATGCAATAGCTACGCGTGTCTAGGCACAGCGCTCTGCATGTGATGACGTATGAACCCGGAGTTCCGTGGTTCGAGTCTCCCGACCGGCAGTATGTGATTGTCATTAAATTGTGAACTTACCTGACTGGGATTCAAATCTGAATTGTCAGTACTACGCAGTGGATTTGATATTCACCCCATATTATTAATAACCAAAATTTGTACGTACTTCATCATAATACATTATTTTCTGTTGACAGAATTTTTCAGCAGGCGAAAATGTTTAGCCAACTTGTTTGTAAACATTTGCATGCATGGACGTTCAATATGATATTATCTATTGTTAACAATCTCCATGATTGTGTAGGTATGTATAATATTAGCTGATACACTGTTCTATATCTATATAACGTATTGTATATGCACGTATGTAAACTTTGGAGTAATTTAATTACAGTATTCAAAGAATTTGTAATGTAATCATTCAAATTCAAACAATATCAGGCTTTGGTTGGTTTTAATAAACCCGAGTTATTAATGACATATTTACTGATTCGGATATTCATGTTTGAATTTACATTTCATACTATATTATTTCGTTTTCGCATTAGTATTTATCCTGTTTAGTTGGCAACATTGTTGGAATTGTTTTATGATAATATGCAAACGTAATAACATTCTGCAAATTGTTTTCAATTTCAATTAATCTAACAATTCATAGTTTTAAATCACGATTATTGACGTAAAGTCCTGTTCACACATGAATTATTTGAGGATTCTTTCAGTCTTCTCAATCTTGAAAAAATTCTTTGTTTTGAAACTAGCAACGAATTAGAAATTCTTCTTTTTCAATGACAAGGCTCATTAATAAAGATTCAATTTTGCTTTTTGACAAGCAATTCTCACAAGGATTATTTTTCTCAGAACAGAACTTAACGATACTGGAATTATAAATTGTAGTACCTACTACAATTTTAAATGGTATTAAATATAGAAGAATTTGTAATTTTATCGGGCTATTTCAAAAATACCCTTAAAAATAGTAAGTAAAATACTAAATTCGTATTCTAGGGATTTCAAAATGTGCGTATCCACCAAATACAGTACGCAAAATAAGAGATGGCTGGGATTAGAAATTTTATACTGGTAAACAATGTTAATCGAGCGGACATAGATTATCAGCAAATTTGGCAAAAACCTCTTCGTTAGTATTTCTCTTGACCCAGTTGTGTTGAGGCAAGTAATAAGTTGGCGAACTTTGACTCAGCTCTGTGTAGAACATAGGCACATTATTTATTCCTTACCGCCCCGACCAACTCTGGCTGCACAGACAGTAGTCATACAAGAAATTTTACCCTCCACAATATCTCCCTATAGAGCCTAGATTGAGAGGAGGGGTGGAAAGTGCTAGCTTGTATTTTTTAATTTTCTGTAGTCACTGAATAATAAAAAGAAAAACCTAATTATTGCATGTACTTCATATTAAAAACTTCGGAATCAAAATATGATTAGCACAGCTCTCTCTGCATCTGATGACTGATGACTGAGTTCCGTGTTTCAAGTCTCTCGGCCGACAATTTGTGATTGTCGTTAAATTGTAAAACATCTCGCAATTAAATCGCACTCGGATACTTCAAGCTCACTACTTAATCGTCACTCCGTTGCCGCTTCGAATTTCAAAGATCGTCGCACAGAGTGAGATTCTGACTGCATCATGACTAATCGCCAATGTGGTTGGATTTTACTATAATAACATCTACCAATTTTGCATTCACTTAAAAACTTCGGAATCAAAATATGATTTTACGAGTAATATAGTTAAATATGAATACACTGGAAATAGTAGCATTATATTATTATGAAATTTACCTGATTCCAGTTAAGTGACAAGTGAGCATGTAAGACGAACGCAGTGTTTCCTGATGTGTCTTGCGCATAATTGAAATTCGACGGCAAGTCGGCAAAACATTGGAAGAATTCCGTGACAAAGAAAATGAAAATAGTTGTCTTTCTTCTTTGAACCGTCTGTGGAAGAATGCTACAGCCAACACCAAAAATTTACCTCCACAAATACAATTTGGGAATTATAGGTATAGAGGTGTCTCTATATCTCCCCACTCAACAAAAGAAAATTCCCAGAACATTTCCAAATGTGAACATCATGTTATATGAACATCCTATAAATATCCTAGCGATTTCGAATGTTATGTTAAATCCCAATGTTAGTAATTTGGCAATAATATCCTATTAATGTGTCCCATGTAATTCTCTGAGATGTTTGTATTAAGTATGTAATTTTTCATCGTACTCAGGATGTGGCTATGATAGACTAATGTAACATCACTTAAAGTAAGAGAATAAGATTTTTAAACATCTCATGGACGTTTCGTTCATGCCAAGTGGGTATGTAGGTATGAAACTTTATTAGGTTTTAGATAATATGATATACGACTGATTAAAAACTGGCTTTGAAAGTGCCTAAATACATTGTATGTTAAGGTATATTAACTCATTAAAGCTTCCTGCAGAGGTAGGTATAAAAACATCCTGTATACAGGCTGTTACATAACTTCGAGTACTTAGGTAAAGGGTACATATGGATCAAAAATATTTTTTTTTAATTCTAAAAATTAATTTTATATGCCTCCGGTCGGCATCGCTAGTTTTCCATATCTCAAAATCCGCCACAAACTCTTTGTTGCCAGCCTAGGCTGGCAAACAACCGGAAGTTATAGGTTGGCATATCTTGACATTACTACAGTTGTCAAGCAGATGTCAATTTTATGCGTTGAATATTTTTTATACAAGAATTAACAAGATTTTGACAAATTTTAGACGTAAATCGTTAATAGAAACTGAAATAAATATATTTTAAGATCAAATGCAAGTATTCAGTGCACAATTTTTTAGGTTATGTATAATAAAATACAAATTAATTAAATTCATTTTATATTTACCTCTCGCCTAGAGAGGTATAGGGATCGTGAAAAAATTCGATGTCGAGATTTTTGTCAATAAGCACGTTTTAGCACATTTAGAACCTATTTTGACTATTTTCACGATGATGTCTGTGTGTCTGTGTGTGTGTGTGTGTGTGTGTGTGTGTGTGTGTGTGTGTGTGTGTATGTATGGAAGTCTGTATGTGCGCCTACTATAGTCTTTCGTTCTGATTCATTATCTCAAATTCTACTGAACATAATATTCTCATATTTTGCAATATACATTTATATATGTTAATGAAGAGCTGATAAGATTTTGGTAAAAATCTGCCAACCGGAAATGGTATTTTCTTGAAGCATTTTAATATTTTTTGCAAAAAATATAGGAAATACTGCGATAGTTACAATTTGTCATTCGACATTTGAAAGAACAAATTATCTTTTACAATATTTATTTAACATCATTTCTATATCTCTTACCAATAAAGGAAAATTAATTTTCAAAAATTTGTAATTTTACCTACCACGATTTGTAAATCATAATATAGGAAAAAAATTTAAAAACAAAAATGAAATGTCAATGTGATAGATGAACAGACGTATACACAGTTTCTGAAATTTTTGTGACACCATTTTTAAATATAAATATATTATTAACTGGGTTTGAAACTTAGAACCTATAGGAGCTGAAATATAATAAATTAAAAACTGACTGAATTCCATTAAGTTTTTATCCTTCCATTAAACGTATTCAGTCAAGAAGTATCATCGGTTCATTATTATTATTATAACTGGATATAAGGTAATAATGAAATAAAAATTTTATCTACAAAGAGCTAATTTGATTTCAATGCCAATAGGAATCGGTACTTTGCTTGAAGAACTATAACAAAAATTACAAAAAGTAGCCTAACCAAATCCAAATTCACATATTACAGTGTCAAGGCGGGAGGTCATGTGCTGGCCACAACAGATTTTTTTGTAATGAAATCGGCACATAAAATATTGTGTATTACACGTCCAGAAACTGTTATGCTAGTGCTCGTAATTTGCAAGCCTCGCCTGTGGCTCGGCGTGTCAAAAATACTCGCTCTTGCAAAAGGTCAGTTTCTGGCCTTTGTGATACAAATAACTATTAACGTATTTTAAAAGAAACATTCCGCATGGCAGTAGATTCATAGTTAGTATCTCATTCTATTTCGGTGGTTTATTTTTAGTTTTAAAAGGTATTAAAAGTAGGTACCTATGTGATTATGTGACTAAAATGGAGCTTATAAGTAAACTGTCCATAATTTTTAGAATTTCAAAAAAAAACAATTCGTATTTGTATCAAACTGTATACATCCTTAACATAAAATATGCACTCAATTTGTAGCAATGTGGCTTTAATACCATTATTTAATCATTTTACACAAGAAAAAATAAGAACTTATAATTCGAAATATTTGATTTCTAGAATTTAAAATTAAATTATTGTTAAACCTTTTAGCAGAAAAAAGGGCTAAACGTTACATTATGCAATAGTTAGTATATCTACATTTAAGTAGAGTAGAAATTAGCGATTTCTTGTTGCGCGACTAAAACATGAATTATGTTATTTACTTAATATAATAAAATCATAAAAACATATATTGTGTTATGATTATGTCGTATATCATAAATATAATTAATGTCTGTACCTACAACGTAGTTAAAGAGTTAGTATCTCGTTACTACTAAAAGAATTCTCATGCACTACAACATAACAAAATAATAAAATACTTTTAATTAATGAATTCATTACGGAATTGCGTTTTGTCCAGTGTCTCTACTGACTTTATTTTAAAATAAAACTTGGATGTCACAGTGGCTGATCTTTACTAGACAAAAAACAAATACTCTATTTTACCCGTCGAGGGTATCAGGTTACTATTTTGAATATATCGACTTTTAGTACAAAATATTTCTTTCTTATCTGATATTCAGGATCAATGGCTGGACCAAAGCACATTTACATAGTCATCGTTCAGATGTTTTCAGTGGAATAGCAAAAAAATTAACTGAAAGTGTCTGAAAAAATGTTTCATTAACTGATCAGTTTGCAAAGTTTCATTTTTACATAAATCGACATTTCAGTTTAATTTATTCTAGAACCTTCCTCAGGAATAGTATGATTGCGAAAAGCTGAATACAAAACGTTGCCCACTGTTGTTTTGACAATAGGGTATTTCGGTAATTTTTGATTTTTTAAATATGCTATTCTGCATAAAAAGATAAGTAATGGTGGGATTCTGTTCAAATCTGTAAGTTTTACAAATTTGTAAATCTTAAAATATTGAACAAAATCACATCAATATTTGTTGATAAATATAAAAATGTTCATATGCTTATAAATTTCATTGCGATTTTGTTTAATATTTACAGTTTTATAGATCTGTAGCAACTACAGATTTGAACAGAATCCCACCATAAATACGTATTTTTTGTTTAACGATACAATGCTCCGTTTAGCTAAAAAAACATTAAAGCCAACTTTAATGTAACCGTTTATGCACGATTTATATTCGACTGTTTAACCTTAATTTCTTTTGCGTCACTTTATACTGCATTGTTCAAAATGTTCTTAAAAATAAGAAAGAAAATATTTTAAATTATTCTTCACTCATTTTAACAATAAATTATTGTTACACAATCACAATGCCCAAGCAGTTATGTTTTATTTCGTACATCAGTTGTCTTCTGACAGTGTCGAGGCATACACAGATTGAAAATCGTCATAGTCATAGTTATAAAATTAAACCAATTCGTTATGATAACCTATTACTGTGATTGTGACAGCGCTGCATAAACAGATGTATTAAAAAATCAAGTTTAAATTCTTAAGACTAAGACTGTGACTATGATGATGCTTCATAAACCCGGCTTTAAAGTTGAATTGCATGGCCTGATGACGTATACAAGTCACGAAGTTTTAAAAAAATGTATGGGTTAATCAGTGTTTTGACATCTGACAGACAGTAATTAATATTTTCATTTTGTAACATTTAAAATGATAAATAATATAATCCTCCAAACGAAAAACTATTATTAAGAACAGTGTTTTATTTGCTCTTAAAGTAGGTATTTGAATTACTTTATCACTTAATTATAAAAATATATTACCTACCTGAAAATGCCAATATCTTTCTGTCAAATATTTGACAAGTTTACATCAGTAGCGTTACCATGAACTGGTTAGTTAGTAATTTACTTTAAATATATTTTTTAGCTAAATGGCATTGTGTCGTAAAACAAAAAAATACGTGATTAATTATTTTTTATGCCGAATATCATATTAAATGACTGAATAAGGTTCAAATCCAGTTAGGTAAATTTCAGTTTAACGATAGCAACACAAAATTCTCCACTGACAACCATGCGCACTGACGGCTGGTAATCGCACAGATGGTACAATAATAGAGTACATGCCGGGCGGCCTAAAACCACGCCGCCTAAAACCCACGCGACCTAATTCCACGCCGCCTAAAATCCATAACGTCTAATTTTACCCCCACCACAATAGAAATTGACTACGATAAACCACGCCGCCTAATACCACAACGCCTAATACCACACGTCTAATTCCACTACGCCTAATGTCCATGCCGCCTAATAACACAACGCCTAAAACCACAACGCCTAATACCATAACGCCTAATACCATAACGCCTAATCCCACTCCGCCTAATTCCACGCCACATAAAATCCACAACGTCTAATTTTACTCCCACCACTATGTCCACACCGTATTCACTCGTTGTGTGTTGTATGTCTCACGAGTTTATTCGGAGTGGACATAGCGGTGGGGGTAAAATTAGACGTTGTGGATTTTAGGTGGCGTGGAATTAGGCGGCGTGGAATTAGGCGGGGTGGGATTAGGCGGCGTGGGATTAGGCGGCGTGGAATTAGGCGTTATGGTATTAGGCGTTGTGGTATTAGGCGGGATGGACATTAGGCGTTATGGGATTAGGCGTTATGGAATTAGACGTTGTGGTATTATGCGGCGTGGTTTGTCGTAGTCTATTGTGGTGGGGGTAAAATTAGACGTTATGGATTTTAGGCGGAATGGAATTAGGCCGCGTGGGTTTTAGGCGACGTGGTTTTAGGCCGCTCGGAATGCTACGCAATAATATACCTACAGGTGGCTCACAATATGTGAGGCTGCCACACCTAAGTGGGTAAATAACCGTGATAGATTTGTATATATACCAGTGAACTATATACTAAAGTACCTGGATGAGAGCCGTAGCTCACTACAAAACGGCAGCAGTGAGGCAAGTTGAGATAGAGATAGACTTACGGCGTATAGCATTTGTGACGTATCTCTATCACTGTCTTCCTCATGTAGAACATGGGCAAAATATTACACGTTTTTAAATACAAACTTTCCTTTCCCTATCCTTTTATT